>OZ057409.1:7838522-7937270 GCA_964056735.1 Allodiplogaster pararmata | reverse complement strand
CAGCCCTCCTTTCTCCTTGACACAGGCGTGGAGTCGCTTGTGGAAGTCACCCACCGTGGTGGACAGGTAAGCGACGTCAAGATCTTCCCACGCCTTCTGTAGGGCGCGCTTCAAGTTTTCCAAATTCTTGTGTGGGGAAGACAGGCCTCGCTCTCAAGGACCGACCACACAGAGAAGTCCAGAGGATTCAAATAAGGTGAGTACGGAAGCCATTCGGCGATGTGATCATGGAGGGGAAATTGGTCTTGCACCAGTCTTGCACCCCTTTAGCCTTGTGGGTGGGCGCAGAGTCCTGCTGGAACGCCCATTTGCGTCCCGCGAAGTGAGCCTGGCTCCAGGGAAGTACCTGCCCGACTTTGTCACTTGGCATCTTTTTTGATTGGCGTAGCGGTCGTATGATTTTTCGCTTGTATCTTATTCATAATGTTGCTAACATGCCCTGAAAAAATCAGAATGATAACTCTTTTCGTTTTCTGGTAATGCTCCCTGATATGGACCGAGGCTACATTCTGCGCTTGAGCCAGTCCGGTCACACTCAAAAGCACATCGCCAGAACCACTGGATTCGCCCGCAGCACCATTCAAAGCACAATACGTCGCTTTCGTGAGACTGATACGACGAATGACCGTCCCAGGAGCGGCAGACCAGTGACCGCGACCACTTCCTTCAACGTGAGAAGCATCCGAGACAAGATTCGATATAACCCCAAGCAGAGTCTCAGGAAACTCGCGAAGGAGCTGAATATCTCGGCTAGTTCTGTTCAGACGATCGTCAAATCCCGCATTGGACTTCGCCCCATCAAGCTGCAGAAGACTCACACATTGACGGACCAGATGAAGGTGACCCGTCTTGGCAGATGTCGTGAACTGTCAAAGCGGTTCAAGCCGGTGGACTGTTTGAATATTCTCTTCACCGATGAGAAGTTGTTCAATATTGAGCAGTCCTTCAACCACCAGAACGATAGAATTTGGTCGAAATCGGTCAAAGATGCCAATAAGAGTGACCGTTACGTCTCGAGAAAGGGCCATCCCGCTTCTGTCATGGTCTGGGCCGGGATTTGCGCGACTGGCAAGACTCCGCTCGTTTTCGTCGAGCAGGGAGTCAAAAAGAATGCCTGAACGACATTCTCATAAAGGAAGTACTTCCCTGGAGCCAGGCTCACTTCGCGGGACGCAAATGGGCGTTCCAGCAGGACTCTGCGCCCGCCCACAAGGCTAAAGGGGTGCAAGACTGGTGCAAGACCAATTTCCCCTCCATGATCACATCCGCCGAATGGCCTCCGTACTCACCTTATTTGAATCCTCTGGACTTCTCTGTGTGGTCGGTCCTTGAGAGCGAGGCCTGTGCTTCCCCACACAAGAATTTGGAAAACTTAAAGCGCGCCCTACAGAAGGCGTGGGAAGATCTTGACGTCGCTTACCTGTCCACCACGGTGGGTGCCTTCCACAAGCGACTCCACGCCTGTGTCAAGGAGAAAGGAGGGCTGTTTGAAATTTGAAAACGCATTTATATCCCAAACTATTTGAATAAACTTTGATGAAAATTTTAATTGATTTGCTCAATCCGTTAAGTTTTTATCGGAAAAATACTATGCACCCGGACTTTCTGTACACCCTGTACACACAACAACCAGATCAAGTTGTATTAAAAAAGAGTTTTACAGATCACACAGACGGACGGGTTCCCATGGTACCACAAAATGGACCCCACCATGACGACGGAGAAGCTTCAAGGTGCTTAAGGAAATAATTTCAAGGCACTTTTAAATTGTTATAATCATTTATCTATTTTCAAATATAACTGAGAAGTTTGTATCAAGTTGACCGCATCCAACGAAGCCTTAAAAAACCTGAAAAAAATGAGACACAGACTAGATATTATGTTCCTGGAAAATGAACAGAAGTCTGTTGAAAATGCGATTGAGCTTTTTGATTGATGCGATCGTGTTCTACTTCTCAGAAATGACTATCGAATTCATGGAGGTCTATCGGAACTCTAAACATCAACTCGCGCTGAGTCGATTTGCTGAAGTTGTCCGTCGTTTAACTCAAAAGTGTACTTACCCTTAAGACTCTTATAAGAAAGGAATGTAAGATCATATGACACAGAAATGGTAGATGACTTGACAAGGGCATGTTAGATAACTTGACGAGGGCATGGTATATGATTTGAGAAAGGGATTGTAGATGACTTGAGAAGGGAATTGTAGATTATTTGAAAAGGGAATGATAGATGATTTGAAACGGGAATGGTAGATGATTTCTGAAGGAAATGGTAGATGATTTGATAAGGGAATGTTTAATGATTTGACAAGGCGATCAGAGAATCAGAGAATCTTATGTCGAGGGGGAGGTAAGGCTGATATGTATATCATACACTGATTGGGACAGTGGAGATTAGGGGTTAGGACTTATGCTTATAGAGTGACACAGTCAAAGAGTCCGCCAGCGTCGCGTCCACACCACAAAGAGAGCCGGAAGCGGCCCTTCAGCCAACGCCGCCTCTGATCGGAAAGCGAATGGACATCTCTGAATACAAGGTTGGAACTGCCCCCCCCCCGTTCCCTCCGTCCTGCAAAGATGGTACCCGCAGTTCAAATGAGTAAACAGATGCCAAGAACCATCCAACATTCGTGGTCAAGCATATTTGAACCCCCCCCCCCCCTCATGAAAATAATTCGAAGGAGATCCATTGATAAGAGTTTACAGGGCTTAGGGGGGAAGAACCTGTGAAACACTTCAAAAAGTGTTCTTTGACCCTTTTGCGACATGTGATCAACGCCGCTCTCATCATATTTTTTTGTATTGTTATGTATAGTCAAACGTAATTTGTTCGTAGCTCAATCACATTAATTTTACCGAGAAAAATTTTTTACAAAGAAATTGAGCCTACATAGATTTTTTAGGTAGTTTTGATTGTGGGCTTGAATTGTAACTAATTGAAGCAGCGCAGAAGAGCTTCTGTGGCTGGCACTTCAACCGAGACTGTTCGCTCTCTTGATGACAGTCGCTCTTCTAATCCTGGAACTCATGGTTAGCAGTGTATAATTTCAATTGAACATTTTTAAATTCAAAGTTCTATGCTCCAGACTTGCCCATTCTTTCTTTTCTCACGCGTGCCAAGAGCCAAACCCAAGCCTTAAAGAAGAGAAAAGTAGAATCAGTGGTTTTAATTTGCTATTGGGTTAGGATGCATATTTTTCCCGGTGTTACCTAACAGCATGAACTAATCTGCCTTTGAGCCCGGAGATAATTCAAAAGGACCGGTTTCTTTGCCCAGTTATCCGCTCAGTTGCATTCGCTTCGTGTGTGCCTTATGGTGTCAGTGTGAGAGTAGAAAGATGATCTGCTAGAAGTGTCGTCATCGGGTGCTCCTGTTGTCCGTCACAATTTCATGCCAGACACCAGCAAACTGAGGGGTGTGGCCATTGGGGTACCAAAGATCGAGCTCCCGAGCTTGCCTGCTCTTCCCGACAGCAACCGAGGTGAGTATCATTTACGGCTTTTCCAGCGAAAAAGGGCTAGTCAATCGTTCGGGCGCTAAGCACGGATTAAGGCCCTCAGCAACGTTTTTATTGGTTTTTTTCACCATTTGTTCAGGCAATGAAGTTACTGAATCTCTCTTTCAAGTATGAAACATCTTGATAAAGAGTACTGACCGTATCTCGACGGGCCTGAGTTCCAAACTTTGGTTTGTATCTGTTTCCACTTAGGAGGCTCGAAAAAACTATTTCATCTGGTTAAATAAAATTCATCTTGCCCCTGATTGTTTCTATTAAGATAACTTCCAGCCTTTCGTAGACCTCTCAAAATCTCTTACTTCGTGTGTTCATAAGAATTATTCCAGATGTTCCAAGAAGCTTAAAGTCCGTTCCGGGCAGTTTCTTTGCGATCAATCCAACCAACGGAGTCGCCTACACGATGGTGCGAGTGTCGACAGACGTCCCGGACGTTCTGGACGCAAAGGACTCCAAACTATACCTATCCCAAAGTGGTTTTTCTCCCGCAAGGGACACATCGAACAGCTCTCCCCCCAGCTGTCCAATCCTCTCGTTTTTTCTATTAAGGATCAGGGCCTTCCAGCGGCTCTGATCCTCGCCCTCCTCTTAATTGCTGGAATAGAAAGCAACCCGGGTCCTTTGCGATGGCCGTGTACCGTATGTCACAAAAGTGCTTCCAGCAATAGCGTTCGCTGTCAGAAGTGTCAGAAATGGACACATCTTAAATGTTCTGGTCTCTCCTCCTTCAATGCCTGGAACCCATCCTGGAGATGTCATAGCTGTGTCAGACCTCCCCCAAGAAGCTCACAAACTAAGATAGATGCCCTCAAGATCATCCATTGGAATGCTAATGGAATTCGGGGCAGAATCGTAGAGCTAGAGGACTTACTCCACGAGGAAAATATCCACATAGCTTTAATCCAGGAGACCAAACTAGATGCCACAGCCGTATCGCCATCGATTAAAGGGTACTCACTATTAAGACAGGACCGAACCAGATCAGGAGGTGGCCTCGCAATGATCATAAGAGAGGACATCCAATATGTGCTAGCGGAATCAACTCACGGTGATAAGACAATAGAGACAATGACTATCGAGATCCCCTCTACACTCGGTAATCTGAGAATAACTAATCTCTATATCCCTCCACGCTCCTCATGTCCACCGGGTTATAACACAGACTTTACCCACTTCCTCAAACATACAAAGACATGCGTTGTGGCTGGTGACGTGAACGCCCACAATGAGCTCTGGAGTACTGGTACCGAAGATGCCAGAGGAACTGCACTCTGTGAAGCTATCGAGCAGAGCAATTACATAGTCTTGAACTCTCCTCAGCAACACACACGTAAGGAAGCCTCTCCGGACATTACGTCAGTCACAAATGACATTGCGACAAACTGTTCCTGGAGAACTCTCGGAAAGCTGAATTCTGACGACCTACCAGTCCTACTCGAGATAGAACTGAGAATCCCAACGATTGGGAAACGAAGAAGCTACATGAACTTCAGAAAAGCAAAATGGTACGAATACGAAATAGAAGTGAACAAGAGACTCAGCGAATTTCCTTACGAAGGAAGCCCTCACAACATGCATTCCTTCCTGGTTGAAACTCTCAGAGAGGCGGCAAGAAAACATATACCACAAGGAAGATGCCCAGACTTCATACCCCGCCTGAGCGAAGAAGCCAAAGCACTCATCCGAAAAAGAGATCAGATGCGTAGAGCAAACCCGGCAGACCCATGTCTCCCTGAACTGATGACAAGGATTTCCTATAAGATCAATGACGATAAGCGCATTGCATGGGAAGATTTCGTAAACAACCTCAGACCCAACGAACCCACAAATCGTTTGTGGAACACAATCAAATCACTTGATGGTCGAGCACACAAACCCTCCCACGCCGCTATTGTCCATAAGGGTTCACCTCTATCCAGCCTGGAAGCTACCAACCTTTTCGCCAAACAAGCCGTCAAGACCCCTGATCGATCTAACAGGAGAACGCACCGCTGGACCTCGAACCTTGAGCGTTCCGACGTCCCAGTCGTCACAGTTGACGAAGTGAAGACAGCAATGAAGAAAATGAGAAGCTCCAAGGCCATGGATCTCGACGAACTCTGTCCTCTTATGGTTAAAAAGGCTGGCGAACAGTGTGCAAGATGCTTTGCAATACTCTTCAATTGCTCACTCAGCACCGGCATCATACCTTCGGCCTGGAAGACGGCCAGAGTTATCACGATTCCGAAGCCAGGGAAGGACCTCACGTCGGTTAAAGGCTACAGACCGATCTCAATTCTGTCCCCTGTGGTCAAACTCCTCGAGAGAATCATCCTCCCCCACATCACAGAAGAAGTTGAGTTGGAAAACTGGCAACATGGCTTCAGAAAAGGACGCTCGACCACGACAGCCTTGATGGAGATAACGGGCCACATAACCAATGGTATCAACCAACGGCTCCCTCCACATCGCACAGTGATGGTTGCGCTCGACCTCACCTCGGCATATGATCTGGTCAACATTTCTCGCCTGTGTCACACTCTCGCCGAAACGTCCATCCCCAGAGGCCTCGTTAGATGGCTCTCCAGCTATCTACGAGGGAGAGCCATCCGTGTGGACTTCAGAAACTGCCTCAGCCGCCAGCAAACCTGCTACGCAGGAGTTCCTCAGGGGGGAGTACTCAGCCCTTCCTTGTTCAACATATACTTGAATGGGCTGCCGAAACCTCCCGAGACGATCAAACTGGTCGGGTATGCGGATGATCTGACAATACCTCTCACCCTGACTGGAGAGTTGGAGCTGACAGACTGAACACCTACCTCCCAGCCCTCACCAGCCATCTTGGGGAACTAAAGATGGACATCTCGGCAGCTAAATCCAGTGTAACGCTCTTCACCACCAACACAAAGGAATGTCGTGAAGTACCAGAAGTTGTGGTCAACCTTGAGCCACTTCCTCCATGTAGAACCCCCAAAATCCTTGGTGTCACCTTGGACCAGATGGGAACCTACCGTCAACACGCCGAAGGACTAAAGACAAGGGCAACAAAAAGATTGAATGTCCTCCGAGCAATCGCAGGAAGAAAATGGGGACAGAAGACCGAAACAATGCTGAACACCTACAAAGCAACTACAAGAGCAGTCTTGTCTTACGCAGCACCCATCTACTCGCCCCAACTTGCCGAATCACATTGGACTTCCTTGCAAGCAGCACAAAACAAAGCCATTCGAATCGCAACTGGAAACCTTGCAATTGCGGACACTCAGCACCTGGCATACGAGAGCAAACTTCTTCCAGTCAAAGAACACAACCTCATGCTCAGCAAACAATTCACCGCCAAGGCCAGGCTTCAGCCTAACCATCCATCTCACCGCATCTGCACTGAAGCAAAACCTCCCAGGGCATTCAGAAAGCATGCCAAAGACATAGACATAGTATTAGGTGACACGGACTATAAAGTGGCCCTCAGAAATATACACACGGAGACAGTCAGAGATTTTCTTAGAAATAGTCGACCCAACCCAGTTCTGGGAACTAAACCTCCTAGAATACATAAGTCCACGTCCCAACTATCCAGAGAAAATCAGATAACTCTGTCTCAATTGCGATGCGGCCACTCTAGTTTCCTTAACAGTTACCTCCACCGAATAGGGGCCAATGAATCTCCCCTCTGCCCACTGTGTAGGATAGAGCCGCATACTTCGAGACATATTTTTTCGTGTCGCTGTAACCCCACTTCATTAAGCCCTATCGACCTTTGGAATAGGCCGCACTCGGTTGTTGATTTCTTGTTCAATTAAATCTCTCCAAAAAAAAAAATAAAAAAATAAGAGAGAGAGAGGAAAGAGAGTGTGGGCTTAGAACGCTGGAGGGTCGAGAGCTTCAACGACTTCCTCCAGTGTCTCGCGAAGGAAGATCTACCCGTTGGGCAAGACAACAACAACAACATCAATCCAACCTTCTTTCACAGATTGCCCCTCTCGCCAGAAGAGCAGCATTGCAAGTTGGTTGCTTGGAATCTCTCTTTAAAAATTAGCTAACAACCAAGAGGTATCTCGTCGATCTCTCAGTGCTCATCAAAACCCTCAAATCGACTTGAACCTCAATATCTGAAGATGGCACTTTTTGACTTCAGGTCTGAAGTAAAATAGAAACGCGGACCAATGAACGGAGAGGGGAGAGGGAGTATCTCTCATTTTCATTTCTCATCCCTCTCCCTTTCTCTCTCTCTCTCTCTCTCTCTCCAGCCATATTACTGTATCACGATTAAAATCTCTCTTTACAGAGAAAGGGAGACATAGCTGCCTGCGTGATTGATGATTGATTTTTGATTTCTCTGCGAGGCACAGTGCACAATTAGACTCTTATTTTTTTACATTAAAAAACGCTTAGGCGTAGGAAAAATTTTTCGCTAACGAAGGCGAACGACACCGCATAAGAAAATTTCTCATATTATTCGTTTTTGTCAATTCAATGACTAAATTCGTCAAAAAATGAGAGCAAAAAACGCCGCAGAGAAAGAGAGAAAAAGCTCTCTGTTTATTTGATCTTTTTCTCTGCGATGAGAAGGAGGACGCAGGCTCCGCCCCCTTCGCGCTTTTTTGTTCTCCAGACCAGTGAAGTCAAAAAGTACCCTCAAGATCATCTCAAGAAAGACTTTTATTTTCGCGCTAAAACTTTTCGTTCAAGGTTGGATCGAGATTAAGTTGGTAAGTCTATAATCAATATTTAGATTGGAGAGAAAATAAATAATTTGAGTGGAAAATGTATTCGTCTGATAAAGGGCTGACCCTAATGTGTAATTTTTCAGAAGAATAGCTGAGGAAGAATGGAGGAGGATGGCTGATGAGAATGAAGAGCAGAGAAAAAGAAAGATGGAGCACTCCACATCGCGGCGCAGCTTGTACGACTTCCTTTTACCAAAATCAATAAGTGGGAATTTAAAATTAGGTGAAGAACATACTCATGATTGAAAGTGTTCAACACACACATAATATCTACGGCGCGTTTTGTTTTGCAAGATCGGACATAATCAGCGGCTTCAGCGCTGGTCTTTGAAAATTGATGATTCGAAACAACTGGTTTTGAATAGCCTGATTTGAGATGACATGGTTAAACTGATTAGGGAGAGAATAACGATAGATCATTGACGTAATGAGTGAATTGATTACTTACTTATTTTAGTTTCTTCACCCAGTTTAGTGCGATTTCAGGGACAAACGACTCAGAGAAGCAGGAATGCTGGGACCGTGGGGCGAGAATCACTATTTTAATGATTCCATATCCCCCAGCTCCTCTCTCCATTATCCCCTGACTGGACAGCATGGCAGCAGGCAGCCACAGCAGCTTTCTAGTTAGTAACCAACTCGTGAGTCACAGAGGGATAAAGAAAGCGAGAGAGAATGAGAGAGAGAGAGAGAGAGAGAGAGAGAGAGAGAGAGAGAAAGAAAGAGAGGGAGAGAGACAGACAGACATAGAGTGATAGAGAAAGAGAAGACACTGGGAAATAGAGAGAGAAAAATTCTGTGTACTTTTGAAGTAATTAGTTTGGTCTAGGGTGACCATAAATTAATAAGTTGTAAGATGATGCGACCCCGCTACGCATGCTCTAGAGCAGAGAATGATGCGACCCCGCTACGCATGCTCTAGAGCAGAGTATACCGGCCGATTCCCATTGCGATAAAGTATACCGGCCGATTCCGAGACTGCCGCTATCGTTCCTACATGTAGATAGCTAGACTCTTCAACATTTGTATATAAGCTGTCAACCGAGAAGGGTCAAACCCAGCAATCTCTAAGGTGTTTCCGAGGTGTAATGGTAACACGCTTCATTTCTATGAGCTGTGAGTGCTGAGTGACGCACATCGTAGAGATAAATAAGACAACGAAAGTATTCGACATGTCAGTGTTGAGATGTGACGTGGTTTAATGCAGTTTTCGGGCGTTTCGCTCCATCAGCGATACGCCATAATCCTAGAGCAGTGATAATTGGTTAAAACACAGAAAGCAAGTATAATCTATGGAGATGTATAATATTGTACTTTTCCACGTCTGATGATCTAGTCAATTAGTCAGTAAAAAAACTAATTAGTAGCAGTTATTAATCAACTGACATCTTATAGATTTGGCCCCAGCATTCTGAGAAATTTTTTACAGGTTCGATTCAGAGAACGAATTGAGAGAGAAATATATATATATATATATATATATATATATATATATATATATATATATATATATATATATATATATATAGAGAGAGAGAGCGAGAGAGAGAGAGTTGTTGATGGAGATGTTCCTTACAATATTGAAAAACCAGGCTCTCTTACCATTCTTGTCATTTTCATTCTTCTTATTTTCACTTTTCGAAGCAGTCGTCTCTTCAACCTGAAGTTCGGCTTTGATAATGGTTAGTCTAGGCCCCATGCAGTTCGTCCGGCTCACCCATACTATTCTCATCGTCGTCTATTACTTACGGTACTGGGCGAATCTCGAAGAAATGCTCTGCAGTGTTATTCAAAATTAAACATTATCTTGCTGTGATACTCCTCATGTTACAACTCATCCTCTAGTGGAAAAACTTTTTTTTAAGAGTCGTGTAATTTCGAACAGAAAAAATACACTAGGACAATGATGGCCTATTCAGGTTTTCTGAGCACCCAAAAAAGTGATGTTATTACTCTTCGCACCTTCAGAACCACTTTCTGAAAGAGTATGCATCACATTCACGTAGTGTTTGTCTTAGCATCTCGGTTTGAGTGGAGATGGCTGGTTTCGATCCCGCCCTGTGGACTAGCTTTTTGCGGTGCGATAGTTCAATCATTTGTCATCTTAACCAGGCGTCACTCACTGCCTTCAAAGTGTGTACCTTAGAACTTGAAGATTGATCAAGAGAAAACGAGTTCAACAAGTGGAGGATTAGAAGTAGTACAAGCTCCACAGATGCATATGGAAGACTCTGAATGTCATGTATCAAATTGAATGTTTAGCAAATTGAATGTCGCTGATACGGTAGAGATCACACTCAGAGTGCTTCTTGAAAGAATTAAATGCGATAGAAAAACATTGAAGTCCTATTAAAATTGTTCCAAAAAACTCACCCAAAATACAGAATTCTCATTCCAAATTTTCCAAAAGAGAGAATTCCAAATTCAAAACAATTTTAAATTTTCAAAATAAAATGGTAGAGCTTCTCGATTTCAACCTACATAAACACTGACCACTTCCCTTCCTCTACTTATCTTACCCTACTTTGCTCTGTTGAACGAGTACTTTTTCTGAAGAGATCAAAATCAGTGTATCCCTGCCTTTAGTCACGAATGCTAATGCAAATTAATTCTTCTGTTGACATGAAAAACTAATAGTTTTCTCCGGAAGCCTCACTAACACTCTCGTCCAATTGGCGCCTTTTCAATGAACCAATCTTCGTCCCAGTTCTGCTCCCTACAATAACTGTTGACCGGAGAGTGTTGTATGAGAATCTTTTGATGTATGTATAAATGAATGAACTTAATGCTAACTTAGGACTCACATGAAATGGAAGGGGAGGGGGAGGGGAAATCCGATATAGGTGAAAACGTTTAACCAACCATTAATAAGGTCAGAAAGTTGAGCTCCATCACTCTGTGCCGTAACCTGAATTGAAGGCGAAAACATAACTCAACCCAGTAACGACTCTCCGTTGCGAGATGAAGAAATAGAAAGAGAGAATAAAGCGGAAGACGTTTCGAAGAAGAGAACCACATACTACAATTTCGAAGAAGAGAACCATTTCGAAGAACCAGAACCATGTATGTATAGCGATTTCACGAGGATATCGAAGAAAGGAGTGATCGCAGGTCAATGATAGAGTTTTTAGGGGGTCTCAGCACCCGAAAAGTGATTTTCTCGTGGCACATCTTATAATCCAGGTCGAGCGGGACCTAAAACATCTGAAAGATTGATTAATGACATATTATTTTCTCTCAGCATTTTTCATTGTGAAAATCGCTTCCAGGGCGTATTTTATATGTGTTTCTTTTGTGGAGTTCGTTTTAGTTTGCGTTCAATCGTCAACTCCTTAAACTCATTTTTTCTTATCGAGGACATCACATCAGATGATGCAAATGATGCGAGATGTTTAAGGATAGCTTGTGATTTGACCAATAAAAACTAAGCAGATCAAAACAAGGAATTGGGGAGAGAAGAACGAGATCAAACGATAAAATCAAGCGGGAACTGAACGGTGAATGTTTGAGATTAAGAGACAATGGAAATATGTCTTCAGTGTATACTCTAAGACATGCCCTACAAGCCTTTCACTGGTAAAAGGGGCCGAGGCGAATCGGTCTCTGTCCAGGCTAACAGAAGAGAGTCCGCTCTTGTCCAGTCTAAAAGAGGCAAGTCGGCCATTGTCCAGCCTGACAAAGGCGGGTCAGCCCTCGCAGAAAGAAAAAACCGAAAACGGCTTGCTCCTTCTCCTTTCGGCACTATGTTCAGCCAGAATGAGTTAGTTCGAACGACGCCTTTGATAAAGAGCCGTTTTGAGAAGAAATAGATTTTAAGAGAAGTTTTTTCAGGACCGAAATTTTGCTTTTGAGATGAAAATTGCTTAAACTACTACATAGAAAAAGGTCCATGGGATAAGATTAGTCCTCTCATCTCGTTATTTCGGTCCGGGAGTGCGAGCTCGTTACCAAAAAGGACTGACTGAAAATTTGCAGACCATTTGGACGTTTTTCGCAATTTTTTTTCGAGAACATTCTTAGTCAATCGAAAGTTCTGTTTTGCAGCCTCAGACCTCTATACAACGACGAGTACGATAATTTCCAGGTCTGGTACACCGCGCAAACAGCTTACGACATACCAGTTCGTTTTAAACCTCATTTGGCGACTTTTCTTCCAACAATTTCGTTATTTCTGAAGAACTTGAAGAATACCAGGGGTTCTAAGAACCCTCGGAATGCACGAAATGATCTTGTCGGACCGGTTGTGACGGGTGGTGAAATAATGATCATGGATTATGTTTTTTATTCCGTTTTTTTGTTGTGGTTTTTCTTAAAACTCATTTCAAGAATTCACGTACTAAACTACTCCTACGAATTTTAGCACAATACTGTGAAAAGTGTTTTTGTACGTTGTTTTCTCCTGATTCAGATAGTTTTGAAGCATGCGAAAAACTTGAACTTGGTTGAAAAAAAGCACGATTATATTGACTCCTTCTGTCGTAAACTCCATCCGTCGTCTTATATAACCTCTGTTTGAATACACTCGCCTTAGAGGTATGTATTCAACCTTTCCCCGCAGTGAACAAACCATGAGCGTAAGGCGGGTATATCATCAAAGTAATCACCAAATCATTATATCCATTTTTGAAGGGGCCCAGTGAGCGACGCAAACCGGTCAAACCCACAAATAGTATCATGATGACACAAGCAGGAGTCTGGATTGACGTCGACAAGGTAATACAACTTCCTTTTACCTTTTTTAAACAAAAGTTTTGATCGTATTGAGCTCATTTGATACATGGATCGTGTTACTTCATCAGTCATTCGAACTTTTTCTTCCAATCATTCCATTATACTTTTTTTTTTAAAAACAAAGATCTCTGAGACCTTTTTTTCTAAGGGGAAACAGAGTTCAATGTGCGAGAAAAAATTATGAAAATTCGTCATACTTTCAAATACTAAGCCGATATCTCCTCAGTTCAGGACGTTCGTGTTGAAATTACAATATCGTACAAGATTTATAAAAAAAACGGAGAAAAAACCGATACTTGAGAGTTTTCTTCTTCTTGAGGTCACAAGCATCTATCCATATGTAGTACCTTTCTTCGGTTCCATTTAGTGCAAATATAATTCATATGATTTTTCACATAAGTATTAAAAGAACCTATAATGGAACAGCGAAACACGAAAAAACCGTATAACGAAGAAGAAAGATAATGTCGGATGTAACGATTTCGTTGTTGTTGTTGTTGCCCCTTGGGCGAAAAGGTCATCTTGTGACGAGTTGGCGAACATACATAGTTTACATTGTAAACAATTAAAACGATCATCATCATCGTTAGAGGTTTAGCGCTTTGGCTATTTTTCCTGGGTTGGTCCAGAGTTCTGACGGGTGGCATTGAGTCGGGAGTTTCGCGTATGATAGCGCCTGAATTACGTTGTGTGGCGTTGCAGAGCGTTCAGGACATTTGTTCGGAATATTCGGATCTATTCGGTTTTTGTAATCATTCAGAAGATTACAGTAACCCGAGCGAAGTTGGCTGAGTCTTGTGCGTGTTGCCCTTGGTAGTTGTCTTTCATTGGCTGCTATCGGAGGGGGTGATGTTCCTAGTATTGGATTAGGCTTGTAGGACTTCAAGGCTTCGTTGACCGCCGTAGTGTGGATTTCTTTTTGTAGTTTTTTCGTAGAGATTCCACTTTGTGAGATGTGGTTGGAAAGATCTTGAAGTGTAGGTTTCATGTTGTTGTTGTTGTTGCCGGTTGTAGCCGTCATCGAAGAGCGAGGCCCACGTGATATGTTTCTTTTCGCTTCGTCTTTGTTGTGTATGAATCGTCAATTTTTTTTTAATAGACATCTTCAAGAAGTTTGCCACTTCTCGTGGTTTCTCCCATAAGTCGGGGAGTGAGAGTGTCGTGGGGTCGCCAATGCAATCGAACAGGTGTGCGGCGTCATGAGGTGTGGATGAGCATGTTGGGCAGACGTCTGGGATGGACTCATCGATACGGTGTAGATACGAGTTTGTGAATCTGCTGAATCCGGATCGAAGCTGGGAGTGTGTACATCTTGTGCTGCGGGGAAGGTCATATCCTTCCACGTTGATGTCGGGCGGGGGTCTACCTCCGAGAATGACGGCGCCTTTCATTGATTGAAGTTCGCTAGAGACCATCATAGTGTGTATGGCGTTTGCGACGAGTTTCCCGTTGAGAGGGTCTGTTGCTATGGAGGCTGCGGACTCGACCGTGTGCTTGCAACTCATGATGAGGTCGTTTTTCATGGTGCGTGGTGGAGCATGACTTTCCAAGAGGCTGTGATGGTTGTGAGCTGGATCCATTGTTCTGGCGAGGTATTGAGCGGAGAGCATGTGAAGGTGTGACTTAGTGCGCATGACCTTGGATTCTCTGTGTAAGTGATCGGTGTCTGCCATCTGATGATTGCCCGTGACTACGCGGAGACCGGCATTCTGGGCGCGTTGGATCCTTTCGAGGGCCGAAGCGGATAAGAAAGTGGACCATGCGGGGGCGGCGTAACTGGAGATTGCTTGCGAGATAGCTTTGAAGGTTGTCCGTAAGGATTCCTTCTGGTTGCCCCAGGTGCTGCCGGCGAAGGCCTTCAGGACGTTGTTTCTCTGTGTCATGCGGGCTGCGATGTCTCTGGCGTGGTGGCTGAACGTGAACATGGTGTCGAAAGTTACGCCGAGGATCTTTGCGAGCTTGACTGTTGGGACGGTGGTTCCTCCGATGGATACGTCCAGGACCGTGTTGTATTCTTTGCTGAAAGGCGTGAGGAGCATGAGTTGACTTTTGGCCGGAGAGATGGTGAGGGAGCGATTGTTCAAGAAGCTTTCGATCCCAGGTATTGCCATACGTACGTACTCCGAGGCGGTGTTGATGTTTGAGTTAGAGGCCCATATGGTAATATCGTCTGCGTAAGTTATTACGTTGGTGTGAGCGCTATCGGATGGGAGGTCGCGTAGATAGAGGTTGAACAGCGTGGGCGAGAGGGCGCTGCCTTGTGGGACTCCGTTTCTGATCGGCTGGGAGCTCGATAAGGTGTTGCGGAAGAGTGTGCGTCCTGTGCGTCCTCTCAGATACGAAGAGAGCCACTTCTTGATGTAGTTGGGCACGCTTGTGGTCATGAGGAGGTCGATAAGTTTGGGGATGTCGATGCTGTCGAAGGCTTTGGACATGTCGATCGCCATAAGGACTGTGCGCTTCGCTGGTCTTTTCTCATTGAAACCGTCTGCGATGTTCTTAGTGAGCTTCAGGAGTGCCGAAGTGGGTGAGCGGCCCGCCGTGAATCCGTGTTGGTGTTCCGCAGGTGGTATATGGGACTAAATAGTGTTGAGGAGTAGGCGTTCAATCACTTTTGCAACGGGGGAGAGAAGAGAGATCGGGCGGTAGCTTGAGCTGACGGTGACTTGCTTCCCCGGCTTCAGGAGAGGGATGATGATCGAGGACTTCCATATCATAGGGATCCGGTTAGTGCGTAGTGAATCGTTGATGAGGATAGTGAGAGCGTTGATTCCTCTGGGACCTAGGTTATGTAGGAGTATTGGAGCAAGGCCGTCTGGTCCAAGGGCTGTTGATTTTTTCGTTGCTCTGATGGCTGATGTGACCTCTTTTTCTGAGAAATCGGTGAAGTCGTCGGGGAGAAGTTGTCGTACTTTTCTCTTCGTCTGCCTGTTGTACTTGGAGGTTGTGTACGAGACTGGGCGGGTGAAAGCCTTGTTGAAACGGTTGGCGCATTCTGTGGCGGATGTCACTGGGTCTTTATCGAAGCATATGGCGCAGTTGGGTGGGGGTCTCCCTTTGTTGTTTAGCATCTTGATCGTCTTCCATAACTTGTTGCTGTCTCTTTTAGGGTCGAAGCTCTCCATGAATTGTCTCCAGACTTCTCGTTTGTTCTTGTCTGTGGCTCTCCTAATGTTTTGGTTGAGGTTGTATATCTCAGGGCAGAGCGGGTCGGATTCTCTCAAAGCGTCACGTTGGGACATCCAGTCGCGGATTTCCGAAGTAAGCGCTGTTTCTCTCTTGTTGTTGTTGTAGATTGCCCGCCGTAGGTCTCCGGCTGGGTAGACGAGGTCTTCTTTGACATGGCTCAGAACAATAACCTTACTTACATCATTTATCTAATTACATTTATTTCTCTTTCTCTCTCGGGGTTTATTTATTTATTTATTTTTTTTTTTTTTGGTCGCGACGGAGGTCACCTACACGCGGTGCGACTGTGGACGACGCTACATGGCGTCGGACCCAATGGACCTCAAAAACAAAACTTCCCGTCCGCCTTCACAAGGTGCAGCATGACAGTCTCAGGACTGCAAAGGACATCAAAACCCTTCTCCGGACGCATCTTGTCCGAAGAACACGAGAACTTCTCTCATTAAAGAGAGTCTTCATAACCAAGTCTTCGATGCGGGATGCTTGCCGGCAACAACAACAACAACAAAACTTCCCAATGGAATCTCCCGCAAGGGACAACGAGGACGGCTTCCCCCGAAACCTCATTTTTTTCCTTCTCTCTTGTGTGTAGGTTTCATCGCCCTGGGTGGTGAAGGTTGTTGAGTTAGCCAATGAGCAGGGTGTGCTGTGTCCAGACACACAGCATAGAATTGGTTTGACAACATGTGGCAGTGATCTCTGATGGGTAGCATGAGACTTTTTTGATGTAGATGATCAGAAAAGGACATTAAATGGCATCCAGTTGCTGTGCGTAGCAGCATTTTGAGTACGCTGTAGTCTTTCGAAGCCAGTGCTAGAGAGAGTAGGGGTCCAGATTGGTGCAGCGTAGTTTAGGACGGAGCGGCCGATTGCTTTGAAGGTGTTGATCACGGTTTCTTTTTGTTGACCCCAAGTGGTGCCCGTGAGTGCACGGAGTAGATTGTTTCTTCTGGATACTTTTCCTTGTTGTTTATTGGCGTGTTCGGCAAAGGTTAGCATCGAGTCGAAGGTTACTCCGAGGATTTTGGGCTTCTTTTCGAGCGGAAGGGGCGCGTTGTTTATTTTAATGATTGGGTGATCGTTTGCCTGCTTCGTCTATGGGGTAAACAGTGTGACTTTTGATTTTGCTGCTGATATAGTTAATTTTCTGTTCTTGAAGAAGTTCTCGACTGAGGGGAGGTAGTTCGCGATCTTGTGTACCAGACTGTCGTAATTACCTCCGGGGCATGGGCCAGTAGCGTAGACAGTTATATCGTCCGCATATGTGACTACTTGAATGTCTTCCGGGGGCTTTGGAAGATTTTTCATGTATAGATTGAAGAGAGTCGGCGATATCACGCTTCCTTGGAGCACTCCGGTACGTATGATTCGGCTTCTCGACCGCTTATCTCTGAATAGGGTGTGAAATTGTCTGCCTCGGAGGTAGGATGCGGGCCATCTGGTGGTGCCGGATGGTAGGGTTGACTCGTATAGAGATTCAAGTAGTATATTTATGTCGACCGCGTCAAAAGCTTTGGATAGATCGAGTGCCACGAGTACTGTTCTGTGCGAGGGCTTCTTTTGATTGAAGCCGTTTGCGATGTATGTCGATAGTTGAAGGAGGGCTGTCGTCGTGCAGTTCTTTGCTCTAAAGCCGTGCTGATGGGTGGCGGGCTACAAATGTTCTTTTAGAGACGGTAGTAAGAGGCGTTCGAGTAGTTTGGCTGTGGGACAGAGAAGAGAGATGGGGCGGTATGAGCTGCTGAGCTTTGGGTACTTTCCTGGTTTGAGGAGTGTGATGATGATTGACTTTTTCCAAATTGCGGGTATGTAGCACTGTTCAAGGGAGGTGTTTTGGTGATGAACCAGAGTCCCACTGGTCCCAAATGCTGTAGATGTCTGATGGAACTTGAGTCGGGTCCCAAGGCTTTGGACTTTCTGGACTTGTGTAGTGCGATGCGAACTTCTTCTTGAGAGAATGTGGGAATATCTTTGGAACGTTTCTGGATGTTTATTGTGATTATCCTCGCTCGTTTGTCGCTCGCATGTGTGCGAATTGTGGTAAATTGTCTGTTGAGCTGATTGCTAATGTCTATGTTGTTGGAGAGAGGGCCACGGTTGTCAAAGGATATGTCCATGTTTGGGATTGGCCTGGGTTTGTCTTCTAGTGTACGGATGAGGGACCAGAGTTCTTTTACGCCTTTGGTGCTTCTCGGATCGATTGCCTCGATTTTGTCTCACCATATGTCTTGCTTGTTTTGTGCTATGACTTTGTTTATTTCGTAGCAGAGCGGGGCTAGCTCTGGAGATTGAGGGTCTTGTATTCTTAGATCATCTCTTTTTGCAATAAGAGTTCTGGCTTCTTAAGAGACCGGATATTGGTTGTTTCCGTCTGCCTGAAGGGATGCAGTGTTTGGAGGCGGTGTTTATCGCATGTCTGAAGAATTTTTCGAGTAGAGTGACCTTGAGATGAGGGCGCATGGAAAAATCCATTTCAGCGAGTATGTATTCTGTTTCGTACTCAAACTTCTTCCAATTGGCCATATCTAGGTTGGTGAAAGTTCCGCGGTTGGTCGAGAGAGCAAGATTGGCGGTGGTGGCGAGGTTGATGAGAATGGGGAGGTGATCAGAGGGCAAGGCTGTCTCAACGGACCATTCCACCGATAAGATTAGTGATGGGGAGCAGATGGTTATGTCTGAGGAGGAGGGAGAGCCAGACGATGGGAGACGGGTGTCAGGATTCTCGTTGAGGATGCCGAAGTCTGAGTAAGTGATTTCTGCAGCGAGATGTTCTCCTCGGCCAAGATTGTCTTCGATGTTTGAGAACCACATATCATGGTGGGCGTTAAAATCTCCTAGTATTAGGGTGTCTTCCGTGGTGAGAAGATTGGCAATTGATGGAAGATATCCTTGGGGGCAGCTGCTGGTTGGCGGGATGTAGATATTAGTTACTCGAAGCTCGCTGTCTCCGGTTTTGATTAGTGCCTGCTGTACTTCAGTGGTGATGTCTCCGGAAGTGTTTGTCACGTCTATTTCCCTGAAGTTGATACTGTGGTGAATGAGCATGGCTAGGCCGCCGCCTAGGGATGTGCGATCCTTCCTTATCAGAGCATATCCAGGGAAGCTGGGGATTTTACTTTTCGGTCCGAATTTGGTCTCCTGTATGGCAGCGACTTTGATGTTGTGTGACTGCAAGAAGTCGGAGAGTTGGGAGGCTTTCCCGGCAAGGCCATTGGTATTCCATTGTACATAGGATGGACATGTGAGATGGTTGCTGTTGCCAGCCTCTGGTAGCGTTCTGCGTAGTTGGAGTGGCAGATGATTAGATAGGAGGCGGAACGTGTGGGAGGCTTGGGAGGCGGAGCGGACCGGATAAGAGGCAAAGGCTGAGAAGGCGACTTTGAGTTGGAGGAAGCGGCTTTGCATGGAGGACATCTGTATGTTTGCTGATCATAGAGAGCGACTTTGGCGAGGTGACTGCACTTCGGCTTGCAGTGTTTCCAGTTTAGCCAGCTGGAGCATTGGAAGGAGCCGTGAGATGCGTTGCGTCCGAATGTTGGAGGTCCAGGATTGGGTTCGATGCCGGCGCGGATTAGGAGGATACGGAGTAGCGTCGCCGGCATGTGCGACTCCGGAAGCGAAAAAATGAAGATGATGATGATGAGATGGTGTTCGGCCATTCGTGATGACGAACTGGGGGGAGTAATTTTCGATCCCTTTGCACCCCTCCGTCGTGGAAGGGTGTTGGCTGAACCGCGAAAAGGCGGGATCGGATTGCAGCCTAACGATTTCGTCAGTATGATCTGTGTCGTTTCAGAATTCCAGATTGCTCCAAGAAACAGAAAACGTTCGCGATCTCCAGATAGGAGACTTCATTTGGGCTCCATATGACAACTACTATTGGCCAGCGTACATTCGAAGCTTCAAGCAGTTGAAGGACTGCATGATGCTTCAAGCTGATGAAGGAGCTGATCAAAAAGAAGGAAATGATCAAGACGGTGACTTCGTAAGTTTATATCCATGTTGTTGAAAATGAGTTTTCAAGCAAAACTTTTTTACTTTTAGGTTACTATCGTGTAAAAAGTTTTTTAAACCCTTTTGAAACCTTGGAAACACAGGAATCTCGACAAAGGTATTGAGCGAAGAGAGGGAGAAAGAAAGAAGTATTCTTAGCCCAATTCAAGATAAGCTCTATGGTGAGCCTTCCCCCCTAACTCTTGATGGGTCAAGTTCTCATTTTCTACGAATTATGGCATATACAATTACACAATAATTAAATTAAAAATCATTCTATCAGGTCTTATTGCAATGGTGGGATGCCAAGTGCATCGAACTCATCCCATACTCTTTCGCCTTCCCCTTCGAGAGATTTTTCGAGTGCCTGTAAGCATGTTTTCTCTCTAAACCGAATTGCGGGTCAAATCTTTTACCTACCCAAAAAAGGTTGTTTTCAATGATTCCGCTGATGTATGTCATTTTTCTATTTTCCATCGCTTGCTCTCATTTGTCTCTAAACATGCCTTTTTCATTTTCTTCTTTGTTTATGTTTCAGTTGATCTTTTTTTCCTTTTTCGTTTCTTTCTTTTTCAGTTTTTTTTTCATGACCTAAACATCAGCGTTTATGATCTACATGCCTTTTTACGTTTGTAAGAAACAGTCTACTTGTCAGTTTTTCACATAAGCAACACATATGATTCAAACTCATCCAATAGAAAGTCTTTTGAAGGAGATTTATTACGCGAAACAAGCGCTTGATTTCTGCTTTCCGTCAGGTTCATGATTTGTAGACCTGCTTCAACAGTATCTTCCCTTCATTGGCAGGTACCAGAAGACTGATTTTATGGAATATAACCGCAACGTGGGACGGGCACTCGCCTTCGCTGGAACATGCGGCTACTGGGAACAGTTAGTATTGCTTTATTTTTGTCGGTGATATTTGTCAAAGGAGCTGTTCCTGGCTGATTTTCCAAGCAAACACTACGAGTTTTGTGGCCTTTTTGAAAAAAAAGCTGCTTAAGTTTTTGGAATTCACTCATTTATAGTGTGGTAAATGAGGAATTCACTCATTTCTAGTGTGGTAAATGAGGACGTAATCAACTACATGAAGAAAATCGGAGCGAACCTTTCGTCTTTGGCTCTAGGCAGAGCGAAGAGGAAACAAGAGGTCGTTTTCGTTTTATCACTCGTTAAAAAAGTCTACAATTGTGTTGCGGGATAACCAAAGCATTAGGTTTTCTTCAGTCGCAGAGATGATGGATGATCAGTTAATCTGTTCACAAGGACTGGGAAGCAAGCTCAGAACACGAGTTTTTTTCCCCAATTTTTTTTATAATTGTGAAACAGTGAATA
Source organism: Allodiplogaster pararmata (assembly GCA_964056735.1). NCBI lineage: Eukaryota > Metazoa > Nematoda > Chromadorea > Rhabditida > Diplogasteridae > Allodiplogaster > Allodiplogaster pararmata. The sequence goes on along the minus strand of OZ057409.1, from coordinate 7,915,799 downwards.
TAGAAAACGAAAACGAGGTAAGAGTTTAGCAAATTTTTCAAAACCTTTTCACCATCAAAAAACGTCAGGCATGTACGTACAATAACACGAAAGATTTTTTCGTATGTGCATTTATAATGCATCAACTTCTATGGGCTCAATTCCGCCTCGCAGAAAGGTAAGGTTCTCTTAGCTCATATGAAAAGCATAACCTGGTAGGTCCATTGGATTTTCCCTGGATTATTGCTAATGTGTATAGTTTGAAGTAAGAGAAATCCAACACCATCATTTTCTAACTTCCGTTAATCTCTAGGGTGGGGATTAGACAAGGTTCTATAATGTTGGTTTGTGCCAGACTTTTTTTGCAATATCGGCAAACATTGAAATTATTAACCACTATAGATGGGTTTTGATAAAATATTATTTCAAAATCTCACAAAAAATCTTCTTTCTTTTCTTTTCTCACAAAAAATCTCACAAGTTCTTGGAGAAAAAAAATTTTTTTTTTTCAGCGAAGGTTGATGGATGTGAATGCTCGTGTGCAGATAATAAGAGAGGCAGAAGTCAACCACTTCCGGAACTTTTTTAGAAATCAGGCGATCAGTTACCGGAACATCCAACAAACAAACCGTCACGCATCGTTAGAAATTTTCAATCATCCAGGTTCACCAAACAAAGTAAGGAAAAACGGTAAATATTTTTAAATAGATTACTTGGACATTTTGATGTCCTTTTTTGAACTTTCTTTCCTTGAACAATATAATTCCCTTTTTTGCTGCCAAATTTCCGAATTTTTTCGTCATCTGGAACCAAAAATTAGCTGTGAGAAAGTTAGCTATGAAATTTTAACATTAAGAGAGAGAACGTAGTCTTATGGAATTTTTCTCACAGCTTTAAAGTCGAAGATTTATGCTCAACCGAGACTGCAGTGGAATATGGTAACCTCTTTGTCGATGAAGACAACACGGAACCTACTGGACAATGGGAAGGGTAAGCTCTTTACTGACCTAAATACTTCATGAAAATGCAGCAAAAGTGCTAAAACTAGATCCTTTCACTTATGGTATTGGTTTTATAGGCTAGCGAAATTTACTAGAATTCGACATAAGGGTCTCCAATCTGAAATATTAAACTGATAAAAAAATTGGCATCATAACTTGCTCCTTTTATGTCATACTTTTAGTTCTTTCAAGACTATCCATCACAGGAGAAAGATGCAAATTCAGCTCATCCTCGGCCTTCTCAATACATAAAATTGATCTATCCTTCATGCCTGATGGAATTCGCGTCATTTGAAAAATTTATAGCAAATTATAGCGAAACCAGCGTAATTCAACCAGCTTCATCCCAAGTGCTCGGAAAAGTTTGTCAATGCTTCTATGATCGAAAAACTAAATCATTTGAATGAAGTTCCCAATCAACATCCTCAACCTGTTTTCAGGAAGCTGCAAAAGTTCTTTCTAGGTCCAAACCGACTCGTCCCCCATCAAAAAGACGTTCCAAATCGAAAAAATTCTACTCCTCCAAATTCATCCTCTAAGAATGTTTCATAGACATGAAGTCGCTCAAATTTTCTATTTGCCAGTTCCAGTCGAGGCGTTGCATCTTTCCTCGCAATTAAAATATAAACTAAACATCACGCCACCCGACGTGCTATTGTAGTTGTGAGTGAAACAAGCTCGATGTACTGTTTGAAACTGTTTAACACTATAACACTGCTGTTGTTATTACACATAATTACACTTTTGAAAACGTTGTTTACCAGTGATACGATATGAGTTGAAATGAGCTCATCATTGATGATAATTTTTCGCAAGTATTTCCCAATTATATTAATGATATCTTTTCATAGGTATTTGAGTTATTGTTATTAAATTTTTTCAGAAGTACTAAACTAATTTAACCCTCCTTCCCCCTCATCTTTCTCGAACTCAACCTCGCTTGTTAATTTTTTAAGTTTTTCTTCATTAATCTAGAATTACATTCTCTTCTTTCATTTATACTCATTGAACTTATTTTGATTGAACTTGAACTTGAACACGTTGATTGAACTTAATTTTCTTTTTTTATGATACCGTCAGTCACGGAACTAGGTGACCATCCACGAGTTATTGTCGCACTTGTCTTATGTCTCGTATCTGTTCAACGTGAAAGAATTGGAGTCAGCCATACCATCTATATTCACTTTTCCAAAGCACCCGAAAAAAATCGCTTAAAAAATCAAGTTTATGACACAGGTTTAAAGAAATTCTTCTGTTTTGTTTTGCAACTCATAAAAATCTTACAGAATCTTTTTATTCACAAGTAATCGGTATAAAAGAAAAAGCAGTCTCCTGATTCAGATACAAATTTTGCGGCTTCAGATACAAATTTTGCGGCTTCAGATACAAATTTTGCGGCTTTAAATACAAATTTTGCGGCTTTCACGAGAAAAAAAATTAATCGCTAACCGTATCTGTAATAAGACACCGCTGACCAGAAGCGAAAAAAAAATTCATAATATTAGCTCTTGGAAAGATGTTCACATTAGGTGAAAAACTCGTAAGAAGTCATAGCGAGAGATTCATGAATAAGTTTTAAGCCATGTGCTTCATGAGGTCACCTTCACCTTTTTGACCGCGAACTGATTTTTACCTTGGCTACAGTAACTCTTCGTTAGGGAAGCTCGAAAAAATTATGTGGTAACAACTGGGTGTTTTTTTAAAACTGCCCGATGATATCATATCACAGACTGATTGACTACATAACAAGTTAGTAAAGGACGAAAAAAACATGCTTGGCGTTGTTTTTCTGTTACTTTCTAGCAATCCATGTCTACTTGAAGATCACAGTCCACAGAGGGTTCGTGACCATCTTTGCCTGCGTCTCTCGCGGTCTCCAGCTTCGCGCACTCTTCCTCCTCTTCTTCATCACTTTCCGCTGAGCCCGAAGCGACTCCGCCCATTCTCAGGCGGAGCCGCAACATGATCATCCAACCCCCGTCATGATCCAGCTTTTTCTGCGAGAACTTGAGACTTTTGAAGAAGTCTATCTTGGCCTGTTCTCGTGTGGATACGATCGTGTACATTCCATTGGAGCCTGTAGGAATTACTTCTTGTGTGTATGTATGAATGTATGTAAGTCTGCGTGAGAGAGAGAGAGAGAAAGAACAACATTTGAATGATAAGTGTAAATGTTAGATTAACCATGGTAAGTGAGGACAGATGCTACGGTCTGCAGTAGCCGCTTGCAAGCTTGCGCATCGAAGGCAGCTGCCCAACTGCGGACGTCAAAGTAAGAGTGAAAGGTCTTCCTTTGCTGTGCCAACGGAATCGTCCATCCCTCCACGTACGCTGCCACACTCTCTTTCTTGAAAAGTGATATCATTTTTGTCTTCTCTTTTTTCGCTGAATGGCTGTCTGAAATGATTGGCACTGTTTGCGTTTTTGCCTCCCCTACCAGAGGTTCCATGGGTCAGATGAGACTGGTTTTTTAAAAAAATACGGTCTCTACCTAAGCCGTACGGCCTCGTTAGCGTAAACTTTTGCCTAAGCCTAAGCGTTTTTTAATGAAAAATAAGTTTTTAATGTAAATAAAAAAAATTTTTGTAAATGTAAGTAAGTCAGACGTATGACCCAAGGAATTTCTGGTAGGGGGCCCCATAAACGCAAACAGTGCCAAATGATTATCATGAGTCTTCCTTTCAACTCTCACCCTCCTTCAGGAAAGCTGCCATCAACTTCGCGTTTTTTCTTCTCCAATAATTACTGGAGCTTTAAGTCATCGCAACTTCCTATAGTCATCTCACTATCACATATCTTTCTGCAGTGATTTGCAATTGACTCACTTAGTAAGGAAGTAGTGTTGTTCAGTCGCTCACAACCATGAATTAGACTTACTCTTTTGATTAAATGGTTTCCGCTTGAACTCAAGAAGCTGGGTAAGTTCCATGAAGCATCATCACATTCCCTTCATCTTGATAACTTTCTCAAAAGCCTCTTTCTTATTTTCTCACTCACCACATCATCAGAAGCTTCATTCATGAGCCCCAGGTACTCCGATTTGATCATTGGTATGTACCGCTTACGTAGGACCTCATTGAAAGCTTCAACTTGGAAAACCGTGAAAACAGTCGCCAGAATGGGCTGAAATTCGGCAGAATTGAATTGAAAGCGTTAAATTTCCAAGGAGTTTCAGAAATGAAAAATGAATAAAATGAACAATAGCAGAAGAGGAAACCCATTATATGTATGTTTTAACCTTAAAGGCTCTGTTGGAGTCTTCTGCCAAGAAATTGTACGAGTCTTCTGAGCACTGCATGAACATTCCGACGTAACTAAAAAAAAAAACAGGTGTCCAATTAGATCCTTTCCTTTTTTAGGTCAGAGTCGTCGATAGTTTGAAGGAAATCGTCGATGGTCATGAAAAAATTTCCCAATATGAGAAGAAAGCTGAAAATTTTATACATTATTGGTCGGCACTGTGTTTACCTTGACCAAAAAATCCCGACTGCCCAGAAAATTTTTACGTACTCAAAAAGATCCTCAACAACCTATCTCAAAAATTCCCCTATGCAGGAACTCTAGGCAAACCTCGAAACACAGTGGCAACAGTGACCATTAGTGACTCTACAGCCTTAGGAGCCTTTCATGGATGGAGCCGGATAATTCAGTCCGGAATCGAGCGCGACCTCAGGTGGCGGATAGAGGGACGCCTCCCTACGAAGAATTCGTGATGTGAGATAGCGGGAGAAATCCCGCCGCGGACCAAAACTGGGTAGTATAGCTCTTCAAAGGAGGGCGATGCCGGACCGGCCTGGGCATGCCACCGGACCAAACATCAGCCGATACTCTGCTATACTTTTCAATGGCGAGTCGAGGCACCAGTCGAATAGCCTCTTGCCTATCTCCCGTCAACGACAGGCGAGACGTCTCTACTCCCACCCAAAACGATGCTAGACCGGCTTGACCACCCACTCACAAGGCCTATAGCATGAACAGGTGCTGTAACGGGATCCGCCTTCACGCGGTGCAGCCGACAACAGCGACGCAAGTTCGCTGCTGCAAATAGATCCTATCCCCCTCCCGCTAACGACAGGGTTTTTGCTGACGGAGCACCCTACGCCAGCCGCGCTGCTCCGTGCTCTACTACCTGAGGACCTGTGGAGAGATCCAGAAATCGTGGCCTCATGTCTCGGTCTCTGATCTAGCAATTTCTACTAAAACTACTCGTTGAAACTGCGGGCAAAAACAAGAACGACAACTCTAGGCAAACAACAAGAACGAGAAGGAAATTTCAGACTTGCTCATCTCATTAGTGTGCGAGTGCATGGAAGATGATTACAGAATCAGTTTCAAGATATGCAAGCTACAGTATACTCGTGCAAAGCCTGACCAACCACCAATCGAACTCATGAATTTCTTTTGGACGTTGAATGTATGCGAGGAAAACTAAATCTCAGTGATTGGAAACTGAATAGATAAATGAATGAAATAATGATCGGCAGAATGGATGAACGAATAAGTGAGTGAAATCAAAAATTTGGATAGTAAAAGAAGGTGCCAAACTGCTGAAGAAATGGCCTTCATCGGTAAAAAAAAATTATATCTGCTGAATCAAACATGAGCATCTATCCATCTATTTCAATAACATTTCATAGACGTGGAAATTTGAGGAGGAAAAAAACTTATCTTAAAACTTGAGGAAATTTTTTTTAAATAAATAAGACTTCTTCTTTCTGAACTTTAGATGATTTACCGGTCCATGAGAATCTGCTCCGAAGAAGGTGCGGTCAGATCCGTCGGGTGACCTGGAGGCAGCTCTTGATGCTGCGTCATTTCTCGTAGCCCTTTTGCCAATTGCTCCTTCAACTAAATACCCTTCGAATCGATTAGAGTCAATAAAACTTTGGATCAGATGCTTTGTTATCTGAACTTGTTATCTTAGAGAAGAACAGAAAGCCAAAAAAAGAAAAAAAACTATATATGCGGGGAGATCAATATGATACGAAACCGGCATTGAAGTATTCTGAGAAAGACGCTCATATCGAGCAAACAGTTAAGTCATCTTCTCGCTTCACAGTTGGGAGAAAAAAGCAGAAAATAGAGAGAACTGTGCGTGGAGAGCCAAGTAAATCTAAATTTTCTATTCTTTCAATAACAAAAACGTTCTAAGGGTCAGACGAAAACATATCAAACAGGCTACAACACTATATGCTCCGAGCACAATTAAAAGCTGTGAGTTTCAAAGCAAAGCTCTTTGACTTTTTTTGTTCATTCAACTATGATTGAAAACAATAGTTTTGTTTCTTAGAACTGTCTTCGAAGTGAGTTATGGTGGTTTCTCGTTATCGGTATCACGCTATTTGGTAAACCTACACTTGTGCTAGAGAAGAGTGCCACTCACCTTGTCAAAGGAGAACCTCCTCAAGGTAATGCTTCGCACCAGCGCCGGGAGTGAGCCTTTGTGATGGAAGAGCGAGTTCGCCGGCGCGTTCCGAGGCAGCAAGATGTTTCTGAGCAAGCATGCTTTTTCGCTTTTCACTATAATTATCTTTCAAATGCGGAAAGAATATGAGGAGTGGAAATTCTGTGATGCACACGTATGTTTTGAAGCAAAGGCAACCGAAAATTTATTTTTAGAGAAGAAAATTCTGAGCGCAGGAGAGAGGGTAAGAGAGAGAGAGAGAGAGAGAGAGAGAGAGAGAGAGAGAGAGAGAGAGAAACAGAAAGAGAGAGTTAGTTTTTAAAATGTTCCTCAGCTGTAATTTGTCTTACAAGATGTCATCTGTGAATGGGCGCCATTTCTGCCAAGGCTCTCCTTCTTCAAAATGCTCCCATCTCTTGTGCAGGGGATCTGGCAATGGCACCACTGAAAGAAGTATGTATAACTGAAAGTTATAACTCTTAGTGATCGCGTTTCTTGGCTTTCACAATCACTCTCAAACAATGAAAACTTGACTGAACTATCACATGCTGTATGAGCCTTAAATGTGCATTATATTGTGTAGGTGTCAATGCCTTTAAACTGTGTGACTGAGAACTAGTAACTCTAATTCTCAAAAGATACAAAAACTAGAGATGCTTTTTCCCTCGCAACTCTGTGAAATCTGGTCTCGCTCTCAGAAGTACCGGTTATTATGATGAGATAGCAATAATCTTCCTTGACAGGGTACACGGTGTCTTGAAATCAGACACAGAACGAAAATCATAAAACCTGTGGCAGCTCCGTGTTTAGAGCAAGGAAGGTGGATAGAAGGGAAAGTTAGATTCACGCTAGCGAAACCAATATGGACTTTTTAGGTTTGCATGGACTTGTTTGGGGTGGAGTCTACTTTAAAAACCTACGCAGAATATGCAGGCACACTATTAAAACTTATACGTACAAAAACACGGCTAGTATCGACTTCATAAACCTTTTTTTCCAACTCCCCGCCTTTTCCGGCGGGCTGATTGCCGTTCTTTTTATATTTCTCCTTCTCGTTCAAAATGCGGACCTCCTGCTGTAATTCGATTGCCTTCCTTCAGCCATTCGAGAAGGACTAGTGCCACTTTCAGCGCGCAGTACAATTCCCAGATGTGATGGAGCAATTCAGCCGCCAGAGCCTTAACAACATTGTATAAGAAAATCGGCCCAAAGTAGATCAATTGATATTTTTTCGAAATTGTGTATATGAGCAGCTGGTCAGCATGTGATTCATAAGAATACTTTCACTAGAACAATTGGCGTTCACGGAGCAGATTTTCAATCATGTAAAAACTTTTTAGTAAACAATCAGGAGCAAATATGTAAGATCTCAAGAGAAGTACCATAGTCCTAAAAATGTTTACCAAGGATCATGAATGGCTACGCCGATTTCTGTTAAAAATCCAAAAAGTCGACCGTAAACACTGTTTCTGAGGAATCGCCAGTTATATCATCGCTGAAATTCTTAGTTAAACGCTATTCGCAGATCATAAATTAATGGCGGGCAGACACTCGAACCTTCACGAAAAGTTTCTTAAACTTCTCGAAAAATTCTCCATGAGATGTCTTGATGACCTGGAAAAAAAACTAACAATCCACGCGTTTAGCTTCGTGATCTTTCACATGATTATTGGTTTGTTCATAGCAATGAGCAACAAAAGTCAACCAATTTCTCTCGAGAGTTTTCTTCTTCTATCTCGTATTTCTTAAACTACATTTTTTTGAAACTCTTTTCTACTGTTAAAATAAAGTTTGTTTTTTTTATAATTAAACCCACCTGGTGATTAAATTTGCGAGTCGGAAACCTTTGATGCAGTTTTTGACAGTCTACGAATCAAATATGGTGTTTCACACCTCCGAAAGTTAGTAGGCAAAAAATAAAAATAGCAATGCTCGAAACACACTGGCAACAGTGGCCATTCATGACTCTACAGCCTCAAGAGCCTTTCATGGATGGAGCCGGATCATTCAGTCCGGAATCGAGCGCGACCTCAAGTGGTGGATAGAGGGACGCCTCCCTACGAAGAATTCGTGCTGGGAGGTAGCGGGAGAAATTCCGCCTCGGACCAAAACTGGGTAGTATAGCTCTTCAAAGGAGGGCGATGCCGGACCGGCCTGGGTAAGCCTCCGGTCAAAACATCAGCCGATACTCCGCTATACTTTTCAATGGCAATAGTCTCTTGCCTATCTCCGGTCAACGACAGGCGAGACGTCTCTACTCCCACCCAAAACGATGCTAGGCCTGCTTGACCACCCACTCACAAGGCCTATAGCATGAACAGGTTGCTACAACGATATCCGCCTTCACAAGGTGCAGCATGACAGTCTCAGGACTGTAAAGGACATCGAAACCCTTCTCTGGACGCATCTCGTCCGAAAAACACGAGAACCTCTCTCATTAAAGAGAGTGTTCATAACCAAAAGTCTTCGATGCGGCAACAACAACAACAAATAGCAATGAAACTGCGCGGGGGGTAGGGGAGACTGTTAGTAGGAAGACCATTGAAATGGAAAGAGAAACATAGGCGCCAGTACGCTCATCACTGCATAGAAAAACCTCTTTCTCATCTCCGATCGAAAAACGGCTCTCGCTAGGATGACGCGATATGAGTCAAGATGAAAGCATTTTCCCCAGCCTTAATGTTAGTAGCAAGCACTCCCGGTGCTTGCTTGTATGTATCACCTAAACTGATATCAAAAAATATCTCAGTGATCCACTTTGCACACCATCCTTGTAACACTAGTATGCAATTTGGAATAAAGATTGAGATAATAGTATCCTAACTAAACTAAGTATGTCTAATAAAACTTTAGACGAGCCCATGTGTCAATGAAACGACTAGAGAAACAAACCGAATCGTGCAGGGCCGTGTTGTGCGTGAAGAAATGCAGAATCTCGAAGATGTGATTAGCGTAGCATTGGAAGATCTCGAACTGCCCCAGCCACATTTCCCGGATTATCTTTTTAGCTTCCACGCTTAACACGGAACATTTTCCATCATAGGTCGTCTGCTTTGTGGAATGAAAAGAAAAACGACCGCTCATTCAAGCGAGGAGCCTAAAATAATGAGAATCGAGTGATTATTCCCAGTCTCGACCATTCATATTGCCCAATATCCTTTTCTTCTCAACCTATCACCTTATAATCGCTTCTCATTCTTTTAGACCCCTACTCTAATGGTTGGCCAACATTCGTGTTTCCCTAACTCGCACTGCGGAAAAAAACCATGCGCAAATCTATGCGCTATTTAGAAAAAAAGATTGATACGAGTTCTATTTTCGTATGTGTTCTCTTTTTTTCATCGCACGCTCTCTGTCTCTTTCCAAATTCGATTTTCTAATGATCAGCCTCGTAGATAAACCCGCTGGCGACTAGTAAGAAACAGTCTGTGCTTGGGTTTCACATCAGCATATGCACTACAGCACGTTTTAAAACTAACTTAGCGTTGGAATCATCTGTCTGATCGGCGCGATTGTCGTCTTCCACGTGCTTTTTTACCATGATCGCGGAATGCGCAAACATCCAGGAAAGTGCCGTCAGAATCTCTCTGGCATCCTTTCCGTGTTCGAAAGGGGTGTAGAAACAGTGAACCAGCGTGCGGATTTGGTGCGGCGTCAAGCACCTTCAAACCCGTTCTTTACTTTGCTGGTATGAATAGTTAGTTTCCTGTACAATACTAGTCAGCCGTATTAAGCAACAACTTTGCGCTCGCTCTTTTGCATCGATAAAGTTTGAGAAGTTCGGTAAATGGCTTTTTCAATTTCTAAGTTGAATTTACTATCATATCCCATTCTTCCTACTTGCCCTATTGCATGCATCATATAAGGGATAATCAAACAAGTTGTCTTATACAGGGTGTATAGAAAGTCCAGGTGGACAGTATTTTTTCCGATAAAAACTTAACGGATTGAACAAATCAAACAAAATTTTTATAAAAGTTTACTCAAATAGTTTGGGATATAACTGCGTTTTCAAAATTCAAACAGCCCTCCTTTCTCCTCGACACAGGCGCGGAGTCGCTCGTGGAAGGCACCCACCGTGGTGGACAGGTAAGCGACGTCAAGATCATCCCACGCCTTCTGTAGGGCAAGCTTCAAACTTTACAAATTCTTGTGTGGGGAAGCACAGGCCTTGTTCTCAAGGACCGACCACACAGAGAGAGAAAGGGCCATCCCGCTTCTGTCATGGTCTGGGCCGGGATTTGCGCGACTGGCAAGACTCCACTCGTTTTCGTCGAACAGGGAGTCAAAATGAATGCCAATAACTACCTGAACGACATTCTCATAAAGGAAGTACTTCCCTGGAGCCAGGCTCATTTCGCGGGACGCAAATGGGCGTTCCAGCAGGACTCTGCGCCCGCCCACAAGGCTAAAGGGGTGCAAGACTGGTGCAAGACCAATTTCCCCTCCATGATCACATCCGCCGAATGGCCTCCGTACTCACCTGATTTGAATCCTCTGGACTTCTCTGTGTGGTCGGTCCTTGAGAGCAAGGCCTGTGCTTCCCCACACAAGAATATCCGGCAACAACAACAACAACAACCCACACAAGAACTTGGAAAGTTTGAAGCGCGCTACAGAAGGCGTGGGATGATCTTGACGTCGCTTACCTGTCCACCACGGTGGGTGCCATCCACAAGCGACTCCGCGCCTGTGTCAAGGAGAAAGGAGGACTGTTCGAAATTTAAAAACGCATTTATATCCCAAACTATTTGAATAAACTTTCATGAAAATTTTGTTTGATTTGCTCAATCCGTTAAGTTTTTATCGGAAAAAATACTGTCCACCTGGACTTTCTGTATACCCTGTAGTGACAATGAAGAAATTGAATTTGATTTAGTGTTAATAACTCACTCAACAGTGGAGACAGCGGATGAAGACGAGCTCAATGCTTCACCCATGTGAACGTCACAGTCTTTGGGAACCTCTTGGACTGACTGAAATGAGCCTGGTATCTTATCACAAATCTACAAGCGCGTTTCTATTTGAACCTAAGTCTCGTCTGTTATAACGCATCTATAAGTGCGTTTAGTCCGTTTGAAAACTGAGCTCCGTCTGTAATGACACCTCTGAAATGAGCCTCGTCTGTAATGACACATCTGAAATGAGCCTCGTCTGTAATGACACCTCTGAAATGAGCCTCGTCTGTAATGACACATCTGAAATAAGCATCATCTGTTTTGACACATCTATGTACTAGTACGAGCTCACTATCGAACCCTGACTTTATCGGAAGCACATCCATCAGGATTTTTCTTCAAATATTCGTTTTTATATTTTTCCTCAAAGACGTCATGAATTACATTTCATTGTCACCAAATAAGCAAACTGTCACTAAAGGTTAAGACGTGTCGCTGCACGTCACCTGAAGTAAAGCAGTGTTTCTGTCAAAATTACAAATGTGTTCAGGGTGATACACTTTGATATGTGTCTTGCCTTGTTGATGCGTTGTTGAGAAGAATAGGATTTCGAATAGGAAAATAGGAACACGTGTTCTATATCACAGCCACCTCTTCTGGCTGTATCACCATTATTTGGTGATTCATTTCGCTGACGATGCTTTTATAAAGCGAAACGTTCGAAATCCTATTCTTCTCAACAACGCATTAACAAGGCAAGACACAGATCAAAGTGTATCGTCCACCGGATTCTCAATACAATGCGTTTAACTCAGCACAAATTCTTAAATGTTCAGGGGTGTATAAATATCATCTTCTGTTACCATTGCTTCGGTTGACGGAGCTTGCTGTGCATGAGATATATTGACATCAGTCGAGCTGATCTTCGCTCCTTCAGTTCGCGACTGTTCGAATTCCATTCGAGCATTTGACATTGAGCAAGTATTCTGTAAAAACCAATCAGTTTTAAAGTAAAATTTATTTTTAAATTGTTTTCAAGACAAGGATCCTAAGATACGAATCCCAATAAACTTACCCTTAAAGGGGCGACCAGTAGCGCCACAGAGAGCTCATAGTAAATACCTTCTTCACCGCCGAAAAAAAACTCACGCTGAGAAAAAAGTACAATAGCAAGGTTTCTCTATCTTACCATCGCTTCGGTTGACGGAACTCGTTGGGTATGGCACATGTCCACATCGCTAGAGTTGACCTTCGCTCCTTCATCTCTCGAATGTTCGAATTCCATGTGAGCATTCGACGTCGAACAAGTACTCTATTAAGATTGAATTAGATAGAATATTAAATTACATACCACGATTTTTGTAAATATTAAGGTTTTCTGTAGATATATTCAAAATGACATAGAGAACCGACAAAAAATTCAAAAAAACTATCAGATAATCATATTTTTAGCCAAAGACAACCACAAACGAATTCTCTCGAGTGAAATAAGGATCAAAGCCCGGATTTCGTATGAGCATTATACAGGGTGGTCAGTATATTTGATGACAAATTTTCGTTACGTGTCGAGCGCGAGCTGAGTCGATCTGGAGATTTTAAATGACACCATTAATGACCGTTATTTTTTGCGGAGGAAAACCATAAATGACCAAATGAAACCGTTATTTTTTGATCTACCTATAACAAAAAATTCTCTAATATTTGTTACTGGCGAAATGGTGCGTTCTCATCCTAGTCGGGGCGCAATATTGTCACTGAGTAGTGCTTTCGTTGGCCCCCTTCGGGGAACTCTCGTTGGCTGGGAGTCGCCCGTCAGACTGTGCATCAAACTCTCGAACGAGGTACACTCACTGACCGTCCACGCTGTGGTCGTCCCACTTCCGCTGCCACTTCCCGTATAACAAAAATCTTCAAACAACGCCTAAACCGCAACAAAGGCAGAAGCATAAGAAATGTGGCTGCCAAACTGGATACGGCATACGGTACGACATATAAGTACCAGAAGCGTCATGGTCTAACTCCTAAGCAGCAGGAAGCAGGGCGCGATAAATACCTTGCTCTCCATGCTCGGACCGTTACTGAAGAGCATCTAGCATCGCATAACCCTTTTTTTACCGATGAGAAGACGTTCACCGTGGAGAGGAGCTACAACAAACAAAATGATAGGGTGCTTCCTCAGTCTTCTGAAGAAGGTGATACTGCCGGCCGAACAGTTTCACGTACTTCCCATCCAGAATCTATGTTGTTGTTGTAGATTGCCCGCCGTAGGTCTCCGGCTGGGTAGACGAGGTCTTCTTTGACATGGCTCAGAAAACAATAACCTTACTTACATCATTTATCTAATTACATTATTTCTCTTTCTCTCTCGGGGTTTATTTTTTTCTCGGGGTTAACCTACAAAACAATGACCAGATCCGTTCTCAACTACGCCGCACCAATTTACTCCCCTCAATTGGCCGAGACGAACTGGAAAAAACTACAGGCAAACCAAAATAGAGCAATTCGGATAGCAACAGGAAACCTAGCAATGGCCGGCACAGAGCACTTAGCTCTAGAAAGCGAAATGTTACCCATAAAGGAGCACAACACGATGCTTACCAAGCAATTCGTTGCAAGAGCAAGACTCCTCCCAAACCACCCCTCCCATCGTCGATGCATGGAACCCAAACCACCTAGAACTATTCGTAAACATGCCAAGGACTTAGAAATTATGCTAGTAGACAGTGATCAGAAAGCCGCACTTAAAAGAATACATACTGAGACTGTTAGAAATTTCATTAGATCTTGCTCCCCTAACCCAGTTCTACATAGGTAAGAAACCTCCCAGAATCCATAAATCAACGAATCAACTTCCCAGGGAACAACAAATAACATTATCGCAACTACGTAGTGGCTATGCAAGTTCCCTTAACAGCTACCTACACAGAATAGGAGCTGCCCAATCACCTCTTTGCCCAAAATGTTCAGAAGAGCCACATACAACTAGTCATTTATTCTCGTGTCGCTGTGACCACACACTTTTAAGAAGTATAGATTTGTGGAATAGCCCGACGTCTGTTGTTAAGTTCTTATACCAGTGATTCCTTTCTCTCAAAAAAAAAAATCCAGAATCTATCATGGTTTTCGCTAGAATCAGCTCCACGGGTCGAACTCCCCTTTTTTCGTCAGAAAAGAGGCCAAACTAAATACGCAAGTGTACATCTCGGAGGTCCTTGAACTTAATGTGAAGCCTTGGGCCCAGAGGCTCTTCGAGATTCCGAACTGGACGTTCCAGCAAGACGGCGCTCCTGCTCATACCAGCAAGAAGCCACAATACCGGATATCACAAAACTTCTCCTCTTTCATCGCCGCCAAAGAATGGCCTGCTTATAGTCCAGAATTGAATCCAATGGACTACTCCATCTGAGGCCGTATCCACAATAAACGTCAAATGTTGGACGTCCAACATCTAACAATAGACGCGTACAATGCGTTAGACGTCCAACTGGTTTTTCGTATCCACAATGCGATTTATTAAAGTCTAATGTTGGACGTCTAATGATAAGACGTCTAATGGAAAACACTGACGCAGTTTTGGTGCGTAACAACTTTTTTGTGGATTTCTTCAACTTTAAAGTGTTTTACTTGTTGTTTTTCGCTCTGAATCATGTTTCTAAAGTTAAAGAAAAAAAAAATTGTTTTGACAGAATGGACGAGCCTCTGCCGAAAAGAACCAAAGTGACTGAATTGTCCGCTGATGCACTCACGTATCTATTGAAGTAATAGATATTCAAAAGCGGCTGTAAGTTGAGCTCGGAAGGAAAAAAGGAATGTATTTGCGTGAATGGTCCGATGAGCTGAGAGCGATGGGATTCGAACGAACGCCCGATCAAGTAATTATTTTATTTCGTCCTAGTTTGTTTTAGTTAATGTCTGTTGTCTGATCTCGCGGTATCATTTGTTTGTTAATTTACATACATTTTTTGCAATAGGGCGCTGAGATGCATTGTTGCAATAGGATATTGGGGAAAAAACACAAGGTTTCAGTTGTTTTTTATGATTTCATGCTGGTTTCAGTTGTTTGTTAATATACACAAATTTTTTTAAAAATTCCAACGTGAATAAAGTTATCAATACAATAAACGTTTAGAACAAATATGAAAAAGTATTAAAACAAATAACACGTGATAAACTCACCAAATCTTGGTATTATTTAGCAAAATTCGTGATATGGTAGACTGCACACAGCCAGCTGTATCGCCTATTTTTGTCTTGAAGAAAGAGAGTGAGAAAAAGATGAAGTTTGAAAAAAAATGAATAAAATAAAATGAAAAATTAAAATAAAATGAAAAATTTTTTAAAAAGAAAAAAATTTCAAAAATTTTTTTAAGTTTAAAATAAAAGGAATCCTTTATGAAAAAAAAACATCGAAAACACATCGAAAAAAACTCGAAACACAAAAAAAATCATTAAAAAGAGAGTGTCAAACGAGTTGGACGCTCAGTTAGACAGGGTAGACCTTGTCCAACGCATTGGACAACGTCCAAGCAATCGACGTCAACTAATTGCATTGTGGATACGGAATTTGTTGTTGGACGCATAATGTTGGACGTCCAACGATTGAACGACCTCATTGGACGCTTAAATGCGATTGTGGATACGGCCTCTGGTCCATCCTGGAGAGTGAAGCTTGCGCTTAAACCCACAACTCGTTGTCAAGCAACTCTCCAGGAGGTTTTGCGGTACGCGGTTTCCGCCTACCCCCGTCGTCTGGAGGCTGGATTCACAAAAGAAGAGGTCATTTCGAGTGAAAGTTATAGAATATTATCATATGACGAATAATAAAAAAATTTTAGAGAGGAAAGTTAAATTTAGCTTGCATTAAAGGAAAATATGTGGTAAAATCCGTTTCATAAAATATATTGATCACCCTGCAGCTATGTTTATAACCGTAAGTTTAGTCTAAGGTGTAAACTTGACTCGCTAAAATCATACGACTATGTTTCGTGGACTTCTCAGTTTAGTTTTCAAATTCACACTAGCAAAGCTTCGGAAAAAATTTACGCCATCGAATCCAATTAAAACCGTTTCCAGTCTCCATATTCTCGAGTTTCATTGTTTTGAGGCAAAGACATTTAAAAAAAAAGAAATCAAAGATCAGCAAATAACTACGCCATTTGAGGAAAAAAAATCACGGGATGAAATACCTTAAGTAGTTTTTTCTTGGGTAATTTCAGATGCTCCTGGTACAAACTGAACTTCATTTTTACTGTTTGCAACTTATCTTTACTAACCCCCGCTTCTGTTGGTGGAACTTGCTTCTCATAACACATTTCCACATCACTCGAGTTGATATTCCCCCCGTCATCTCTAACTTCCCGGATTGGCGAGAGCTCCATGTGCACACTCGAGTTTGATTGACTCGCTTTCGTGCTCTGCAAAAACCATTCAGTCTAGAAGTTAAAAATGTTCTCCGCGATTTAGTTCAGACATCTATTTTGTATTCAAATGAATCAGTTTGTGTTTGATCTGACAAAAAAAGTTTTTTTTTTTTTGGAGTTTACGGGAATAATTGACAGATGGTGCGTTTTAAAAAAAAGCAAGTGCATGCAAGCTAAAACCTATTTTATATACCATAAATGAGAAACATTTCAATAAATAGCCTCTCGAAAGATCCCATATAGTATGAGGTATATACACATTTAAACCCTCTTGAATTGATTTGCAAAGCAGTCCTCAGTTCTATCAGGTGAAGCCTTCATCTCATTTCAAGAGAGCACCTTCCCCACCGCAAGGAGCCCTTCCCCCACTGAGCGCGAAAAAGAATACCATTAATTATATTATGATTAAAATTACTATTGTATCGAGTGTCAGTAGTTTCAAGTACAAGTTTTATCATTAAAATTATATTAAAACATTTTCTTAATTATTGTTTATTTTTAGTCTATACATATTAATTACAGTTGTTGAAATGAAGGGAGAAGGAAGTTCTAGTTTCGCTCTGACCATGGCTTCCGTTGATGCAGTTGTTTTCACATGAGACGAGTCCATTTCACTTGAGCTGTTTTTTCCTTCAAGCCGGTCTTCATTGGCTGGCGAATGCTCAGAACTTATATATGAGTACGAACTCTGCAACGAGTTTCAAGTATCATTTCCGCGTTGTCATACTTCTTGAATGGTTGCTTCAGAGAGAATTTAGCAAATACTTAGTGACACAATTTGATTGTTAAGGTGAAAATTTTTTTGAAGAATTACACTAAACAATAAAGACGTCTACGGGGGCGGGACCGAAACAAACCATCCATCGTACTCTGCCCTGAAGTGCGAGCACGGTTAAATTACACTATGCACAATCGAATTTTCCATAGACTTTCGAAAGCAGCAGATGAATAATCATGAATGCTGTTTAAAAGTTTTATTGTGAAATATGCTGCGACAGTTTATATTCTCTTTTTCGCGGGACAACGCTAAGAAGAAGAAAGAAGAAGCGTAAGCACAGTACTCCCCTATGTTTTCTCTTCCTTTCCCCCCCTCACCCATGACAACCATGTGATAAAAACTGACCTGCGATCCTCCGGAGGAAGAGTTTGCCTGGGATACTGCCGAGGAGTTGGAGACCGACTGTGATGCTTTTGACCAGGAAGAGCTTGACTTCGGCTCTATCGAGGAGCTTGAGGATGACTTCGGGTCTATGGAAGAGCTTGAGGATGGCTTCGGGTCTATGGAAGAGATAGAGGACGACTTCGGCTCCAGAGAAGAGTTAGAAGATGACTCCACGGCTTCAGTGCTGAGCTCCTGGATGGCCTGCGAGAGCGAGGCCGTGTGAATTATGCTTCCAGAGCTTTTTGACCCCACAGACATGCAGGACGAAGACGGGCTTCCCTGAAAAATTTCTCACTAAACTATTTTCTCGCCCTTTTCTAATCTTGGCGATCCTTTTATCGAGAACTGCGATGCAAATTTAGAAAGAAGTAATTTCTCCACTTGAAAGGTCTCCAGTAAGCTGTTCCAAAAGACTCAACAGACGACACAAACTCCAGAGAAGCAATGTGGCCGCTGTCATTCGTTAATTCCTGTCTAGTTTCTTTATTCTCTTTTTTTCTCCTGCTCGAATATGGGTGAACTATAAATAGACTTCAGAAACAGTACGATTATATTGAGACTTTAAAAAGAGTACGAATATAATGCCTTTCTTGATTTTTGGCGAACTTATTTTTTCACTTCTCGTTACTATCGCCCAGAATTACGAATAACAAGCAGGGGTTTTTTAGTGTGCAAGAAAAAGGTATAGACGCCCGCCGAAGGCGGAAAACTTTTTTCTCACATAAGGGTCCGCCCTTATGATTAAAAAAAAAAACAAAAGCCCGCGAAAATTTTTTCTGTTTCACTCAAGGGTCCCCCCTTATGATTTGGAAAAACAGAGGGCCACTGACAGAAGGTCTGACATGACTATTTAACCCCTGATAAGAAGTTTGAGACCTTGACGCCAGATCATTCAAATCGTAATCTCATACTCACGATCAAGTTTCTAATAATTAAATAGAACCGTTCGAATCAATGGCACTTCATATCCTATCACATCGATTTCATGTGGAAAGAACTTGAATATGGTATTGCATAATACGAATGCATTATGCGCCTTTGAAGTAAATTTTTTTAAATTTTCTGCCCGCTATTCCGGTTTGACGTATGGAAAAAAGATAAACAACCAATGCTTGCTCATAGCAGACAGTTCCCTTGTTCATCAAACGGAGATTCTGTTCTCTAACAGATTCGCTTTGAAACTGTTTGGAATCTGCTGACTTTTAAGAGATGAAACAATAATGAAACCTGCCTTGCGGGCTGGCATCCAATAAGCAACCATAATTATCAATAATGAAACCTGCCTTGCGGGCTGGCATCCAATAAGCAACCATAATTATCAATAATGAAACCTGCCTTGCGGGCTGGCATCCAATAAGCAACCATAATTATCAATAATGAAACCTGCCTTGCGGGCTGGCATCCAAAAAGCAACCATAATTATCTACATTTACCTAGCAATTACCTTTTTTGTTGAATTTTCGTTTCGAAATTGTGATTATCATGAAATTTATCAAAGAAGAAGTAAATACATATCTGACTACGGTAACGCACGGTTTCACCTTATCATCGTAAGTTGTTCCAGTCGGAACGACTGTGTTGAAGAACGTCGTCCACTTCAGAACAGCTTCTTCGATCACCTGTTCCGGATCGTAATCGGCGGTGTTGGTTGAATCACTCTCCATTTCTACTTCTGTGAAAAAACAGCTTTTCCAACTAAAAAAGTTTTTAAACAAAAAAGTTGGGTCTCTTTTTTCGGAAACTTTTTGTGCAGTATTATGAAGTTGAAGAATGATTTGGCGTACAGAATTGAATAAAAAAAAAAGTTTCTGGAGAAGAAATATTGAAAAGATTCGCTGGGACTATGCCGAAGTCAAAAGCGATGAATATCAAATGTGATTAGAGTTTGAATATCTAAGCAAGAAAATACTTTTTTTCTCGACTGATTGTTCCTTCATTTTGTTAAAACTCTACATATTCGTTCAATTAAAAAGAAATGTTGAGAAACGATTACAAAACCATTGAGAAAACTGTATTTGAAAAAACTCATAAATGCAAATTGAAGCATAACCAAACGAATCAACATATTTCGAGCCTCAAAAATTAACTGGTGACATTCTCATAAAGAGAAATCGATAAGTTCGATCCAGCAACATGGATTTGCTCTTTCTCACGTGGTACTTGAATCAACTGCGTGAATTCTCAAACCTGATATGATTGTCTTCCAAATTAAATTTAAAAAATTTAAATCATAAATATATGATACCAGCAGAAGAGGCAGCCGTTGCTGCATTCACCCAAGCAGAAAGGCTCAAGAACGGAACGTAATTGGCAGCGAATTGGCAGTTTGGGTTAAGGAGAATCCCTCGCGTTTCTTCTCTGGTCGAGAGAGGCCGACCTCAAACATCCCAATTATGTTCCTATGATACGAAAGCGGCCTCACTGAAGAAAGAAGAACCGAGACTAATAAACGCAGAATTACTACGTTCTGAGGCATTCATGCCTTTTCAAGAAACATTTAGCCAAAAGTATAGGGTGTCCCATCATAAATTGATGATCGAATTTCGTTAATAACTTTTCGCAGAGTTGATTGAATGGGATGAAATTTTAAGAAGCACCTACACTCAGGATAGGAGTTTCAGAGAATTTGCCAGTTTTTGAATACCCTTTAAAAGTTTGAGCCAAGTTTGAAAACATACATTTAAAAAAATTCTAAGTTTTTTTAGATTGTTCTTCAAGTAACCATTAACATGACCTCACTTTCAGTTTTATTGTGTTCAACTTTTTTTTAAAAATCAGTTTAATGCAGTTTAAAACGAGTGATTTTGTCACTTTTTTCAATGCGGATATGCAAATTCGTTGTTGTTGTTGTTGTTGCCCCTTGGGCGAAAGGTCATCTTGTGGCGACTCGCCACTGGCGAGTTGGCGAACACAGTTTACGAACACAGAGTTGGAACACATAATGCAAATTCGTCGAGGGGGGTTCGCGAGGTCGCGACGGAGGTCACCTACACGCGGTGCGACTGTGGACGACGCTACATGGCGTCGCACCCAATGGACCTCCAAAACAAAACTTCCCAATGGAATCTCCCGCAAGGGACAACGAGGACGGCTTCCCCCGAAACCTCATTTTTTCTAACACGGATCAGAAAGACCCAGCGTCTCTGATCCGAATACTCCTCCAAATCGCTGGTATCGAGACTAACCCAGTCCCAAAATGGCCTTGTTCTGTATGCTCTCTTAACGCGCCTTCGAATTGTGTTAATTGTAGCAAATGTAAGAAATGGGTACATTTCCGCTGTTCCAACCTTAACAATCTTAATGATTGGACCCCCAATGGAGATGTAGAATTTGTGAGAGAGCCCCGATCCAGCAGACTGCCTCCCAGACGGTAGCTAATCTGAGGATAATCCAATGGAACGCTAATGGACTGAGAGCCCGATTAACCGAGCTAGAGGACCTTTTACATGAGTTGAATGTTCACGTAGCACTCATCCAAGAAACCAAAATGGATGCTGGTATTCCATCTCCCAACATCGTAGGATACACGATCATAAGAAAAGACCGCTCTAACTCCGGAGGTGGCCTTGCGATACTAGTCAAAGAGAATATACGCTATGCTAACGTGACTTCCCCAGCGACGGACCAGACAGCCGAAACACTCAGCGTGGACGTGCCAACTGACCAAGGAACCATAAGAATCTGCAACATATACATCCCACCTCGATCGTCCTGCCCCAACTCATACGCGCCGAACTTCAGCCGACTCCTAACACAGAAGAAACCTGAACTATTCGTAAACATGCCAAGGACTTAGAAATTATGCTAGTAGACAGTGATCAGAAAGCCGCACTTAAAAGAATACATACTGAAACTGTTAGAAATTTCATTAGATCTTGCTCACCTAACCCAGTTCTAGGTAAGAAACCTCCCAGAATCCATAAATCAACGAATCAACTTCCCAGGGAACAACAAATAACATTATCGCAACTACGTAGTGGCTATGCAAGTTCCCTTAACAGCTACCTACACAGAATAGGAGCTGCCCTATCACCTCTTTGCCCAAAATGTTTAGAAGAGCCACATACAACTAGTCATTTATTCTCGTGTCGCTGTGACCACACACTTTTAAGAAGTATAGATTTGTGGAATAGCCCGACGTCTGTTGTTAAGTTCTTATACCAGTGATTCCTTTCTCTCTCTAAAAAAAAAAAAAAAAAAAAAAAAAAAAAAAAAGGGAAAAAAAAAAAATTATTATAAAAAAAAATAAATAAATAAATAAATAAACCCCGAGAGAGAAAGAGAAATAATGTAATTAGATAAATGATGTAAGTAAGGTTATTGTTTTCTGAGCCATGTCAAAGAAGACCTCGTCTACCCAGCCGGAGACCTACGGCGGGCAATCTACAACAACAACAACAGAAGAAACCTCTCATTGTCGGCGGAGACTTCAACGCACACAATAAAGTTTGGAGTGAAGGTACGGAGGATAGCAGAGGAGATGAACTATGCGACTTCATTGACGACAGCGATCTTGTATGTCTCAACAACTCAAAGATGCCCACAAGACAAAAAGCATCACCAGACATCACTCTCGCCTCGAACGACATAGCCATCGACTGCAACTGGTCAACAATCAACAGAATGAACTCTGACCACCTCCCATGCCTGATTGACGTCGAAACACAGCCATCCAACATCTCAAACGCACGTTGTTATACAAATTACAACAAAGCGAATTGGGAAGGCTTCGAAAGGGACATCAACAAGATTCTCATGGATTTCCCATTCGCCGGCAACTCAGTTCAGATGCACAAATTCCTGACCACCACCTTGACCAAAGCGGCGAAGAACAACATTCCCCGTGGAAAGGTGCCAAAATACACGCCTCACTTGAGCGAAGATGTAAAGAAGCTGATTACAGAACGGGACCAAATGAGGAGGGACAATCCTACGGACCCCTCACTCCCCTCAATAATGGCCGAAATCTCCTTCCGCATCAACCTCGAAAAGAGGAAGGCTTGGGAAAAGTACATATCTGAAATTAGCCACAACGAACCGGGCAACAAACTCTGGAAAACGATAAAGGCTATCGACGGCAAATCAATAAAACCGACGCACTTGACCATCACCCACGACGGGAAAAGTCTATGCCCAACATCTGCCTTAAAAGCTTTTGCCAGAAAATTAGCTAAACAAGCCCCTAAAGAGGTCGACAAATCAGCAAGAAGCACAACACGACTAATTAAAGGCCTCAAACGGACAGACGCTCCCCAAATTTCCCTGGCACAGATCGAAGAAGCAATCAAGAAAACCAAAGGTTCCAAATGCCCAGACAGTGAAGGCATCTGCCCTCTACTACTCAAAATGGCCGGTGAAAACTTCAGAAAGTGTCTCTGCATCCTCTTCAATAACACGCTGCAAACAGGTATTATCCCGTCCAGATGGAAAGATGCAAGAGTGATAATGTTACCTAAACCAGGAAAGGACTCCAGCAACCTGAACGGCTATAGACCAATATCAATACTATCACCTATAGCCAAAACATTCGAACGGGTCTTATTACCATTCCTGGCGGAAGGCTTTCAAATCGCTGACTGGCAACATGGATTCCGCGAAGAGCACTCGACTACTACCGCACTCCTGGAAATAACCGGGTAAATAACAAACGGCTTCAATCGGAAACCACCCCCGGACCGCACTCTCATGGTCGCCCTTGACCTCACTGCAGCATATGACTTAGCGAACATATCCCTTCTCTGCAAGAAACTCACTGAAACGAATATGCCAAGAACGATCGTCCGATGGATGTCCAGCTACCTAAGAGGCCGTACAATCAAGGTAGATTTCCAAGGAAAAAACAGTCGACGTCTCACATGCAGATCTGGTGTCCCACAAGGAGCAGTGCTCAGCCCCCTCTTATTCAATCTCTACATAAACAACCTCCCGCAACCCACAGGAAACACGCAGATGACAGCCTACGCCGACGACATATCAATTCTCTCCTCAAGCCCCTGTATTGAAACCTGTGAAGATCAGATCAACCACTTCCTACCGAAACTCGTAGAAGAATTGGAACAACGAAAAATGATCATATCCAAGGAAAAGACTACGGGCACTCTTTTCACAACCCATACAGGCGAATGTAAAAAAGAACCCAAGGTAGAAATCCATGGAACCCTTTTGCCGACAACTAAAACACCCAAAATACTCGGTGTCGTCTTAGACCAACTCGGCACCTTCCGACAACATGCAGAATACCTTAAACAGAGAACGGCCAAAAGACTGAATATACTACATGCCCTCGGAGGAAGAACATGGGGCCAACAGAAAAACACCCTTCTTGCAACCTACAAAACAATGACCAGATCCGTTCTCAACTACGCCGCACCAATTTACTCCCCTCAATTGGCCGAGACGAACTGGAAAAAACTACAGGCAAACCAAAATAAAGCAATACGGATAGCAACAGGAAACCTAGCAATGGCCGGCACAGAGCACTTAGCTCTAGAAAGCGAAATGTTACCCATAAAGGAGCACAACACGATGCTTACCAAGCAATTCGTTGCAAGAGCAAGACTCCTCCCAAACCACCCCTCCCATCGTCGAGGCATGGAACCCAAACCACCTAGAACTATTCGTAAACATGCCAAGGACCTAGAAATGATGTTAGTGGACAGTGATCAGAAAGCCGCACTGAAAAGAATACATACTGAGACTTCTAGAAATTTCATTAGCTCCTGTTCCCCTAACCCAGTTCTAGGTAAGAAACCTCCCAGAATCCATAAATCAACGAATCAACTTCCCAGGGAACAACAAATTACATTATCGCAACTACGTAGTGGCTATGCAAGTTCCCTTAACAGCTACCTACACAGAATAGGAGCTGCTTAATCCCCTCTTTGCCCAAAATGTTTAGAAGAGCCACATACAACTAGTCATTTATTCTCGTGTCGCTGTGACCACACACTTTTAAGAAGTATAGATTTGTGGAATAGCCCGACGTCTGTTGTTAAGTTCTTATACCAGTGATTCCTTTCTCTCTCTCAAAAAAAAAAAAACGAGGGAAAAAAAAATAAAATAAAAAAATTAAAATTAAAATTTTAAAAAAAAATAAATAAATAAACCCCGAGAGAGAAAGAGAAATAAATGTAATTAGATAAATGATGTAAGTAAGGTTATTGTTCTGAGCCATGTCAAAGAAGACCTCGTCTACCCAGCCGGAGACCTACGGCGGGCAATCTACAACAACAACAACTCGCCACTGGCGAGTTGGCGAACACAGTTTACGAACACAGAGTTGGAACACATAATGCAAATTCTTCGATATCGAATGCGTTTCTCTGACTTATTCGATATGCAAATCGGGCAATCTTTCCAAAAAATTTAATTCTTTCGTTCTGTCCTCACAGTGAGCGGTTTCTCTCCACGGTTTTCGTCATGGTTGCTTACACGTCTTTCTTTTTTTTTAAACAGAAGCTGTGCTCCTTTTTCATGCACCTAATTCGCTTCTGGATGGCGTGCTCTTCATGGGCGAAACTGTCAAAATCCGACGCGGAACACCACAGAGTGCTGGAAAGGAAAACTGAAGAAGGATGGGTCATTTGCAAGAAAGGATCGTGAGGTAACAAGGTGAGATTAAGCTCTGCATATTGACCTCAAAGCGAGAATTTTTGATTTTGCCATCAAAACAATTGTTAGGCCTGTGCTCGATGAGGACACGACAATCGAGATCTTGCGCAACTTCAACGCCAATCCCCATCTCAAAATCAGAAGGACGGTGGAACAACTTTCCGTGTCTCGCACTTCCATCCATCGCACTCTCAAACACTGCCAGTTTCACCCCTTCAAATTCCGCACCGTGCAGCAGCTTTTACCTGCTGATTATGCAGCACGTCGAGTGTTCGCTCTTGACCAATTGTCCCGGTTACCAGCTGATCTCCACTTTTTCCGTAACATTGTCTTCAGGGAGGAAGCGGTTTTAACAGTCGGAGGCTCGAAACACACTGGCAACAGTAGCCATTCGTGACTCTACAGCCTTGAGAGCCTGTCACGGATGGAGCCGGATCATCCAGTCCAGAATCGAGCACGACCTCAGGTGGCGGATAGAGGGACGCCTCCCTACGAAGAATTCGTGCTGGGAGATAGCGGGAGAAATCCCGCCGCGCATCAAAACTGGGTAGTATAGCTCGTCAAAGGAGGGCGATGCCGGACCGGCCTGGGCATGCCACGGAAGAAACATCAGCCGATACTCCGCTATACTTTTCAATGGCGAGTCGAGGCGCCAGTCAAATAGCCTCTTGCCCATCCACGGTCAACGACAGGCGAGACGTCTCTACTCCCACCAAAAAGTACGTCTCTACTCCCACCAAAAGCCTTGTGAGTGGGTGGCCGGCTTGACCACCCACTCACAAGGCCTACATCATGAACAGGTTGCTACAATGATGTCCGCCTTCACAAGGTGCAGCATGACAGTCTCAGGACTGCAAAGGTTATCAAAACCCTTCTCCGGACGCATCTTGTCGGAAGAACACGAGAACTTCTCTCATTAAAGAGAGTGTTCATAACCAAGTCTTCGATGCGGGATGCTTTCCGGCAACAACAACAACAACAACAGTCGCAGGGCTGATGAACAAACATAATTACCGGTATTGGTCAGAGGACAATCCGGAGCAGAGGACGATCCGGGGTGGAACATAGAAGTCCCTCTTTACTGGCCCAAAGTAATGGTCTGGTGTGGCCTAGCGTTCAATCGTTTGATCGGACCATTCTTCTTTGATGGGAGTGTCAATGCACAAACGTACCTTCAACTTCTTCGCGATGAAGTTCTCCCAGCGCTTCAGGCTATGCCTAATTTCCCCAATCTCATCTTCCAACAAGATGGCGCTCCACCACACTATGCGCGGTTGTTACGGAACTGGCTGGACACCAACTTCCCGGCACGGTGGATTGGTCGGAAATCGCTGAACTTACCCTGGCCTCCTCGCTCACCGGACCTGGCCTCATTGGAGTTCTGTTTATGGGGTTTTCTCTAGGCGAACGCTTACAAAACTCTTATCGTCGACGTCAATCATCTGCAAGATCGGATTGTGCGAGAGTGTAACGATCTCCCTCCTTCCCAATGTCTACCGCTCATACGAAGAGAGGCTGCCGATATGTCTCAATAACAACGGTGGTCACGTTGTCTGAAGAACAGACCGACAGCATTTGACTGTTTTTTCTTCATTTTAGAGACATTTCTGATTCATCCATCTGATAATTACTTTTTGCATAAAACGTATCGCTTAACGAAGTTTTGCATATCCGCATTTGAAAAGTGACAAACTCACTCGTTTTAAACTGCATTTAACTTATTTTGAAAATTGAAAACAATAAAACTGAAAACGAGGTCATGTTATAAGGGTTACTTGAAGAACATTTCTGATTTTGAAAAAATTAAGAAAAAAAATTATGTATGTCTCCAAAATTTCCTCAAAGTTTTAAAGAGTATTCAAAATTATGCAAATTTTTTTAAAACTTCAGAATCATGCGTCCTATCCTGAGAGTAGGTGCTTCTGAAAATTTCATCCCATTCGGTGAACTCTGCGAAAAGTTATTAACGAAATTCAATGATCCATTTATGATGGGACATCCTGTACTTGAAGCGATGGCGGACTGATTAGTAATGTGTCTTCGATAATCTGATTTCCGTACTGAAGTGAAGGGTAGTTTGTATTCACAGTTTCTATCTGAGTGTTTTTCAACATTGAAACCCTCAATTGCCAATGATTTTTTCTTCCTATCACTAATACACGATTCAAATATGAGATTCCACAAGATTTTATAAAGTATATGTAGTTAATACTAACGCTTTAGAAGCACTTCACACAGCCTTGACTCGCCCTTCCTCATTGTACTATAACAAGACCTTTCCCTACCAAATGTGATTCATTCACCCAGGTTGCGGCTTCTTTTCTCTATCTCGGTTCATCCCGATCTTTTCCCTATCTTACTTTTTACCACCCCTTCCCCCTTCCTTCTCCGAACCTGTAAGCGGCCCAAGGTACAAGCGTTTAGGATCGTAGTCATTCGCGTGAAAGTTGTCCCATATCAGCGGCTTCCTCTTGAGCACACCAGCGACTGCACGACAATGCTCAGAAGTGATTGTACGAGCGATGACCCGATATCCTTTACGAAAAATTAATTGAAAATCAAAAAACAACCTTTGATCTATATTTTTAGCTCTCTATAAAGCTAATTCCAAATTTTTGAGTCGAATATGAAATAATAATTTATGTTAGAGATCTGCTAGCGCTCTTGATTTGGACACTCACTGAACTTTCCCTTTTGATTGATTCATTTTAAAGGCAGTGAAGAAAAACACCAACATGTAACAGATCCGAAATGACAAGGTTCCATGTATCATTCAACCATCAGCCTCTGCGAACCACACGCAACTCTTCATGAATTATGAACCTGTCCAGAAGATATCAATCTTTGGATGGAGACGATCACCGATAGTCCGGAGATACATTGACTGAGTTAGGGAAGGATCCGCCCTCGTTGAACAGTATTCTGAATTAGTACTGACTGTGGAAGCGTTGTACCGTGAAACACGTTGACCTTTACTCCTACATACCCTCCCTAACTGGAAACGGACGAAATCGAAGTTGAATTGAAACTACAGCATGGAAAAAGGCTAGTGCATAGCATGGGATTACAGCTAACCATCTTCCTTTCAGCGGAAGTGAATGCGTTACAACACTTCCGAGAAAACTGGTAATCTGTGCAATATTGCAATTTCAGATTATTACAAAGTAACCTGTCGGGCAGAAAAAGAAGCGTGCTGGTGATTTGAGAAAAGCATAGACTTCGTTCGTCACAGCTGACTGGAAAAGAGGGCGAAAAACTCATCTTAAAACCTAATTGTTGACTTAGAACACCGAAATATCCAAGCACTTGTTTCTAATATCGTTTTTGAGGACGGAAACATCAAGCTTTCATCATGATCACTCAACGGTTCTGACGGATTCACACTTCTGCACTATTAGCTTTTATCTCACCACTTCCTATCAGCCTCTCTTCCTCACTAATTCATCTGCATCTTCCAATAAAAAACAATGGAAGAAAACAGCCACCTGAGCGTTTGCCGGCGTTCCGAATGTGATGCGATCGGGTGGAGTGAGTTTCTCTTCGATGTCGTCAAAGAGAAGTGCGAACGATGTGCATCCCAGTGTTTGGAGCTGCAGAGGAATTATAATACTTTGAGCCTTGTGTTGTATGGGCCTTAAAATGTTCATTATAATGGGATCCATTACACTTTGTTACACGACAGTTTGTTACAAGACACTTTGTTAGAGTGACTTTTGTTTTTAGTGTGTTTTAACTACTAATTGAATCGACAAAGAGTCAAGAAAGTTAAAAAAATTTTCATGCGGTCTTTTTCCTAAGCCGTACGGCCTCGTCAGCATACATTTTAACTGAGCCTAAGCGAAAACATCTGTGAAGTGCGTGTGACAAACTGTCGTGTAACAAAGTGTCTTTTAACAAACTGTCGCGATAC
Organism: Allodiplogaster pararmata; assembly: GCA_964056735.1. NCBI lineage: Eukaryota > Metazoa > Nematoda > Chromadorea > Rhabditida > Diplogasteridae > Allodiplogaster > Allodiplogaster pararmata. Next base: position 7,886,414 of record OZ057409.1, on the reverse strand, counting down.
CATTATCATGTGGCGTGAGTAGCTCAGTGGGAAGAGCATTCGCCCGGAATGCGAAAGGTCGCGGGTTCGGTTCCCGTCACACCACACGATTTTTGCACAAGTTTCTGTGAACAGTCCGCTCCTCTGCTCGGTATAAAAATCCGCTGCTTGAGATCAAACGAGGAGTAGGGTATACTCTTATTTACACTTACATAATTCCTATCCATCTCGCTAATAGAGTTGCCGACTGTCAAGCGAGTGTAATTGGCACCACCAATATCCCAGCGCTCCATGACGGAACTTCTGGCGAGCAAACACCACAATCACCCCCCCCTTTACGAGTCAGAAACTAAGTTATTAAAAAACCGCTTTCGATGAATAATCCTGGTTATTTAACTTTTTAAAACCGCAATTACCGGAAAGCCTCAGTTTGCCATTTTTTGAGGAACATGCGATAAAAAAGTTTATCTCTGGAGAAGTAATGAATTTTTGAAAAAAAACCTAACCAAATAAAGACACATAAATTTTATTATTTGAGGTCGAAGCAGCCATCACCTTCTTCAAAGGTACAAAAAAGGGGGGAGTCGACCGTTGAGCAGCATTTCAAATGGATAGAAACGACCTGCGCATTTGCGTCGATTACGAGAGCTTCATAGCAACAACAAAAAATGAGCTGGACGGTTTCGAACTTTCAAAATTTCGGCTCTAGAAGGGGATCGCCGACTGCGGCGCGACTGTAGACCGAGAAAATTTCTCCGGACTCAAAAGGATCCTCATCAACCTATCCCAAAGGAGTGCTCTCGACAGGACCTATAGGCAACCTACAACAACAACAAAAACAACAATATAATAAGAATATGGAAGATCGACGAAGCACACAATGTTTCTGTAAATTCGGGGGTGGGGGAACAAAGGTTTTCCAAAAAAAGCTTCTTTTTTTTCTTATTCACAGAGGACTGCGTCAGATTTTGAGCGAACCCGTATCTAGGGACATATCATATCTTCAACGAGAGAATTAGTTTTACATTCTCCATATGAGCTAGAACCACGTTCCCTTGTTAGTGCGCATATGCTTTGATCAGGAAGAATTTTAGCCAGAAAGCACCAGCTTTTTAACGAGGTTTTAAGAAAGACATGGATGGTCTGTGCTATAGACCCACTCATTATTTTACTCTCTCGACTGTCTTGCGAACTAAAAAAAGTCTTTCTCGTGCCCAGTGTACGCGCTTTCATGAGATGAAATTTAAAACTAATCTGTTTTAATAGGGGGCTGCTTCTTGGGTTTGGCCCTATGAGTGAAACAGTGAGGAGAGTTACATAGATTAGTGAAACAAGCACTACTAACATTTCTTCTTTTTTCCTTCGGTTTAGTAGGATCTCTCCGGGTTGGGGTCTAACATGAGACGCATTTAAAAAAATTATCAGCAAACACTACGATCAAACCATACCCTCGAAACACACTGGCAACAGTGGTCATTCGTGACTCTACAGCCTTAAGAGCCTGTCACGGATGGAGCCCGATCATCCAGTCCGGAATCGAGCACGATCTCAGGTGGCGGATAAAGGGACGCCACACGAAAAATTCGTGCTGGGAGGTAGCGGGAGAAATCCCGCCGCGGACCAAAACTGGGTAGTATATCTCTTCAAAGGAGGGCGATGCCGGACCGGCCCGGGCAAGCCACCGGACAAATCAGCCGTTACTCCGCTATACTTATCAATGACGATTCGAGGCGCCAGTCAAATAGCCTCTTGCCTATCTCCGGTCAACGACCCGCGAGACGTCACTACTCCCACCCAAAACGATGTTAGACCGGATTGACCACCCAATCACAAGGCCTATAGCATGAACAGGTTGCTACAACGATGTCTGCCTTCACAAGGTGCAGCATGACAGTCTGAGGACTGCAAAGGACATCAAAACCCTTCTCCGGACGCATCTCGTCCGAAGAACACGAGAACCTCTCTCATTAAAGAGAGTTTTCATAACCAAAAGTCTTCGATGCGGGCTGCTTGCCGGCAACAACAACAGCAACATCAAACCATACCCAGACTCCAGTGAACTATTTTTATCAGCGAAAAATGAGACGCTTGCCTGATGCAGCTTATCCTTGATGTGCTGAAGGTCGCTGGTGAGGGAGTACACGATGTCCGCTCCGGGAGAGAGAGCGTACACAAAGTCGATCCCGACCCAGATTGAGTATTCGATGAGCGATTTGATTTGTGCTGCAAAAACAATGTTAATCTTCAATTACATCTTTTTGACGCTTATCACGAAAATATTCAGTTAATATCAGAGATGGTGAGGGAAGGGAAACAACAGAGATGGTGAGGGAAGGGGAACAACAGAGATGGTGAGGGAAGGGGAACAACAGAGATGGTGAGGGAAGGGAAAAAACAGAGATGGTGAGGGAAGGGGAACAACAGAGGTGGTGAGGGAAGGGGAACAACAGAGATGGTGAGGGAAGGGGAACAACAGAGATGGTGAGGGAAGGGGAACAACAGAGATGGTGAGGGAAGGGAAAAAACAGAGATGGTGAGGGAAGGGGAACAACAGAGGTGGTGAGGGAAGGGGAACAACAGAGATGGTGAGGGAAGGGAAAAAACAGAGATGGTGAGGGAAGGGGAACAACAGAAGTGGTGAGGGAAGGGGAACAACAGAGATGGTGAGGGAAGGGGAACAACAGAGATGGTGAGGGAAGGGAAACAACAGAGATGGTGAGGGAAGGGGAACAACAGAGATGGTTGGTTATGTTTTATAGCTTCATTAAATTTCTTGCTCAAAAAAAGAAGAAAAAACAATCAAAGTCACTCTATGTTGTTGAACCGAAACTGGATGTATCGTAGTCAAGATTGTGATTTTGATTGAAAAAAAGATTCAAAATTTTCCCATTAATGATTGGAGTTAAGGAACATCAGCATAAGGTCCTGTTTTAATATTTTGCGCGAAGAGGAACATACCCTGCTTCTATATTCTCATCACTGAGCTGGAAGGAAACGCACTTTCAAAGGTCTTTTGACGGATCAACTCCGTACTGGAAGCGACTGAAACCTTACCCGCTTCTTCTGCTGGGTAGAGCTGACGCCAGTGGGCCCTGTGCAGGACGTCATCCTTTGGCGCGTACACGTAGGTGTTGCAGCCCAGCTGCTTCAGTCTAAGCAACAGTTCACGTCGCTGCAGGAAAGACCATGGCTTGCCGTAAAAACCTAAAGCAAGAAGAGAACATTCTTGGAAGGGAACATCAACGTCTCAAGCTATCATGAATTACCCGAAAGAATTACTTGCTTCCTGAAGTATTGAGAATGCCTGGGCTCAAGTATCTTTCCGGGTATCATTTCAATCATAGCTCACCAGTAAATGCTCGAAAAAAAATTTTCGGGCGGAAGACCGGGTCACCCAACCAGCCGTTAAATGAGACCGTTCTAAGGCATTTTTTTACGCGCCGAGTGAATTGATAAATTAATGGGGAAAGGCTGAAAGAATGAAAAGAGAAGAAGATAAAAAGTAAAATAGAACAGAAGGAGAAGAGAATGTAGGTAATTTCCGGCGCGAACATGTATGCGCCAACATAGCAGGTCAAGTAAACATTTAACCCCTCCACCCAACAAGAAATTTTTTTGGGTTTCACCCAGTTGTATTTCCGGCCGTTAATACAATTCATTGAACATGCCAAAAAAGAAGTCATAATGCACACAAAATTTAAACCTAGCCTTTATGGGGCATTTTCTAAGCATCCCACAAACTCGAAGAGGTTTTTAGTGACTAGAGTTAAGTGAAATAAATATCGTTCTCGGAGAATAGGCGAGCGACCGGGAGAAATTTAGCACGTTTGGTGAGCTATGATTTCAATATCTCATTGAAAGATTTCAAAGTGCTGAGTAACTGAGTATAAGAGCAGTGAGGTCTCGTTGAAACGAGATTAGTATAAGAGCAGTGAGGTCTCGTTGAAACGAGATGAGTATAAGAGCAGTGAGGTCTCGTTGAAACGAGATGAGTATAAGAGCAGTGAGGTCTCGTTGAAACGAGATGAGTATAAGAGCAGTGAGGTCTCGTTGAAACGAGATGAGTATAAGAGCAGTGAGGTCTCGTTGAAACGAGATGAGTATAAGAGCAGTGAGGTCTCGTTGAAACGAGATGAGTATAAGAGCAGTGAGGTCTCGTTGAAACGAGATGAGTATAAGAGCAGTGAGGTCTCGTTGAAACGAGATGAAAGTGAACAAAATGATTGTGTGGCTTATAGAGTGCAACTCTTTTGAAATATCATGTAATTTTTTTCTATCCCAAACCTTCTTAGAGCCGCTCAAACGCCAACTATTACAACCCGCCTTCCTCTCTATTTTTCTGATTTTAAATAAAACGTTTCATAATTCTGATTCTTTGTTATTTCGAAAATCGGACACTCTGATAATTCACCGTTTTAATGACAAAATGTCGGCCTTATTGAACGTTTGAAACATCACAAAAATTTTGTTCCTGCGAAACCAACGGCCATTCCTATTCTGAAATTTTGAATCTATTCTATCCCGGAGATTCTGTGAAAGTTGCACGTTTAAGTGGAAGCCGCTGCTTATTGAGAAACTTTCGGTATAGTTTTACAGTTAGAATTTACGATTTCATTTTAAATTTCAAGATTTAATTCTATGTCAAACGCATCGCTTATTGTGGATTTATCATTCATATTTTCTCCTTAGAAGTTCAAGTTTGTGGCCAGTAAAATTGCTGGATATTTTCGAATTTTCGGCTATAATTTAACATTGGAGTATTCTAAAAAGTGTGCCCCAGCAAAACCACCGCATTTTTCTAGAATTTTCGCTTACTTCTACTTTAAAAACATTCTCAAAATCATGCCCTGACAAACCGTCCGCTATTCGTGAAGTTGTTGATCTAGTTTTACCCTTAAAACATTTTAAACTTCATGCCATGAAGAAGCCACCGCCTTGTTGAAAAGCTGTCGTATAATGGTACCCTTCAAATATTATCAAGTTCGTGACTAGAAAAACCATCCTTCTGTTGTAAAGCTGCCGTATATTCTCACCTTTAGGATAATCCAAAGTTCGTGCCTAGTAAAACCACCGCCTTGTTGTGTAGTTATCCCATATTTTATACTTGGAACATTGTAGAATTTTCTGATCTGACTTTACTCTTGGAATACTTTGTATTTCGGGCTCAGGCAAATCACCAACTTTTTCTGAAGTTGTCGGTAACACTTCCCCTTATAATAATTCAAAGTTCATGTCCATTAAAATTCTCAGCTATTTAAAAAGTTGTCGGTCTAGTTTAACCTTTCGAATTTTCTAAAGTTCATGCAATAAGGCAGCCACAGATTTGTCGGGTAAATGTCGTTTGTTTGCTAAAATTTGTGCCCTGTGAAACTGCCTGCTATTTTTGAAGTTCTTATTCCAGTTCTACCCTTGGAATATTTAAACTTAAAGTGCCAACTTGTGAAGTTTTTCGGTTTTGTTTTTCCCTTTTTATTAATTAAGAGCTCGGCCCAGTGAAACTTCCGCCTGTTTTCAAAGTTTGGTACAGTTTTGCCGTTGGAATAGCCTAAGAAGCCGCCACCTTGATGTAAATATGTCGGCCTATTTTTGCTTTAGTGTTATTTTAAACACAGTTAAAGTGATGCCATCGGCTCACTAATTTTTTTTTAAATCTTACAGTTCCTCCGTAGTACTTTCCTAGACCTCCCACATAAGCCAATTCTCGAAAGCAGCTTCCACTCAAAGTATATTTCATTTCTCTCATAACGAGTTCAACAACTGACCCTCAATGACTCCGCTGATGTAAAGGGAAGAATCTGCGGTGTCGACTCTGAAATCACGGCAATGTATTTTCAGCCAATAATTTTCCAAGTTTTCTTAATTGAGAAAACTTTTCAGCATCACTGCTGAAATTAAATTCCAACTACGTGATGTATTTTTTCCAGCCACAGATGAGTGAGCCAATCGAAATACACCGAAGTTCACTAAGCAGTTCCCTCAACACATGCTGGAGGGAATCAGCTCATGCCCCGCTACAATCCCTTGAACACCAAGGAAAGGGTTGACGTAGGAAATAGAGTGCTTGTCATAAAAACACAAGCAGCCGATTTAAGAGTAAAGAAAATAATTACCTTGAACCACATATTTGAAACAATTATTCTTGACCGCTTTTTCGTCGATTCTGATAACCCGCTATCTCTTAAAACTAATAGAAGTTTTATTCAGCCACTGGGAGCTCATCGCTCAGTCCGAGTTGCTCGTGCAAAAAACTCCTTGTTACCCATAACAATTTGAATGAAATGAAACCAACTTCGGTGCAAGCGCTGAAGCCGTTACCGCCGGCAGCATTGGCATTTGGGTGTTCATGAGCGAATCTTCTCTTCTCTAATGGCTCTCTGTATTTCACGAAGCCTAATCTGTAATGATAATGCGCATGAGGTTCGGGAAAAAATCATATGAGGTGCTTTACTTAAGCGTCAATCCGATAAAATTTGCGTGCTGAACATGATTTAGGTAAGCGTTACTCAGGAAAATCACAACCAAAGTAATTTTAGGCAGGAAATTTGGACGATAAGTTCTCATTAACAAAAAAAAACAAATAAAGTAACGGAAATTGTTTCGATAAACGGAAAATTAAGAGCTAAAACTACTGAAATCGAGTTTTCAACAACTTTATCAGTTTGTAAAAAAATTCAATAATTTTGTGTAAAAGAATAAACTTGTAAAGTTTTTGGCTGTTTTAAACCAATAAACGTTCTGCTTTTTTTAATGTGAGGGATATATAGGCTAAGCTTGCTCAAAAGGAAATTCATTTTTTTATTACATGTGAAAAACTGCGCGTTAACAACAAACAACGGGAAGCTTAGACAAAACTTGTTAGAATGCTAATGGAATGAATTTAAGTCTAATAATTAATTCTAACTTGACTTGTCCATCGAAAATGAACTAGAGCAACTCTCAAAATAATGTGATTAAACTGAACGGTAACAACGATCCCATTGTAACCAGTTATTCAATGAGTTCTGCGAGAAATGTACGACCGAACGTAATAGATTTGTGATTAAATGTTTTAGAAAACATATTGGGTAACCAGAACTTTTCTCGAATAAAGTGTCAAATCAGAGCATATCAACAGAATATTAGTTCCTCTCGTCTTACTTGTTATGAACTACAATCACGCAATTAGGAAGTACGCTTTGGACAATCAAAGACGTGAAACTCGTTGTGTTATAAAAAATATACACTTCTACCAAAAAGGTCATAAAATTACTATGAATTACATAATCATTACTCCATTACTACAACTTTAGTCTGAATTTGAATACTGTTCATGGAATTAACAATTGATTAGATTGCATTTAACCAGTTTTCAACAGAAATCATTTCATTGTAATCAAGTTGGTTGAACATTCTTACTTCATATAACCATTCACGTGTGCTTTCTGAAATTTTTCAAAGTTTTTTTTTTAAAATAATATATTAAAGTATGTTTTTTTAAACGGGGTGATTTACTTAAATTGACCGATGATATTCACATAATTGGTTCTTGGGTAATTTCTTGGGTAATACACATAAGTAATACATATAATACCCCTCCGTGCACGGTTGCTCCTCGCACCGTCTCTTCCAACGTCTGTGAGAGTCCTTTCCCGAGAAGATTTGGCGCTCCGGGATCGTAGCGCCATCATGAGCGACAGAAGAATGAGATGGAGGGCAAATTTGTCAAAGCCGTTAGTCCCCAATTCCTAAGGAAGCAGAGAACGCTGAGGAGAGGAGTCGTCACATGTCGCAACAGATCCCATAATCGATGTTGTTATATTACCGATGTGGCTTGCTGATCTTGATAAAGCGTTTAAATTAGAATTGAATTGAAAAAATACATATACAGGTTTAACGGTTAAATGAAGTGTCATATAAATTGAATTATTGTAAAACTAATCGGTTTTTGAAATGAACTTGTGAATGGCAAGCTTTGTTATTCTTCCGAAATGTTGAATGCACGTTTTATAAGGACTCTCTTGTCATATCCCGTTTGCGTGAACTTTTTTCTCCACTTCTTAGATTTTAGCCTATCTGATTTCTGATTAATTCTCTCGTAGAAGCACCGTGTAAGAGATTGTTGTGTTGTTAAAGACCCGCAATGGCTCAATCTGTAGGGAACTATAATTGCTCATTTTTGACATTGGGAGAAACAGTTCTAGTATTTAAAAAAAAAAATGAAACAAGAAAGCTGAGATGCCCCCCAGACTCAATAACCTGAGAGACTTGGAGATCGTAGCAAACTTGCTCCTTAAGGGTTCTTTTTTTCATTGTTGCTTGCTTGTGGGATGAAACGATTCCTGGTAAGTTTCGTTTTACAATACTTTACTGAGTGACTTCCAACAAGTCACGTAATCATACCATCCGATAAGAGGATTATTCTACTTTATGACAATGTTGGGTGAACCGGCACTGTTTGCGTTTATGGCCTCCTACCAGAGGTTCCATAGGTCATACGTTTGACTTACTTACAAAAAAATTTTACATAAAAAAACGCTTAGGCTTAGGCAAAAGTTTACGCTAACGAGGTTGTATGTCTTATGCTAACGATACCGTATCAAAAAATGCCAATCTCATCTGAACCATGGAACCTCTGGTAGGGGGGGGGGGCATAAACTCAAACAGTGACGGTACCATACCACACCACATCACTAACCTACTTAAGCTAGGGCAAGTTTAATTCATGTCAGTGAATATTCTTGAATGATCAGGAGGTGGACCTTACCGAAAGTCGATAGCTCGTGCGGGGACTTGATTTCTAGAGAAAAAAACCGATATTTTGCAGGATAAATTTGTGTCAAGAACAGGAGTCTTCTCTAATTGACTCATCCTTCACAGAACGCGAAAAACCTCTGGGTATTAGTAGTAATGTTTTTTATACCGCTCAGATGAGCGAGGCGCTGGTCACCAGAAGGAGCCTTCCGGCATCCGCGGTCTTCGAGTCCCGTAAGGCATTTTCCCGCTCGCGTCTCGCCCATGTCCCGTTCACCGCGGTTGCTCTGGCGGAGCATTTAGTTGGGCATAGTGAAATACATACTACAGAAATGATCCTGTGAAGTATGATTTCAAAAATTTAAATGCGTATTGTTAACTATACCTAAACTAGCAACCTACATGAAACGCGTTTAGAAAAAAGGTTTAAAATTAACAGTGTGTCTCAAAATCATCTGTTCAAGTAAAAAGAGAATTTTTTTCAAACGAAATCACGTTTCACGTAATATGTTCCGTTTTCAGCCCATGAATTTGCCTTAAATGAGGTAACGAACCCTTTAACCTCATTCGGTCATATCATCTCTGCCTAACAGAGAGTCCGTGTGTTTTGTTGGTTCTTCATTTGACCTCCCTTCCCCGACCCGGTCAAAAGTATGAGAATTTATCTTAATCACGAGAAGTATTGTTGTTTCTTCACGTTTCTAGACATCGAAAAAAGCTTCCTGCTTCATTAAGATATGCTTCATTAAGATATTGAGAATGAAATTTTTAGCATCAAACTCAAAGCTTCAAGAAAAGCTACATGGATTAGATGCGTATTTCCTGGTTTCTTTACATGAAAGACCCGGATATTGTAGAAAATTTGCTCGTTGAACTTATCTTGATTTTTAATTGCTTGCGGAATAGAACCGGTTTTTGCGAGTAGCTTTCTCATCAGCTTTCTGGGTGATTTCTACCAAAAAACGCATGTATACCATTCTATAAGAGGGTTATTCTACTCTGTGCAATTTTTTAGGTCAGTTGTACTACATCACGAATTTAATTCTTAAGCGAAATTGAGTGAATTGTGTATGTAGTGTAACGACTTGTATTAGATGATTGGGAGTAGCTCATACTCGGAAATTACGAAAATCAGCGACTCATTTGCAGGATAATTTTCTGAGGTTTTCTCTCAGTGTTTACTTCTCTCAAGTTTGTGTACAATTTTTTCATTCAAGATTTGAAGTTAGTGGGAAAATTAATATTATGAAAACAATTTAGAGTAAAAACTCAACAACAGCATCACCAAAAGGAATCAAACCATTGACTAATCCCTCACTAAGCGCAATGCCTCTACTCTATTACTTGCAATGTCATTCATACCGCTCAGATGAGCGAGGCACTGGCCACCAAAAGAGTACCTTCCGGCGTCCGCGGTCTTCAAGCCCCTGGAGGCATTTTCCCGCTCGTGTCTCGCCCATGTCCCGTTCACCGCGGTTGCTCTGGCGGAGCATTTAGTTGGGCATAGTGAAACACATACTACAGAAATGATCCTGTGAAGTATGATTTCAAAAACGAAACGCGGTTTTTTGACAATACGTCCACAAGCAACCTACATGAACCGGGTTTGGGAAATACTCGCGAATAGGAACAGCGCACCTCAAATTGACGCACCACTCGAGATGAGAGCGTCAATTCGAGGTAGAATATTAGTTTCTGAAAAGGAAACAAGCCATCCGTATTGCTTAAGAGTTCAACTTTTACTTCAATTATGTCAAAATAGAAAAAATCTTGAGCTCTGTAGTCTCATCCATGTTTCGCATTTATGCCAAACTGAGAGTCCGAGTGTTATATGACTCCGTGTTCCACATCAAAAGTATGAGAATCAATATTGATCGCGAAAGAGATTTTTTGTGATTCAATTTGTCCAGAATCATAGACATGGAACGTCATGATCCATACAATTTAACACGGTTCTAAAACTATTCATGCTCTTGACAAGTTATGAATGGAAAAGTTGCGTGTGGGAATCCGGACAAGGGAATCTGGAAGATGGTATTGAAGATACTGTCTCAAAATGTACGAATCTTGCTACATACCTAGTTGAGCCCTGCTGATCAGTGAAGGACTGGAAACTGAGGTAGACTTTTTTGCCAGTGAACATAGGATCCAAACTTCCGAACTGAGAGCTGCACCCCTGATAGTCTAGTGCTCTACCGATTGAGTGAACTTGGGCGAGGACTGTACAACAAAAATTCTTTGACATTTTGCTCGTTAAAGTGTCCTTGCTTGTGTAATAAAACCGGTATTTGTGAGTATCTTTTTCATCACCTTTATGGGTGACTTCCATCAAATAACGTATGCATAACATCCCGTAAAAGAATTATTCTACTCTGAGACTTTTTTATTCATTTATCCCATCATTATTATATTTCAGCGAAAGCAATATTTGATTGTGTTAGTAGTTAAAAGGGAAGTTTTAAATGATTAGAAAGCTGAATCAAAAGCTCGTGGGTTTGACACTCATAACCTGGTGAAAAAAGTATAATGAGTTTTGACATGTCTTATTTTTTTCAAACAGATTTGTATACTCGCGATAAACGAACATCAATATTTTCATTAAAACTAGTTTTGATAAGTGAATAAAGAAAATTGAGGAGCCGAATTTCTCGGTCGAATTCACAAATTCACGAACAAAAATTAAATCGTTTTAAAAAATCGAACAATACTTGACGTTAAGTCTCACTAGCGATATCATTCACACCGCTCGAATTAGCGAAGCACTGGCCACCAAAAGAGAGCCTTTTGACCTCAGCGGTCCTAAAGCTCCTGTAGGCATTCTCCCGCTCGCGTCTCGCCCATGACCCGTTCACCGCGGAAGCCCTGGCAGATCATTTAGTTGGGCATAGTGAAAAGTTGGGCGTAGTCTGCGTATATTGACTATTCAAGACAGGAGCAGTGCGTCTCAGAAGCATCTATTTGAGGGGATAGATCAGTCTACTGAAACTATATAAATCACACCTTTTACGCAAAAGTTCAGTTTTCAGCTTCTGAATGTTCATCCATTGAATAAATTGAACCTTAACGTATTCTAATCTCTCCGCATCTACGCCTCCGCAAATGGCTATGTTTCGGAACCTCACACGACTCCAACCAAAAATTCAAGAATAGGCTGTTAATCTTCTTAACAACGAGGAAATAGCGTTTCAAATGGAAGGGGAAAATACAAGAGGATTAAAATTAGACGCGTATTACTTGGCTCCTCCAGATGAAAGACTTGGACATTTCAATTAGCTTGCTAATTTATATTGCTTGCTTCTTTGTGGGGTGATGCGGTCACATTTCGGAGAATATTTTCTCCAATTCGTTCCTGGGTGGTAATTTCCAAGTTACTTTCATCATTTCATAATATACTCATTCTTGGAGTGACTTTTTTTCAGGCCAGTCGAACCACTTCAAGACTCTTGCTCAAGTGTAAGTTGTGTTGGTATTATGTATTAATATAAGCAAATTAATCCATACATTACAGCCTTCGATATTCGATCCAGGAGAACAAGCAAACCTTTTCTCTGAATATTTCGACAGCTTGCGACCCCCTCCGATAAGCGGCCCTCTTCCTCTAAGTTTTTCTCTACACCCTATCAGTTATAATCCATACATTACAGCCTTCGATATTCAAAGTATTTTGAAAAAAAATTCCTCGAAAAAAATTCTTCACCAGACCAAATACCAAATATATTCATCAAACACTGTGTAGATTCTTTGGCAATACCACTTTCCATAATCATGAGCAATTCCATTACTCAAGGACACTTTCCGTCTTCATGGAAACAGGGATTAATCATCCCAATTCACAAAAAAGGGTCGCATTCTCAAGTTTCTAACTATAGGCCCATCACAATGGTTTGCTCGATGTCAAAAGTCTTTGAAACGCTCATTTTCAACCTCATTTATAACCATCTCGAATCAAACCAAATTCTCATTAGCAACCAGCACGGTTTTAGCGGTAACCGTTCCACTATCACATCCCTAGTTCACTTCTATTCCCAGTACCTTTTTCTAAATAGCAAGAAGCTCAAGTTGATCTCCGTTCTCTATGAGTGGTGACCCTTCCCGAGCTCTGCCAATTGATGGCAAATCTCCTCCTAATCTTTGCAACCTCCCCATTCCCACAGTCTCTCTTCCGTTCATCGATAGTCTTGTCCGAGAAACGCTGACAAAAGTTATGCAGCCGCTTCAACAGATGATACTTGCTTAGTCCCAACAGATTTCTGACATGAACAAAGTAATTCTGGATCAGTCACAGCAACTTCTACGGATTAGTGAAGAAATGCAATCCATAAAGTCATCTGTCTCTCCGGCCACACTTAGACCCCACTTGTATTCAGCTATCGTCGAATCCACTTATCGAGACAAGGATATGCTCATAGGAAAAGGTAAACGAGCTGTTATTATCGGACTTCCAGAAGGCAAGTCAGAGGATGATACGTGTTGCAAAGACAAAGATCTTATCTCACGTCTTATCATCAGACTCAATTCAGCGGACCTTATTGACGACCTAGAGAACGGTAATATCAATCATCATCGTCACCCAATTGATCGCCCACGTCTCTCTGCTCCTTATGGCCGTCCCATGAAAATTGAGTTTTCTTCGCTTGGAAAGCGTAACCTTTTTCTGGAACTTTGCAGAAAGGCGAAACACCCTTTTCCTTAAGGATGTTACTCCCGAGCTGACCTCTCGCCGGCAGAGCTTCAAGCCGAGAGAGACTGCATCCGAATATCTACTAACCCATCTTTTCCCCCTGCCAAAGTGGTCGATGCTCACCTAATCCCTGCCTTTCCTCGTTTTGCCCAGTCTTACAAACGAGTACCCTATCGACCAATTTCCCCTCCTCCCGCCTCTTCGTCACTATCCCCCTTATCCAGTTCAACTCAACACTCCCAAATGCCATCGTCTTCGCTGGTGAACTCTGGGGCCCGGTCGACATCTACATTCGAGGCTTCTTCAACTGACTTTCCTTCTCTGGCGGAAAGCTCCGTGAAGCCGCTACAAGTCAGAAGCAGACGCAATACCAGAAACGCCGAAGAATCTGCCTCATGCCCCAGAAAGTCAGACGAATTTGTTTCCAGAAGAAGAAATGTTAGGAAAACCTCTCGTTATTCACCATAGGATAAGTCGGATAAAAGAGCTAGAAAAGAAGTAATCAAATGCTTGTATTTCAACTGTAGATCAGTGATGAATAAGCTATATGATCTTTACTTTCTTCTTCGTTGCTGTAAATATCACATTCTCTTACTATCTGAGACATGGATGCACAGTGAGCTTCCCGACTCCATTCTAACCGATAGTTTACCCTTCACGGTATTCAGAGGTGACAGATTGGCACAAAGAGGAGGAGGCGTAGCCATTCTAGTAGATAATGCCATCTCCTCATCTTTAGTTGTTCAATATAGCAAGGCTCAGTGCGAGGGGTTAGTAATAGACATTTATCCTAACACATCTTTCTCGTTTGCTTTCTCGGCCATTAGACTGATTAATATATATCGATCTCCTAGCTGTGGAGTAGAAAATACAAAGGATCTCTGCTCGTTTATCACCTCTCATGTTACTGAAGTATTTCCCACCATTCTGTGCGGAGACATGAACCTCCCCAAGATAGACTGGGCAAATCTCACCGCTCCCAATACATGTAGTATATCTATTGCATTCTTAAACATGACATGCGACAACAATCTTAAACAACTCGTACTTTCTCCCACTAGACTTCAAAATACACTCGATTGCCTGCTCTGTAATTCAAATATCATAAAAGACTGTATTGTCAGGCCTCCCTTCTCCACCAGCGATCATGCCTCAATATATTTTGAAATCAGAGATAGAGCCAAGCGTATTATCACAAGCACCAGCTCATCGTTAGACTGGAAAAAGGCAGATTGGGAAATAATCAACTCAGACCTCTTTAGCATCGACTGGACTTACATGCTCTCAAACCTAACTATTGACGAAAGTGTCGATAAATTAACCAACATCATCCAATTCATAATGGATAATAGGATTCCAAAAAATAAGAATGTCAAAACACATTTGAAATATCCCCCCAAGATAAGAAGATTATACAGCTTCCTACAGAGAAGTAACAAACGAAACCCTCTCTCCATTACGTCATTACGCACATCCAAGAAACTTCACAAAGAACTAGTCAAATTCGAGGTTCTTAGGGAAGACAAGCTTAAGTTCCCGAGAAACTATAAGGTTTTCTTCAGAACTATATCCAACCGCGTTAAAAGCAACACATCTATTCCTGCTCTCATAGTGAACAATAAACCAACTACTATCCCCTTCGAACAAGCAACTCACTTCGCCGAGTATTTTGATAAGTTACAACCCTTACCAATCAGTGGACCCCTTCAGATCTCTCGCCCGAATTTTCACCTCGACCACATTAATGACATCTCCCCTTTTGAGGTGAACTCCATTCTGAAACGAATAGCTCCGAAACTGAACTCTTCCCCTGACTTTATTCCAAGTAGACTACTCAAAAATTGTCTGGACTCACTGGCCATACCTCTCTCCATCATTTTCACCAACTCACTAACCTTAGGGCACTACCCTCTGGCCTGGAAAAAAGGAATAATCAAACCAGTTCATAAAAAAGGGCCCCGCTCTCAGATCGAAAATTATCGTCCTATCACTATGGTGTGCTCTATGTCAAAGGTATTCGAGAGACTGATCTTCAATATAACTTATCAATATCTGGAAACCAATGGCATACTACATCCCAAACAACATGGTTTCCGTCGGAGACGGTCCACGGTAACATCCCTGGTAGAGGCTCATTCCATTTACCTCACGCTTCAGAATAAAAAAAATAGACTTTGACATCTGTCTAGTCGACTTTTCACGGGCTTTCGACTCTGTAAACATAAGATTTCTTGTTCACAAACTTGAAAAAGTGGGAATAACGGGCAACCTCCTCTATCTTATCCGTTCTTTTCTCACGAGCAGGTCCTCGAAAGTCTCAATCGGAGATACATTATCAGGCCCTAAAGTATACAACAGTGGTGTTCCCCAGGGGAGTGGCCTTGGACCCCTCCTCTTTTCAATATTTATAAATGATATCATGGAGCACATAGAGCCAGATGTCCATGGTTTTCTATATGCCGATGACCTCAAAATTTTTTCCAAAAACCGAGACTCTCTTCAGAAAAGTCTGGATTTCATTTCCGATTACTCACTGACCTGGGGACTTGTGATATCAACTCAAAAATGCTTTATCATGCACTGTGGTCCTAGGAATCCAAAAGTAACATATAACCTAGAAGACAATATCATACCAACTACTTCAGTAGTGAAAGATCTTGGCATTACATTTCAGGAAGATATCACATTCTCTAAACATATTGAACTAACCTCCCTAAAGTCCCAAAAATGTATAAACATGATCTTCAGAGCCTTTAAAACCAAATCAATTAAAGTTCTGCTCAGAATATACACCACATACATAAGACCCCTTATTGAATATGGGAGTGAGGTATGGTCCCCAGTAACTATCGGTCTCGTTAACTGCATAGAAAAAGTGCAAAGATCATTTACACGAAGGTTACTACAAAGCGCCGGATTACCCAAAATGAGTTATGTTGCTAGACTGAATTTTCTTTCCATCTCCTCGCTTGAATATAGAAGAAATGTGGCCGATCTTGTGTTCATCCATAAATGTCTGCACGGAAATATTCAAGTAGATTACTCAAATATGTTTAAACTTTGCCCATCGCCTTATTCGCTGAGAGAATCGAATAACTACAGAATATGCTTGCCGTGTAAATATCAAAGCAGAACAAGCACTTGTGCCTCAATAATGATTAATGTCTGGAATAAGTTACCTTGCTCTTTGGTTTCTACAAGCTCTTCTAGCATTTTTAGAAATGAACTTATCAAGCTTGATTGTGAGACCATTGTCACCAACTCTAGAATACATTTTTAATTCAAGTGCTTTGTTTCTTCAAATGTTTTGTTTCTGTTTCTCCTCTTTTTTCCATCATATTTGTGTTCTCGGTTAGCTCTCGAATGATAAAGAGTGAGTTGAATTTTTGGAATTTCAAGTTATTATTGCGGATGAATAGTTCTTAATTGCTGATGAATAGTTCACAACTGAAGATACAAGCTTTGCTTTCTTTGCTTTTTTTGTGTGCTTTCCTATTTTCCTAAAATGAAATGTTCCTCATTGTTCTTGTCATATTTAGATCTCACTTTTCATAACCTTCACTGAATTCACTTTTCTTGTGACAGTGTCATCTGTTTCGTCACTTAACATTATGTTTTGTTTCAAGCGGAATAAAGAATTGAAGTTCGACATCTGTCTGATTGATTTTTCAAGAGCCTTCGATACAGTAAACCACAGGTTCCTGATACACAAATTAGAAAAAATAGGTATCAATTCAGGTCTACTCCGCCTGGTAGAATCATCTCCCGCTAGCCGTTATTCTATAACTTCAGTCAATCACGTTTTATCCGATCCCAAAGTTTATAATAGCGGAGTTCCGCAAGGAAGCTGCCTAGGTCCCCTATTCTTCTCTATATTTATACACGACATCATAAAATGTATGGACCCCGAAGTCCACTGCTTTCTCTATGCAGATGACATCAAACTATTTTCAAACAGCAGTCAAAGTCTACAACGAGCCCTAGATTCTATTTCCAGTTATGTATATTCCTGCGGGCTTATAATTTCCATTTCGAAATGCTTCATAGTTCACTGTGGCAACAATAACCCTAGCAGCATCTACCACATTGATGATAAAATCGTTCCCACCTCTTCAGCCGTACGGCCTCGTTAGCGTGAACTTTTTCGTAAGCTTAAGCGTTTTTTGATGTAACAATAATCTTTAAAAAGCCCCGCCCCAAGGGAAGTGCGGGCCCCCCCCAAGTTAAAAAGAACCAATTTCAAAAAACATTCTGTTTTGTTGCAGTACTTTATCTTCAAAACGATCAACGAGTTCTCTCCACTATCTTGATCCATAATAACCACGACGAGGAAGGTGTTCACCATAATTTTCTCGGTCGTTTTCATGAACCACCCCTTGAGCCAGCGCCAAGTCTACGGTACTCTTCTGGTATTCACCGGACTCATCCTCGACGCCATCTATAGCAAGATGACCAAGAAGCACCATCACCATCGTTCTAAGCATCAATCTTAGAGCATTAGTAATTTATACAAATAGGAACAAAGTATTGAAATTTTGTAATATGGATTTGTTTTCGCATGCCATTCTAAACAGCTTTAATACGTATCAATGTTTTGCGTGTGAAAGAAATCGTGGCAATCATTTTTTTTTATAACGAAGTTGCTATAATACTACTAGATGCATTAGCATAACCGCATGGATCAATTCGATTATCGTGATTTAAGGCGCATTTCTCTGTTTGTTTGGCGATTCAATTGATACCGTTATAAAAGAGATTTATTCATGACGTAAAAACAGTGTGCGTGAAAACATTTCAGCGAATCGAAACTTCATTGATTTGAGAAGAAGGACCCTTCTTGAATTCAGAAGAAGGACCCTTCTTGATTTCAGAAGAAGGACCCTTCTTGATTTCAGAAGAAGGACCCTTCTTGAATTCAGAAGAAGGACCCTTCTTGAATTCAGAAGAAGGACCCTTCTTGAATTCAGAAGAAGGACCCTTCTTGATTTCAGAAGAAGGACCCTTCTTGATTTCAGAAGAAGGACCCTTCTTGATTTCAGAAGAAGGACCCTTCTTGAATTCAGAAGAAGGACCCTTCTTGATTTCAGAAGAAGGACCCTTCTTGATTTCAGAAGAAGGACCCTTCTTGATTTCAGAAGAAGGACACTTCTTGAATTCAGAAGAAGGACCCTTCTTGAATTCAGAAGAAGGACCCTTCTTGAATTCAGAAGAAGGACCCTTCTTGATTTCAGAAGAAGGACCCTTCTTGAATTCAGAAGAAGGACCCTTCTTGATTTCAGAAGAAGGACCCTTCTTGAAGAATGAGTGTTTTCAATGTTGAGAGTGTTAGCGTATTAAAGTTATTAGGAAGATTACCGACTCAATCGGAATACTGAGGTAATTATAGTACAAGATGGTTCACTTACACGAAATCAGAGCGGGTATCCTTGTGAAAAGTCTGTAGAGCTAATGCGAGAAAAAAGCGGATGCGGAATTATTCGAGAAAAAAAGACACGTTATTTAACACTTAGAAAATAACTAATGATCTCACATGGTCATATTATATTATGGGCACAATTTTACTTAGGGGGCGCACTTTACTCTGGGGGAAGGGGCTTTTTTGTTGACAAATTTAGTCATTAAATTGACAAAAAATGTATTATTTGAGAAATTTTTCCATGCGGTCTCTTTCCTAAGCCGTACGGCCTCGTTAGCATACAATTTACCTAAGCCTAAGCGAAAAACTCAGTAAAAAGTGACCTGCCCCCCAAGTAAAGTGCAGCCCCCGCAAGTAACAAAGTGCCCATGTTATGATAGCCAACAAATATTATAATGTTATGATAAAGACAAAAAGACAAATTTTGACAAGTCACAAATTCTCTTCCGATCCAAAAGTCACAAATTTCTCGATTAATATCTTACTAAAATGAATATTTTTGTTAAAAAAGGTATAATATAATACAAAAAAGTAATATAAATTCATATAATATTCTCGTTCCGCTTGACTACACAAAGGCAACGTCTTGCTATATGCATGTAAAATGACGTTGTATTACAAAAAAAAAGTCGCGGGTAGGTTCTTCCCGGACCTAAGACTTTGGAAAGGTCCGGGAAGAAAAAAGCTACCCGCGGGAAGGCTCGGGAAGCTTTCTTAGCTTCCCGTGACAATGGTGAATAGCGACTTTTGACAAAACTTTCCCGGGCCTCACGAGCCTTCCCGCGGGAAGGCTCGGGAAGCTTTTTAGCTACCCGTGACATTGGTAAATACGGATTTTGAAAAAAGCTTCCCGAGCTTTCCCGCGGGAAGGCTCGGGAAGCTTTTTTAGCTACCCGCGACATTGATGAATACGGCCACTGGTCGCCACAGTCCGTAAGACACATAAACGCAATAGAAAACGTCCAGCGAGCTTTCACACGCAGAATCCTTTATAGAGCTGGCATCCCAAGATATACTACTTATCTAGGCTCAATCTGCTCTCTCTGACCACTCTCGAATACAGAAGAAATATTGACGACCTGGCATTCATCCACAAATGTCTACACCAACACCTTCGAATAGATTATTCCAAACTTTTCCAAGTATGTCCCCTTCCATACAGCAACAGACACGCCCATCCATACCGAATTGCTCTACCATTCAGAATTCCGGATACCAAAAGTAGTTGTGCATCCAGGGTTTGACATATGGAACGGCATACCCAGTCGGATAGTGACAATCAATTCCCCCGTTTTTTTTTTCCAAAAAAGAACTACATAAGCTGCGAGAAGAATTGTGCCCTTTTCTAAAACACGTTACTGAAAGAGCTCCAAATGAATTTTCTTATTCACTGCGCTTGTCTCAATGTTCTATTTAATATTTTTTTCTATTCTGTCCCTTTATTTTTAGATTTTCATTTATTTTCATTTATTTCATTTCATTTATTGTTCCACGCAACATTATAAACAATATCACGAAGTCAATACGACAAATTAGAGCGTGGACTATGATATATAATCGAACAGAAAGGAAATTAAATTAAGCACTGATGCTGGTGACAATACGTTTAATTTTTTCTTTAAATAGAGCTGAGTTTTGCAAAGACTTGAATTCACTAGGAAGGCATTCCCATATAGAAATCGATCTAGATACAAAAGTAGACAATCTAGCAGGATAGAGAGCGGGAAGTCTAATGTTCAATTGGTGACCATGCCGTGTATTGTACTGATGAGGATTAAGTGTATACAAATGAGAGGTGTCTATGGATAAGTTGGAATGAAGGCTCTTATGGAGAAAACAAAGATCTCTTATAGTGCGACGGAGTTCAAGCGATTCAGTACCGAGAAATTTCAATCTTTCGGGATAGGAAGCATTGCCAAGGCCACATCTATAGAAAACCCTTCTAGTGTAATTACGCTGCACATATTCAATATCATTGACTAGTTGTTTGGAGACAGGAGACCAAATTTCCGTACCATACTCGAGTATCGGACGAACATAAACATTGAATGACTGCATGAGGAGAGAATGGGATTTAGATTTAAATGCTCTGAGGATCATATTAGCTAGAGAAGAAGCTTTTTTGCAGATAATCTCTATATGAAGCTTGTAACTCATATTACCATCAATCGTTATACCTAAATCTTTAACAGAAGAAGATTTGCTCAGGATAGAATTATTGATTTCATAATTGAGCTCAACAGGTTGTTTACCAAGGTGCAAAACAGTACATTTAGTAGGAGATAAGGTTAAGTTCCATTCAATACACCAGTCGCAAATGTTGTTAATGGCTAACTGCAAGTCACTGTGACGTGATGGAACTTCGGCATACAACTTTAGATCGTCGGCAAAAATGCTATATCGAATCGTCGTAGGAATAACTTTTTTAATATCGTCAATGAACAGCAGAAACAATAAAGGGCCAATAGAAGAGCCTTGTGGAACTCCACTGGATACTGCTGCGGGTTGAGAATATACGCCATTTAAAGATACAGATTGTTTACGATTGTCTAGAAAGCCAGTAATCAATTTAACAATGGACTCGCTGATACCTAAACATTTAAGCTTATATGTTAAAAATCTATGATCAACGCAATCGAAAGCCTTGGAAATGTCAAGAAATATAACGTCGACAGGAGATCGTTGAATTAGATGGTTTATCATGAAGGAATGTGATTCAGCGAGTGAGGTTATGGTTGAACGCTTAGATCGAAACCCGCATTGGAATTGGGACAGTAGATCATTATTCTCAATACACATGTATAAGAAATTCGCTATAATTTTTTCGAAAACTTTGGACAAAGAGCACGTTAGAGAAATGGGTCTATAGTTGGAAGGACTCGACGATCCTCTAACTTTAGGAATGGGTTTGACAATCGCGAACTTCCATGAATCAGGTATTTGTCCGGTTGTAATGCAGTTATTGAAAATAATTCTGAGAGGCGCTAAAATAGCAAATTTACATTTCTTGATAAAAATGTTTGGAATAAGATCGGGAGAAGTGTTAGCCTTATTCTCGAGTTGCGAAATAGCTTTCAGTATCATGGAGTCATCAATGGAATCGAGGTTCGATAAATTGCTTCGAACATAAGGAGCCGGTAATACATTTTGTGAAGGAATGGAATAAACGGAAGAAAATTAAGAGGAGAACATCTCGGCTTTCACTGAAGTATCAGTTATTGCTACATTGTTGTTATCAGAAACATTATACGATTCTTCGAAACTTTTGAATCGGCTCTTACAATACGAAAAGAATTTATTGCGATTTTCTCTTAACACAAGTGATGCTTCTTTAGATGTCTCAAAGGCATATAATTTATCGGAAAATTCTTTCGAAACCTTTCTACAATATTCAGAGTGAGGAGCTCTAGCAGAAACTTCTTGTTGTTTCTTGAACAGCTTCTGTAGTTGGTAAGGATAACGACTTATCAGGGGGGCAGGCAATGCGTTAGGAACGTATTGGTCAATCAAACTACAAAGATAATCGCACGTATATGCATATGCTTGATTAATGTCTAAACAAGATAGAGCGAGAGTCCAGTCATGTAGATATATCGACATTTCGATACTAGACCAATCAGCTTTAGAAAATATTCTAATTGGCTGACTTTCGGGATCAGGATTTGTAGAATGTGAAATACTAAACGATATGGCATTGTGGTCACAACTTGGAGTAAACGGGGCTATGACATTGCACGAAGAAATAACTGGGTAATCACATAGAAGTAGATCGAGGATATTGTTACCACGTGTCGGGTAGTGAACCGATTGAATAAAATGATTATCACAAGAAAAAGCGAGAAATTGAGAAGCTGATAAATCATTTGAAGACGTCAAGTTTTCCCAGTCGATACACGGCATGTTCATGTCCCCTACAACTATTGAAGGAACGTTCGAGCATTTATTAGACGCGATAAATTCCATCAATGGTGCTATAATTGAATCGCTAGCACTCGGAGATCGGTAAACGCACATTAGGCGTACTCGAGGGTAGAGAGAATTGACAGAAAGCTCAATAGTAACGGCTTCACATTCATAACAAGAGAAAGAAGATACGAGAAATGGACATAAAATGGACGCTGATAGAATAGCTACTCCACCGCCTCTATTACTGGCAGCACATTTCCGATCTGATCTAAATAAGGAATAAGGTTGACCTGAGAGTAATAGCAAATCGGAATCAGAATCAAGCATCCAAGTCTCTGATAAACAGACACTTTTGTACAGAGAAGAAGATAGAAGAAATTGTAGTTCGTACAATTTGTTACGAATAGAGCGACAATTGCAGTAATAAAATAGAAGAGGATCATTGACCAAATGTACTGATAAATCGAACTTTAAAGGCTCACTAACACCAGCATCATCGATATCCTATTTGTCTTCCCGTCCCAAAGAACTGTTCTCACGCATGTGAAAAGGACGTGGATGAGAAAAATGAACAATTCTAGTACCTTGGACTCCCCATTCGACTGCTCCAGCTTTGTCGTTTCTTTCTCGAACGGTCCTTTTGCAGTCTCTTTCAAGCTGAAGTCCTTCCCGAGTCAAATCTTCGCGAGCGTAGGCCCGAGGGTGTTGCCGGAGCGTGTTGGGACGAAGAGATCTGATTTTCCGAAGCATTTCTGTACGAAGATATGGGACCGGTAGGTGCACTTTCAAAATTCTCCGTTTGCTGTCTGGATTTCCATATCGGCGATGAGTGATGGACTTGTCCTTGAGCGCAGCAGAGAGAGTTGGAAGTCCGAGTTCGGAGACGAGGGCGACAAGGAAGTTCCCATCAGAGGCATCCGTTTCCATGTCGTTTTCTTTTTCAGAAAGACCGACGAAGACGATGTTATGAGCTTTTTCTTCGAGTATGGGCCTGTCTTCTTGGAGCACTCTTCTCACAGCATCGTAGGCGATCAGATCAGGTTGAGAAACAGGAGCGAAAACTGGATTTGGAAAAGTCGACTGTGGTTGAGAGAGAAGAGGAACCATTGTGGCGAAGGAGTTCATCATTGAATTCACGGCAGTTAGAAGTTGAGTAATTTGGTCACTTTGGCGGTTAATTGTTTCAATCAACAATTTGATTTCGGCAGAATGTTGAGATAGTACAGCGCTTGTAGAGGGAGGAGGCATGATGAGAGTATTTTGGACAGGGTCAGATAATATAGACAGAGCTATATCGATTGCAACCACTCAGTGCGCACGTATGAGAGATATGAATGTTTTTGTTTTGTCTCCATAATTTGTTTCTATAATTTGCCTTTCTATAATTCGTTTTGAAATGTTTTTTGAATATAGCTAAACTCACATCCGTGACGGCAATCCAAGTTCATCAATGCATGTATGTATGTGCTATTCTATCATGTGAATTGGAATAAATGATTGATTTATTGATTGAAATTGAAATGGTGTTTTCTCTATCTTCCGGCTATTTTATAGAGTTTAAATCTGAAGTTTCGCATTCATTGTTCGATGATGACTCGACCCTCCAAACTGCTTTCGTCTTGGATAGACCCAAACTACTGAGGTTCTATAAATTAAAAAAACTAAGTTAGTATTTTTCTCTTCTTCTCAATCTATTCTTACGCTCAGGCTCCTAGTTCGATAGAAAGAAATTCTCAAAACATTTTTTCGATACATCCTTGATAAATTTGATGCACTGACCTGGCGGTTCGTGAAGTTGCTGATTTCCAGTGGCTGTGCCCTACATTCCGATGTACCCTACATTCCGATGTACCCTACATTTCGATGTACCCTACATTTCGATGTACCCTACATTCCGATGTACCCTACATTTCGATGTACCCTACATTCCGATGTACCCTACATTCAGAATGTTTTTTTTTGGGTCAAGTGAAAAAATTGTTTTTACGGACTTGTTTTGTTTTTTGAATTCGCCACGCCTCGCTTGCTCTCTTTTTCACTCTAGAAAATGAAACTTATCTTTTTTTCGAATTCATTTATCTCTCATTTTAACAAACTAAGAGTAATACTAAAGGCAAAACCTAAAAAAATTATTGGCTTTCTTCAGGAGATTCGAATCGCATAACCCAATATAACATTTTTCATCGTAGACCACTTAAATTTTTTTCCAAGTGTGAAGTCTCTTTCCAAGTGAATTTTTTTCCAAGTGTGAAGTCTTTTTCCAAGTGAAAATCGAGCTTCTGGAGGTTGGAGAAGAAGCGAAGATGAAGCCCCTGAATGTTGAAGGAGAAGCTGAATGTCTTTTTTTGCGAAATTTATGCATCTCACTGCTCTGTGTACTAGCACATCAACAAGTTGTAATCTTTACTTGTCGGACACTCAAGTTTTGACTTTTCTCTTACAGCTACTGTACACGCGAAGATTAAGGAAAAATTTCCTGAACATTAGCTCGAGAAGATTAATAGTTCAGGTCCAGGTACGGAGATCATTCAAAGCGAAGCAAACTGCATAAGAAAGATTTTTTTTGACCAGCACATTAGCTTGAATTCGGGTAACAATGATGAAAAAGCCTCTCCTACGTGTTACACTAGAAAAATACTGCTTATTCTTGCTTACGACTCACTCCGGTTATGCAAAGCAAATCTTTCGGAAACTGGAACGAAAAAGTCGGGCTAGAGCCCGGGAATAAACAGTTGAAATATGTGTGCTCTCTCCATTCATTAAAGAAAGTTTAAAGGCGAAGAAAGGAAGTCGAGTCCCGGGCCATTTTTTAATAGTAGTGTCTTCATTCGTAGTGTTCCAGATGTGCCCAACATCTGTATCTTCGGCTTCTTCTTCAAAATAAAAAAAAAGTCACACAAACTTTAGTAGTCCAGACAATTCTCGAAACAAATTTAATAATAGTAGATCTTTTGAAATTGACATCGTAACTTTAAAATTTTCACATAATGTTAAACATTGCTGAAAAATTCCTTTTTTTTCGTTAAGAAATGGTCTCAATTTTTATTCGAATTGTTTTTAGACTGCTTTCAAATTTTTCTTCTTGCGTATCTTTTTTTTTTTAAAAAGCGTATATTTTTTAAACAGTTTCGCACGGAATAGCAATGCATCCCCGCGGTGTAATGGTAACGCACGCTCCCGGTTTGAGACGAAATGGCTGGGTTCGATTCCGCCCGGTGGACTAGCTTTTTTCAGTGCAATAGTTCAAGTATTTGCCTTTTTCAAAATCATGTTTTATCAGCGAACAATCAATGATAAACTCTAGTCTTATGAAGCCGTGAGTACTCCAAAAAGGAAGCGAACCTTCCGAAGCCGCATCACTAGCCCAAACGCATCGGTGCGCGTTTGGCAAGCTCAGCGTAACCGGCCCTTTAAAAAGTTGAAATCTATTTTCTTCTAAATAATTCAAGAATTTCTAATCGAATTTCAAAAAAAAGAGTTCCAATAACTGAATGAATGAATATTAGATTCAAAGAATTAGACATCAAAATACCGAAAATACTTGAATCTTCTCGACATAGCCCCTTTTGCTTCCACTTCCCTGACGCGTGTCAAACTTTATAATACGCCGTCGGTATCCTCCACATCTTAGTGATATATTGGGTGCGCAAGAAAACAACCTCGGTTTTTTATCTTCTTTTTATTAATTATTTATTAAGTCAAACAAGAACCTCAATCAACAAAGTATGATCCATCATGGTTGAGTATGTGTTGCCATCGCGTGGGCAGATCGTGGATTCCCTTGTGGTAGAACGACGGAGAGAGCGATTCGAAGAAGTCTTGCAACCATGATTTTACCTCAGCTTCGTTCTCAAATTTTTCTCTGCGAGGTGGTTCTGCATGGAGCGGAATAGGTGGTAGTCAGAAGGTGCCATGTCGGGCGAGTACGGTGGATAAGGCATCAACTCCCATCCCAGCTCAAACAGCTTCTGAACCTTTTTTTTCGCAATGTGTGGTGTAGGAATCGCATCTTGGCGCTCTTTTCGCCTCGAGCCACCATAGCTTGCTGCACCCGGTCGAGTTGTGCACAGTAGACATCTGCTGTAACAGTCATGCCGTTAAGTAGCAGCTCCCAGTAGACTACACCGCGTGAGTTCCACCAAACACACAGCATCACCTTCATCGGGTGCA
Organism: Allodiplogaster pararmata; assembly: GCA_964056735.1. Taxonomy (NCBI): domain Eukaryota; kingdom Metazoa; phylum Nematoda; class Chromadorea; order Rhabditida; family Diplogasteridae; genus Allodiplogaster; species Allodiplogaster pararmata. The sequence goes on along the minus strand of OZ057409.1, from coordinate 7,859,532 downwards.
GTCCGGGTTTCGAATCGCTTCTGGCGGATCGCCCTTGCTGAGCAACTGGCGCTTGCGTGTAACATTGCAGTAGGTCAAACACTTCTCGTCTCCAGTTAGCAATGTGTCCAGCCACTCGTCTCTTCTTTTGTAGGAGAGAAGTTGTGAGGCGGCCGCGACTCGTCGGTTCCTGTCGAGTGGCCTCAGGTCGTGTTGCACCCATTGCCCGGGCTTGTGTACTTTACCGAGCTCGTGAAGCCCGTTCTCGATGGTGGTGTGAGAGACCGCGAAAATTGCATCTCGTAATAAGTTCGTTTGGGATCGGCTTCGACAAAGGATCGAAGATCCTCAAGATCGAGCTAGCGAGGCCGTCCTGGACGGTCCATGTCTTCCAGCGTGTGGTCGCCTTGCTCAAACCGACTGAACCAAGCCTGGTACTGTCGTTCACTAAGGCATCTTTGCCCGTATGCCTGATATAATTCTCGATGTGCTGCGGCAGCGCTCTCCCCCAGCTTGAAACAGAAGAGAAGAGAGGCCCGTAGTATCATTTTTTCGAGCTCGCACCGTCCAGCCATTTGAAAAGCTAATAGAATGAGATGACTGAGAAAAAAACATGGAAGTGAGAACTTCATATACCTTCACTAAAGAAAGTTTTAGAAAACTTCGGAAAAAATAATTGACTTTTTTTTAATTCGAGATTATTTTCTTGCGCACCCAATAGCATATTACACGCTCCACCCCTGACTATTTTCGCTTCTGAACAAACCTCTCCAAGCTGTCTCGTTTACCCAACCGCATCGGTGCGCGTTTCGCCATCTCTTCATATTCCCTAAAAAGTACTGAGTTTAGGTTTGTTCGGCCATCCTGTCTTTTTTCAATTCTTTATTCCGCTTGAAACAAAACATAATGTTAAGTGACGAAACAGATGACACTGTCACAAGAAAAGTGAATTCAGTGAAGGTTATGAAAAGTGAGATCTAAATATGACAAGAACAATGAGGAACATTTCATTTTAGGAAAATAGGAAAGCACACAAAAAAAAGCAAAGAAAGCAAAGCTTGTATCTTCAGTTATGAACTATTCATCAGCAATTAAGAACTATTCATCCGCAATAATAACTTGAAATTCCAAAAATTCAACTCACTCTTTATCATTCGAGAGCTAACTGAGAACACAAATAAAATTGAAAAAAAAGAGGAGAAACAGAAACAAAACATTTGAAGAAACAAAGCACTTGAATTAAAAATGTATTCTAGAGTTGGTGACAATGGTCTCACAATCAAGCTTGATAAGTTCATTTCTAAAAATGCTAGAAGAGCTTGTAGAAACCAAAGAACAAGGTAACTTATTCCAGACATTAATCATTCTTGAGGCACAAGTGCTTGTTCTGCTTTGATATTTACACGGCAAGCATATTCTGTAGTTATTCGACTCTCTCAGCGAATAAGGCGATGGGCAAAGTTTAAACATATTTGAGTAATCTACTTGAATATTTCCGTGCAGACATTTATGGATGAACACAAGATCGGCCACATTTCTTCTATATTCAAGCGAGGAGATGGAAAGAAAATTCAGTCTAGCAACATAACTCATTTTGGGTAATCCGGCCCTTTGTAGTAACCTTCGTGTAAATGATCTTTGCACTTTTTCTATGCAGTTAACGAGACCGATAGTTACTGGGGACCATACCTCACTCCCATATTCAATAAGGGGTCTTATGTATGTGGTGTATATTCTGAGCAGAACTTTAATTGATTTGGTTTTAAAGGCTCTGAAGATCATGTTTATACATTTTTGGGACTTTAGGGAGGTTAGTTCAATATGTTTAGAGAATGTGATATCTTCCTGAAATGTAATGCCAAGATCTTTCACTAATGAAGTAGTTGGTATGATATTGTCTTCTAGGTTATATGTTACTTTTGGATTCCTAGGACCACAGTGCATGATAAAGCATTTTTGAGTTGATATCACAAGTCCCCAAGTCAGTGAGTAATCGGAAATGGAATCCAGACTTTTCTGAAGAGAGTCTCTGTTCTTGGAAAAAATTTTGAGGTCATCGGCATATAGAAAACCATGGACATCTGGCTCTATGTGCTCCATGATATCATTTATAAATATTGAAAAGAGGAGGGGTCCAAGGCAACTCCCCTGGGGAACACCACTGTTGTATACTTTAGGGCCTGATAATGTTTCTCCGATTGAGACTTTCGAGGACCTGCTCGTGAGAAAAGAACGGATAAGATAGAGGAGGTTGCCCGTTATTCCCACTTTTTCAAGTTTGTGAACAAGAAATCTTATGTTTACAGAGTCGAAAGCCCGTGAAAAGTCGACTAGACAGATGTCAAAGTCTATTTTTTTATTCTGAAGCGTGAGGTAAATGGAATGAGCCTCTACCAGGGATGTTACCGTGGACCGTCTCCGACGGAAACCATGTTGTTTGGGATGTAGTATGCCATTGGTTTCCAGATATTGATAAGTTATATTGAAGATCAGTTTCTCGAATACCTTTGACATAGAGCACACCATAGTGATAGGACGATAATTTTCGATCTGAGAGCGGGGCCCTTTTTTATGAACTGGTTTGATTATTCCTTTTTTCCAGGCCAGAGGGTAGTGCCCTAAGGTTAGTGAGTTGGTGAAAATGATTGAGAGAGGTATGGCCAGTGAGTCCAGACAATTTTTGAGTAGTCTACTTGGAATAAAGTCAGGGGAAGAGTTCAGTTTCGGAGCTATTCGTTTCAGAATGGAGTTCACCTCAAAAGGGGAGATGTCATTAATGTGGTCGAGGTGAAAATTCGGGCGAGAGATCTGAAGGGGTCCACTGATTGGTAAGGGTTGTAACTTATCAAAATACTCGGCGAAGTGAGTTGCTTGTTCGAAGGGGATAGTAGTTGGTTTATTGTTCACTATGAGAGCAGGAATAGATGTGTTGCTTTTAATGCGGTTGGATATAGTTCTGAAGAATACCTTATAGTTTCTCGGGAACTTAAGCTTGTCTTCCCTAAGAACCTCGAATTTGACTAGTTCTTTGTGAAGTTTCTTGGATGTGCGTAATGACGTAATGGAGAGAGGGTTTCGTTTGTTACTTCTCTGTAGGAAGCTGTATAATCTTCTTATCTTGGGGGGATATTTCAAATGTGTTTTGACATTCTTATTTTTTGGAATCCTATTATCCATTATGAATTGGATGATGTTGGTTAATTTATCGACACTTTCGTCAATAGTTAGGTTTGAGAGCATGTAAGTCCAGTCGATGCTAAAGAGGTCTGAGTTGATTATTTCCCAATCTGCCTTTTTCCAGTCTAACGATGAGCTGGTGCTTGTGATAATACGCTTGGCTCTATCTCTGATTTCAAAATATATTGAGGCATGATCGCTGGTGGAGAAGGGAGGCCTGACAATACAGTCTTTTATGATATTTGAATTACAGAGCAGGCAATCGAGTGTATTTTGAAGTCTAGTGGGAGAAAGTACGAGTTGTTTAAGATTGACTAGTAAATGATACATTCAGTGGTCGGTTTCAATCGATTCCAAATCTCTTCTCATAAATCTTCTTGAAAATTGTGTTCTCATTTTTTATATGAAGTATTTGAAAAAGAAAATTTGAAGAATCATTATTATATTTACAAAAACTTTAGTTAGATGGTTTTTTCTTAAACGAGAAAAAGAGTAACGTTTCCGTGGGAGAGTAACGAATCATGCATTACAAAAACGATACTGAAAGAAAGAAGCTTCAAACACAAACGTAAACTTGTCACAAAATATTAGCGAATTTTTTTGACACAAAAAACTCAGCAACAATTTTATAACAAAAACAAACCATTTCTCTTTACTTCTCCCTTTTTCTTCAAAAGACCTCCTTTTTCGAGAAAAATTATGTTCTCTGATCAAAAGGGTCATTGAAGTGTGGAGGATTGTACGCATAAATTAGCTCAAAATTTTCCCTGTAACTGCCCGGAAAGCTAAGGTCGCGGATCGGGCACCCGAACAATGCACAAGTTTTGCACGAGTTCATGTGACCATGGCCGTTGCTCTGTTCACAATGCTTACCACAAAAAACCGTTTTTTAAGCCATGTCGCACATTGAAACAGAACATATCACGCGAAATTGGTTTACATGTTAGAAGTACTAATCATGAGCGTTATCGCATGAAGGTTTTTTTGTATCATAAACTCAAAGTTTTCTCACATCGCTTGTTCTCCATGCTAACCTCTCGAAGTTGTCTCGCTTGCCCAGACGCATAGGTGCGCGCTTCATTACTTCGTCTCTTCAAAAATTGTCAGATAGTTTCAGGTTTTAACTTGAAAGGTTTTTTGGATAAGCAAAACCATACATTGATGGAAACGTACGTACTACTTCAGAGATTATTCGGAAAGACTAAACGGATTATAATAAAAACTCTCGTAATACTTTTTGAGATAAAAAAATGGAAAACTTGAATTTTAATAACTTGAAACTGGCTTTCAAGAAAACTTCACGTTCAATGAAGACTGTACAACTTGCCAAGAGATTGCTTAGGTCATCGAATTTAAGTGGTTTATAGCTTCTTTTTTTTTTGAAACTTGAAATCAAAACTGGAGAGATAAAATCGACGATCAAGAGATGGAATGAGAGAGAGAGACAGAGAGAGAGAGAGACAGCGAGACAGAGAGACAGAGAGAGACAGAGAGAGAGATAGAGAGAGAGACAGAGAGAGAAATACAGAGAGAGAGAGAGAGACAGAGAGAGAGAGAACTAGAAGGAGCGAGGTAGAGACATAAATGAAAACTCAACGAATAAAAGCAACAGAAGGAAAGTGAAAAAGATCCGTGAAGAAAAACAGTTTTTTTTAAAACTGAAATCTACAGTCAGGAAAAAGAAAGACTTACTCTCGTTTTCCCATTCGAAGAGCAGCTTTCTTCTGCATTTGTCTCATTCTGAAAACAGAAAAAAATCAATTTTAAGCACCGAGTTGTCTTCGAATCCGTTCGCTATATCTCCAAAATGCACTCTTTAACTTGCTATGTCATTGCGTCAAGTTCTGGCCCGCCTCTTCTCTCATTGATGCAAACCATTTTCATAAATGGCCAGTACTAAACACCCACTCCACCGTGAATCACCAAATGAAAAGACTTTTGTGAATTACAGTACTAAAGTCTTCGCCTACATATAGCCACTTCAATTTACTTTTTAATAACATTTACTTTTCCCAATCGCAAAAACTTCTGAACAGCTAACAGAAGTCTGAAAATGTTCGGTCTTTGGAAGATCATGCTGTGGCTGAGACCCATTCCTGGAAAAAAAATTAATCTTAATTCAAAAAGATTCCATCGTGGTTGAAAGTTTTTCCCCGTAGAATATTGCATAACTATCGAACAAGGTTTTTATAAAGTGGTATTTCAATACTTGTTGAGTAATAGCAGACCAACCTAAAATCCTTGCGCACTTCAATGCAATTCCCTCAACTTTTATTGCTCTCTCTATTTTTCTCCCTCTCTCTCTCTCTAACTTTTTCTCTTTCTTTCTTCCTCTAACTTGTTCTCTCTAACTCTCTCTTTCTCTCTCTCTCTCTCTCTCTCTCTCTATTTTCAAATGATAACTTGTGCATACAACTCGAGAAGCTCTTTTTAGCCCTCTCTTTGTGATCAGCGCGTTCTCACCAGGACCACTCCATGGGTCAGCCTCTTCCAGAGAACTAGTTAGAATACCAGGCTCCTTTTCTGTAGAGAATACCATCGGCAAAAAAAGGAGAATAGCAAGCGGCCGTAAAACTGAAGCTTCTTGGACCCTCATTTCTGCAGAAAAAATATGATGGTCTTTGCGGTAAAAGAAAATTGAATATATAGATAAATAGTGTTTTCGCGGTAAATAACTGTATACAGGGGTATTTGAAGAACTCAATATTCGAAGAAGAATAAAAAATTATAATCTGAAAAGAAAAAAACTTCAAACGAGAATATAACACGGATATAAGTTGAATTTGGTTCAATTGTAAGAAGTACGATGTTTTATTTCCAAAAATCACAAAATGAAAAAAAGATTTTAAAAAGTTATTTTAAAATAGTATAACAATTTATCATAGCTTGTAAGTCGAAAACACTTACTGCGAAAATGGTATTATTCGAAGAAAATCTCTACTAAAAATCTCTCCATGAACAATATGTATACATATGTCGCGTGACCTAAAGGGCTATGACACACCGCCTATAATTCTTGGGGAGGCCCCTATAATTCTTGGGGAGGCCCCTATAATTCTTGGGGAGGCCTACCAAAGGCCTGATTCTTGTTAATAATAAATGATTGATCCGATGAAGTTTGTCTTCACTGACGCTAAAATATTTTCGGCTACAGAATAAATTTCTAGGTGTTTTTGAGCCTTTCTTGCTGTTTCTTTTCCTCTTTTTATCTTTCACTCTCTCTTTTACTATTTCTCTCTCTTTCTCTCTCCCTCTCTCTCACTTAATCTCTCTCTCTCTATCTCTCTATCTCTCTATCTCTCTATCTCTCTATCTCTCTATCTCTCTATCTCTCTATCTCTCTATCTCTCCCTCTCTCTCACTTACTCTCTCTCTTTTTCTCTGCCTCTCTCTCTATCTCTATCTCTCTATCTCTATCTCTCTCGCCATTAGTAGTCTAGGAGACCTTTGCATTGGTTCGGACGAGAATGATAATGCAATGAAACCCTTTACTAAAGTAGTTTGGGTTTTTAAAAAAATAAACCTCTTCTTGCACCTATTCTTTCTTTTCTCCAACCGAAAGGTATCTCCATCGATTGAACGTAAGGGAAAGAAGAAAGCACAAGGAGTCAAAAAGCAATAGCTTCGTCCCTCTCATTTTCGGTATATGACGATTTGCAGTCACACTGCTGCGCCATGAACAAACGTGCATCTGCGGTCACATGTATAGTGAGCTTGTATCAAAACCGAAGTCGGAGACCAAGACAAGGAAAGAGAGAAAGAGAGCTCCGATGATTAAACAATGACACCCTCTTCTTCAACCCTCCCAGTTTCTCCTCACATGAAGAAAGACATAGTATGTCACATATGCGTATATTCATGAATATCGCAAGAGCGCAAGCAATCTTGATGACTGTAGCGAGAAATTGGATGGAAAATAACGAATAGATGGCTAATAATACCTCGGACTCTGCTCGGTTATACGGTACATGCCTCATTGTCATTGTGGCTTTTCCACAATTCTCCGAACGAATTGTGCGCAAAAAAATTCAGAGCTGGCTCAATTCAGAACAAAAATTAAGAGCAATATAACATAGATTAACAGATGGGTCAACAAAGAACCGCATCTGAATAAAGTCATTAAGATAACATATCAGCTTGTTATTTTAATATAGAGACGCAAGGAGTTGGTTATTGACTTCCTTCTATTGAGGTCCCACTTCTTAAAGGTCGGTAAGTACTTAATCTCTCTTTCTCTTTCTCTCTCTCTCTCTCTCCTTCTCTCTCTCTCTCTCTCTCTCTATCTCTGTATCTTTTTTCTCTCTCTCCATCCTTCTTTAGAATGTTTTCGTCAAGCTGTCGTCAAGAAAGCAAGTCTTCAAGTAGTACGGTTTTTGGGGACAGGAGACATCAACTAAAAACGGCCATCTACTCTGCTCGAAACGACTCATATAGAGTAGCGGGCACCGGATTAAATATGCACACAAATAAAAACATGACTGTTGATGCTGTACGTCTACTCTCAACTCTCTTCTTGGCTCTCATCTCATCACTGAAGAATTTCTTCTCATCAAGTGCAACCGATGTCGGGTACATTACAAAATAGTAAAAAAAAGCGAAAGGACAATCATAAAACAGCAACCTTGTCCAGTGAAAGCTTTGGGAATGTTTTTGATGAATTCTTACCCTATGCAAACTTATGGCCTCAGCATATTTAATATTAATGTTGTACTCATTCTATTTTAAATCATACCCATGTCACCAGCTATTCTGTAGAGCATTCCTGGCACAGAGGATATAATGCATGGATAGCAGTTTAATGTTTATAGACAAACAATGAGAAAATTTACATGTCTTTAATTTTCTTTGTTTTCTTCTCTTTACCCCTTTTTGTCATCGTTATGACACTACTTTTCACTACCACTACTGAAGAGTTTGTGTTGAGTTAAACGCATTGGATGAAGAATCCAGTAGACGATACACTTTCAATCTGTGTCTTGCCTTGTGAGATGCGTTGTTATGTTGAAGAAAAAAGACGGATCAGACGTTTCGCTTTATCAAAGCATAATCAGCGAATGTTCGTCACCTTAAATCTCACAATCTAACAACGCATCTCACAAGGCAAGACACAGATTGAAAGTGTATCGACTACCACTACTATAGCGCTGAGTGGTCTTAAAAGGCTTTTCAGTGCGACTTTTCAACAGATAATGCTCTTTCTTTGACTTTTTTAGCGATGACTTTGCATAAATCATATATTGGCAATATAAATATCATTCAATATACTGATATTTTTGTCTCGCCTTGTAAATCCATCAATATGTCTGTAGTCAAAATAATGATGATAGTTGGATCCCACTCTTAACCAATCAATACAGATATATTGAGTAGGTTGATAGATTACAGCTGATAAAAGAGAATATTTAGTGCATATTCTCCTTCTTCTCTATAATTTTCTAACTTATCTAATTAAATAAATAACAATTATACACATTCTCTTGATATCTGTCTATCTTCTTTTCAAACTTTTGCTTGCATTCTGGATATTTGGGCACTGTTTGCGTTTATGCCCCTCCTACCAGAGGTTCCATGGGTCATACGTCTGACTTATTTACATTTACAAAAATTACTTTTACATCAAAAACGCTTAGGCTTAGGAAAAAGTTTACGCTAACGAGGCCGTATGGCTTAGGCTAACAAGAACGTATCACAAAAAATGCCACTCTCATCTGACACATGGAACCTCTGGTAGGGGGGAAGGGCATAAACGCAAACAGTGCCCATATTTGTAGACTTTTTCTTGATAAATATTTCACACACCACTGGAGAGGTTCCTCACATTTATGGGCTTCTGTTTTCTTATCATGACACTACTTATCATTCTTATTATGACACTGACACTTCTTATCACATGACACTTCTTATCATGACACACATGACACTTGAGTCCACCATAGTACTACTAATAATCAGATGATCGAATGAAAAACGCTGATCTACCGAGAAAAGAGTTTTTCCAATTCAGTCGCCTTTCTTGGAACCAGAGCAAGCGCGTTACAACTACAATATTGAGAACACAAAGCTATTTCATGATCAGTTTCTAGATAAGAAGCACGATGGGTTTTTTTAAACTAGACATTTAATGTCTGATTCTGGAACGGGAACTAACTCCACAAACCACGATAAAACTCAAAAGTGATGGAAAACCAAGATGGAAAACCAACTCCTGCACTTACACTGAGAAAAAAATGTCCCTGGAAACAGTTTATAACCAACTCGATGTGGGTATATTTTTCACTCAAAAAAGACAGTTTGTTTTTTTCCGAAAATAAAGAATGGAAAATATCGATTTCGAACATCTTATGGAGCGTTAGAATTCAACTTTTCACTTTGTTAAAGTAATCTCTGCAAAGTGATCTCGTTGAATGCTCCGATGTCTCAGCACGAATTACCGTGAGAAGGAAAATGATCTACGATATTTTTGTATGCATATAAAAGTACGACCAACAGTAAAAGCTATTATTTAAAAAATACCGTAGTCCATTTTCCTTCTCGCGGCAATTCGTGGTGAGACATTGGAGCGTTCAACGATTACTTTGCAGAGATTACTTTGACAAAGTGAAAAGTTGAATTCTAACGCTCCATTAGAGTAATACGTAGTTTCGTTGATCATTTTTCTCAAACATAGTAGTTACGGGCATACGACCTCTGGTTAAAAAATTATAATTGAGAGAGCGAGAGAGAGGGAGAAAGAGAGAGAGAGTGCGAGAGAGAGAGAGAGAGGGCGATAGAGATAAAGAAAGAGAGAGAGAGAGAGAAAGAGATAGATAAAGGGCTAGAGGGAGAGAGAATGAGAGTGGGAGAGAGGTGAAGAGGAAGAGAGAGAGAGTGAGAGAGAGAGGAAGAGAGAGAGAGGGGGAGAGAGAGGGAGGAAGAGAGAGAGAGAGAGAAACGTCTGTGTTCGATGCCGTTGTGTGCCCCACCTTTCTTATTTCGATGCGATCAATCAATCATATTGTATTTTGCGTTAATCATGCGTTCATTTTACCTTTAAACTGAAAATCTTTTAAATTAAGAAAGTAATTTTTAATATTATCCCTCACTAAAAATTAAATTGTAAGCCTAATTTTTCTCTCTCTCTATTTCGGCAATCTTAGTGGGTTTCATTCCTCACTGTCCTCGAAATCAGCAAAAGAGAAAAAAAGATGAAATAGAGAGATGGAGGAGTGTATGGAGAAAGAAAAAGAGTGACAGAGAAAGAAAAGAGAGATAATTAGTGAGCATGCCAGCCAGGGCGAGAGAATGAGTGCTAATTTTAAAAAAATGAGAAAGAAAGTATGGAAACCAAGGAAGAACATAGAAATAGAGAGAGGGGGAGAGAGAGAAAACTATAGAGATTGAAATCTTTGACATAAACAAGATGAAAACTATAAACCAAAAAGGGGCAGAAGAAGGTGGAATCATCGGAGCTATTGTATGAAAGACGAACAAGCTATATGATCAATTACTTTCGGCAATTCATGAACACAAAGCGAAAGCAATAACACGGATAAGGGACATTTTTTTATGGTGGGGGATGTTGAGTTACATCTTTTTATGGTGGGGGATGTTGAGTTACATCTTTTTTGGTGGGGGATGTTGAGTTACATCTTTTTTGGTGGGGGATGTTGAGTTACATCTTTTTTGGTGGGGGATGTTGAGTTACATCTTTTATGGTGGGGGATGTTGAGTTACATCTTTTTATGGTGGGGGATGTTGAGTTACATCTTTTTTGGTGGGGGATGTTGAGTTACATCTTTTTTGGTGGGGGATGTTGAGTTACATCTTTTATGGTGGGGGATGTTGAGTTACATCTTTTTATGGTGGGGGATGTTGAGTTACATCTTTTTTGGTGGGGGATGTTGAGTTACATCTTTTTTGGTGGGGGATGTTGAGTTACATCTTTTATGGTGGGGGATGTTGAGTTACATCTTTTTATGGTGGGGGATGTTGAGTTACATCTTTTTTGGTGGGGGATGTTGAGTTACATCTTTTTTGGTGGGGGATGTTGAGTTACATCTTTTTATGGTGGGGGATGTTGAGTTACATCTTTTTTGGTGGGGGATGTTGAGTTACATCTTTTTTGGTGGGGGATGTTGAGTTACATCTTTTATGGTGGGGGATGTTGAGTTACATCTTTTTATGGTGGGGGATGTTGAGTTACATCTTTTTTGGTGGGGGATGTTGAGTTACATCTTTTTTGGTGGGGGATGTTGAGTTACATCTTTTATGGTGGGGGATGTTGAGTTACATCTTTTTATGGTGGGGGATGTTGAGTTACATCTTTTTTGGTGGGGGATGTTGAGTTACATCTTTTTTGGTGGGGGATGTTGAGTTACATCTTTTATGGTGGGGGATGTTGAGTTACATCTTTTTATGGTGGGGGATGTTGAGTTACATCTTTTTTGGTGGGGGATGTTGAGTTACATCTTTTTTGGTGGGGGATGTTGAGTTACATCTTTTATGGTGGGGGATGTTGAGTTACATCTTTTTTGGTGGGGGATGTTGAGTTACATCTTTTATGGTGGGGGATGTTGAGTTACATCTTTTTATGGTGGGGGATGTTGAGTTACATCTTTTTTGGTGGGGGATGTTGAGTTACATCTTTTTTGGTGGGGGATGTTGAGTTACATCTTTTATGGTGGGGGATGTTGAGTTACATCTTTTTATGGTGGGGGATGTTGAGTTACATCTTTTTTGGTGGGGGATGTTGAGTTACATCTTTTTTGGTGGGGGATGTTGAGTTACATCTTTTATGGTGGGGGATGTTGAGTTACATCTTTTTTGGTGGGGGATGTTGAGTTACATCTTTTTTGGTGGGGGATGTTGAGTTACATCTTTTATGGTGGGGGATGTTGAGTTACATCTTTTTATGGTGGGGGATGTTGAGTTACATCTTTTTTGGTGGGGGATGTTGAGTTACATCTTTTTTGGTGGGGGATGTTGAGTTACATCTTTTTTGGTGGGGGATGTTGAGTTACATCTTTTATGGTGGGGGATGTTGAGTTACATCTTTTTATGGTGGGGGATGTTGAGTTACATCTTTTTTGGTGGGGGATGTTGAGTTACATCTTTTTATGGTGGGGGATGTTGAGTTACATCTTTTTATGGTGGGGGATGTTGAGTTACATCTTATGGTGGGGGATGTTGAGTTACATCTTTTTTGGTGGGGGATGTTGAGTTACATCTTTTATGGTGGGGGATGTTGAGTTACATCTTATGGTGGGGGATGTTGAGTTACATCTTATGGTGGGGGATGTTGAGTTACATCTTATGGTGGGGGATGTTGAGTTACATCTTTTATGGTGGGGGATGTTGAGTTACATCTTATGGTGGGGGATGTTGAGTTACATCTTATGGTGGGGGATGTTGAGTTACATCTTATGGTGGGGGATGTTGAGTTACATCTTATGGTGGGGGATGTTGAGTTACATCTTATGGTGGGGGATGTTGAGTTACATCTTTTATGGTGGGGGATGTTGAGTTACATCTTATGGTGGGGGATGTTGAGTTACATCTTATGGTGGGGGATGTTGAGTTACATCTTTTTTGGTGGGGGATGTTGAGTTACATCTTTTTTGGTGGGGGATGTTGAGTTACATCTTTTATGGTGGGGGATGTTGAGTTACATCTTATGGTGGGGGATGTTGAGTTACATCTTTTTTGGTGGGGGATGTTGAGTTACATCTTATGGTGGGGGATGTTGAGTTACATCTTTTTTGGTGGGGGATGTTGAGTTACATCTTTTATGGTGGGGGATGTTGAGTTACATCTTATGGTGGGGGATGTTGAGTTACATCTTTTTTGGTGGGGGATGTTGAGTTACATCTTTTATGGTGGGGGATGTTGAGTTACATCTTATGGTGGGGGATGTTGAGTTACATCTTATGGTGGGGGATGTTGAGTTACATCTTATGGTGGGGGATGTTGAGTTACATCTTTTTATGGTGGGGGATGTTGAGTTACATCTTTTTATGGTGGGGGATGTTGAGTTACATCTTTTTATGGTGGGGGATGTTGAGTTACATCTTATGGTGGGGGATGTTGAGTTACATCTTATGGTGGGGGATGTTGAGTTACATCTTATGGTGGGGGATGTTGAGTTACATCTTTTTATGGTGGGGGATGTTGAGTTACATCTTTTTATGGTGGGGGATGTTGAGTTACATCTTATGGTGGGGGATGTTGAGTTACATCTTATGGTGGGGGATGTTGAGTTACATCTTTTTTGGTGGGGGATGTTGAGTTACATCTTTTTTGGTGGGGGATGTTGAGTTACATCTTTTATGGTGGGGGATGTTGAGTTACATCTTATGGTGGGGGATGTTGAGTTACATCTTTTTTGGTGGGGGATGTTGAGTTACATCTTTTATGGTGGGGGATGTTGAGTTACATCTTATGGTGGGGGATGTTGAGTTACATCTTATGGTGGGGGATGTTGAGTTACATCTTATGGTGGGGGATGTTGAGTTACATCTTATGGTGGGGGATGTTGAGTTACATCTTTTTTGGTGGGGGATGTTGAGTTACATCTTTTTTGGTGGGGGATGTTGAGTTACATCTTTTATGGTGGGGGATGTTGAGTTACATCTTATGGTGGGGGATGTTGAGTTACATCTTTTTTGGTGGGGGATGTTGAGTTACATCTTTTATGGTGGGGGATGTTGAGTTACATCTTATGGTGGGGGATGTTGAGTTACATCTTATGGTGGGGGATGTTGAGTTACATCTTATGGTGGGGGATGTTGAGTTACATCTTATGGTGGGGGATGTTGAGTTACATCTTTTATGGTGGGGGATGTTGAGTTACATCTTATGGTGGGGGATGTTGAGTTACATCTTTTTTGGTGGGGGATGTTGAGTTACATCTTTTATGGTGGGGGATGTTGAGTTACATCTTATGGTGGGGGATGTTGAGTTACATCTTTTTTGGTGGGGGATGTTGAGTTACATCTTTTATGGTGGGGGATGTTGAGTTACATCTTATGGTGGGGGATGTTGAGTTACATCTTATGGTGGGGGATGTTGAGTTACATCTTATGGTGGGGGATGTTGAGTTACATCTTTTTTGGTGGGGGATGTTGAGTTACATCTTTTATGGTGGGGGATGTTGAGTTACATCTTATGGTGGGGGATGTTGAGTTACATCTTTTTTGGTGGGGGATGTTGAGTTACATCTTATGGTGGGGGATGTTGAGTTACATCTTATGGTGGGGGATGTTGAGTTACATCTTATGGTGGGGGATGTTGAGTTACATCTTATGGTGGGGGATGTTGAGTTACATCTTATGGTGGGGGATGTTGAGTTACATCTTATGGTGGGGGATGTTGAGTTACATCTTTTATGGTGGGGGATGTTGAGTTACATCTTTTATGGTGGGGGATGTTGAGTTACATCTCATGGTGGGGGATGTTGAGTTACATCTCATGGTGGGGGATGTTGAGTTACATCTTTTATGGTGGGGGATGTTGAGTTACATCTTATGGTGGGGGATGTTGAGTTACATCTTATGGTGGGGGATGTTGAGTTACATCTTATGGTGGGGGATGTTGAGTTACATCTTATGGTGGGGGATGTTGAGTTACATCTTATGGTGGGGGATGTTGAGTTACATCTTATGGTGGGGGATGTTGAGTTACATCTTATGGTGGGGGATGTTGAGTTACATCTTATGGTGGGGGATGTTGAGTTACATCTTATGGTGGGGGATGTTGAGTTACATCTTTTATGGTGGGGGATGTTGAGTTACATCTTTTATGGTGGGGGATGTTGAGTTACATCTTATGGTGGGGGATGTTGAGTTACATCTTTTATGGTGGGGGATGTTGAGTTACATCTTTTATGGTGGGGGATGTTGAGTTACATCTTATGGTGGGGGATGTTGAGTTACATCTTTTTTGGTGGGGGATGTTGAGTTACATCTTTTATGGTGGGGGATGTTGAGTTACATCTTATGGTGGGGGATGTTGAGTTACATCTTATGGTGGGGGATGTTGAGTTACATCTTATGGTGGGGGATGTTGAGTTACATCTTTTTTGGTGGGGGATGTTGAGTTACATCTTTTTGGTGGGGGATGTTGAGTTACATCTTATGGTGGGGGATGTTGAGTTACATCTTTTTTGGTGGGGGATGTTGAGTTACATCTTTTTTGGTGGGGGATGTTGAGTTACATCTTTTATGGTGGGGGATGTTGAGTTACATCTTATGGTGGGGGATGTTGAGTTACATCTTATGGTGGGGGATGTTGAGTTACATCTTATGGTGGGGGATGTTGAGTTACATCTTATGGTGGGGGATGTTGAGTTACATCTTTTATGGTGGGGGATGTTGAGTTACATCTTTTATGGTGGGGGATGTTGAGTTACATCTCATGGTGGGGGATGTTGAGTTACATCTTTTATGGTGGGGGATGTTGAGTTACATCTTATGGTGGGGGATGTTGAGTTACATCTTTTATGGTGGGGGATGTTGAGTTACATCTTATGGTGGGGGATGTTGAGTTACATCTTATGGTGGGGGATGTTGAGTTACATCTTATGGTGGGGGATGTTGAGTTACATCTTATGGTGGGGGATGTTGAGTTACATCTTATGGTGGGGGATGTTGAGTTACATCTTATGGTGGGGGATGTTGAGTTACATCTTATGGTGGGGGATGTTGAGTTACATCTTATGGTGGGGGATGTTGAGTTACATCTTATGGTGGGGGATGTTGAGTTACATCTTATGGTGGGGGATGTTGAGTTACATCTTATGGTGGGGGATGTTGAGTTACATCTTATGGTGGGGGATGTTGAGTTACATCTTATGGTGGGGGATGTTGAGTTACATCTTTTTTGGTGGGGGATGTTGAGTTACATCTTTTTTGGTGGGGGATGTTGAGTTACATCTTATGGTGGGGGATGTTGAGTTACATCTTTTTTGGTGGGGGATGTTGAGTTACATCTTTTATGGTGGGGGATGTTGAGTTACATCTTATGGTGGGGGATGTTGAGTTACATCTTTTATGGTGGGGGATGTTGAGTTACATCTTATGGTGGGGGATGTTGAGTTACATCTTTTTTGGTGGGGGATGTTGAGTTACATCTTTTATGGTGGGGGATGTTGAGTTACATCTTATGGTGGGGGATGTTGAGTTACATCTTTTTTGGTGGGGGATGTTGAGTTACATCTTTTTGGTGGGGGATGTTGAGTTACATCTTTTTTGGTGGGGGATGTTGAGTTACATCTTATGGTGGGGGATGTTGAGTTACATCTTATGGTGGGGGATGTTGAGTTACATCTTTTATGGTGGGGGATGTTGAGTTACATCTTATGGTGGGGGATGTTGAGTTACATCTTATGGTGGGGGATGTTGAGTTACATCTTTTTGGTGGGGGATGTTGAGTTACATCTTTTATGGTGGGGGATGTTGAGTTACATCTTATGGTGGGGGATGTTGAGTTACATCTTTTTTGGTGGGGGATGTTGAGTTACATCTTATGGTGGGGGATGTTGAGTTACATCTTATGGTGGGGGATGTTGAGTTACATCTTATGGTGGGGGATGTTGAGTTACATCTTATGGTGGGGGATGTTGAGTTACATCTTATGGTGGGGGATGTTGAGTTACATCTTATGGTGGGGGATGTTGAGTTACATCTTATGGTGGGGGATGTTGAGTTACATCTTATGGTGGGGGATGTTGAGTTACATCTTATGGTGGGGGATGTTGAGTTACATCTTTTTTGGTGGGGGATGTTGAGTTACATCTTTTTATGGTGGGGGATGTTGAGTTACATCTTTTATGGTGGGGGATGTTGAGTTACATCTTTTTGGTGGGGGATGTTGAGTTACATCTTTTTGGTGGGGGATGTTGAGTTACATCTTTTTGGTGGGGGATGTTGAGTTACATCTTTATGGTGGGGGATGTTGAGTTACATCTTATGGTGGGGGATGTTGAGTTACATCTTATGGTGGGGGATGTTGAGTTACATCTTATGGTGGGGGATGTTGAGTTACATCTTATGGTGGGGGATGTTGAGTTACATCTTATGGTGGGGGATGTTGAGTTACATCTTATGGTGGGGGATGTTGAGTTACATCTTATGGTGGGGGATGTTGAGTTACATCTTATGGTGGGGGATGTTGAGTTACATCTTATGGTGGGGGATGTTGAGTTACATCTTATGGTGGGGGATGTTGAGTTACATCTTATGGTGGGGGATGTTGAGTTACATCTTATGGTGGGGGATGTTGAGTTACATCTTATGGTGGGGGATGTTGAGTTACATCTTATGGTGGGGGATGTTGAGTTACATCTTATGGTGGGGGATGTTGAGTTACATCTTATGGTGGGGGATGTTGAGTTACATCTTATGGTGGGGGATGTTGAGTTACATCTTATGGTGGGGGATGTTGAGTTACATCTTATGGTGGGGGATGTTGAGTTACATCTTATGGTGGGGGATGTTGAGTTACATCTTATGGTGGGGGATGTTGAGTTACATCTTATGGTGGGGGATGTTGAGTTACATCTTATGGTGGGGGATGTTGAGTTACATCTTATGGTGGGGGATGTTGAGTTACATCTTATGGTGGGGGATGTTGAGTTACATCTTATGGTGGGGGATGTTGAGTTACATCTTATGGTGGGGGATGTTGAGTTACATCTTATGGTGGGGGATGTTGAGTTACATCTTATGGTGGGGGATGTTGAGTTACATCTTATGGTGGGGGATGTTGAGTTACATCTTATGGTGGGGGATGTTGAGTTACATCTTATGGTGGGGGATGTTGAGTTACATCTTATGGTGGGGGATGTTGAGTTACATCTTATGGTGGGGGATGTTGAGTTACATCTTATGGTGGGGGATGTTGAGTTACATCTTATGGTGGGGGATGTTGAGTTACATCTTATGGTGGGGGATGTTGAGTTACATCTTATGGTGGGGGATGTTGAGTTACATCTTATGGTGGGGGATGTTGAGTTACATCTTATGGTGGGGGATGTTGAGTTACATCTTATGGTGGGGGATGTTGAGTTACATCTTATGGTGGGGGATGTTGAGTTACATCTTATGGTGGGGGATGTTGAGTTACATCTTATGGTGGGGGATGTTGAGTTACATCTTATGGTGGGGGATGTTGAGTTACATCTTATGGTGGGGGATGTTGAGTTACATCTTATGGTGGGGGATGTTGAGTTACATCTTATGGTGGGGGATGTTGAGTTACATCTTATGGTGGGGGATGTTGAGTTACATCTTATGGTGGGGGATGTTGAGTTACATCTTATGGTGGGGGATGTTGAGTTACATCTTATGGTGGGGGATGTTGAGTTACATCTTATGGTGGGGGATGTTGAGTTACATCTTATGGTGGGGGATGTTGAGTTACATCTTATGGTGGGGGATGTTGAGTTACATCTTATGGTGGGGGATGTTGAGTTACATCTTATGGTGGGGGATGTTGAGTTACATCTTATGGTGGGGGATGTTGAGTTACATCTTATGGTGGGGGATGTTGAGTTACATCTTATGGTGGGGGATGTTGAGTTACATCTTATGGTGGGGGATGTTGAGTTACATCTTATGGTGGGGGATGTTGAGTTACATCTTATGGTGGGGGATGTTGAGTTACATCTTATGGTGGGGGATGTTGAGTTACATCTTATGGTGGGGGATGTTGAGTTACATCTTATGGTGGGGGATGTTGAGTTACATCTTATGGTGGGGGATGTTGAGTTACATCTTATGGTGGGGGATGTTGAGTTACATCTTATGGTGGGGGATGTTGAGTTACATCTTATGGTGGGGGATGTTGAGTTACATCTTATGGTGGGGGATGTTGAGTTACATCTTATGGTGGGGGATGTTGAGTTACATCTTATGGTGGGGGATGTTGAGTTACATCTTATGGTGGGGGATGTTGAGTTACATCTTATGGTGGGGGATGTTGAGTTACATCTTATGGTGGGGGATGTTGAGTTACATCTTATGGTGGGGGATGTTGAGTTACATCTTATGGTGGGGGATGTTGAGTTACATCTTTATGGTGGGGGATGTTGAGTTACATCTTTATGGTGGGGGATGTTGAGTTACATCTTTTATGGTGGGGGATGTTGAGTTACATCTTTATGGTGGGGGATGTTGAGTTACATCTTATGGTGGGGGATGTTGAGTTACATCTTATGGTGGGGGATGTTGAGTTACATCTTATGGTGGGGGATGTTGAGTTACATCTTATGGTGGGGGATGTTGAGTTACATCTTATGGTGGGGGATGTTGAGTTACATCTTATGGTGGGGGATGTTGAGTTACATCTTATGGTGGGGGATGTTGAGTTACATCTTATGGTGGGGGATGTTGAGTTACATCTTATGGTGGGGGATGTTGAGTTACATCTTATGGTGGGGGATGTTGAGTTACATCTTATGGTGGGGGATGTTGAGTTACATCTTATGGTGGGGGATGTTGAGTTACATCTTATGGTGGGGGATGTTGAGTTACATCTTATGGTGGGGGATGTTGAGTTACATCTTATGGTGGGGGATGTTGAGTTACATCTTATGGTGGGGGATGTTGAGTTACATCTTATGGTGGGGGATGTTGAGTTACATCTTATGGTGGGGGGATGTTGAGTTACATCTTATGGTGGGGGGATGTTGAGTTACATCTTATGGTGGGGGATGTTGAGTTACATCTTATGGTGGGGGATGTTGAGTTACATCTTATGGTGGGGGATGTTGAGTTACATCTTATGGTGGGGGATGTTGAGTTACATCTTATGGTGGGGGATGTTGAGTTACATCTTATGGTGGGGGATGTTGAGTTACATCTTATGGTGGGGGATGTTGAGTTACATCTTATGGTGGGGGATGTTGAGTTACATCTTATGGTGGGGGATGTTGAGTTACATCTTATGGTGGGGGATGTTGAGTTACATCTTATGGTGGGGGATGTTGAGTTACATCTTATGGTGGGGGGATGTTGAGTTACATCTTATGGTGGGGGATGTTGAGTTACATCTTATGGTGGGGGATGTTGAGTTACATCTTATGGTGGGGGATGTTGAGTTACATCTTATGGTGGGGGATGTTGAGTTACATCTTATGGTGGGGGGATGTTGAGTTACATCTTATGGTGGGGGATGTTGAGTTACATCTTATGGTGGGGGATGTTGAGTTACATCTTATGGTGGGGGATGTTGAGTTACATCTTATGGTGGGGGATGTTGAGTTACATCTTATGGTGGGGATGTTGAGTTACATCTTATGGTGGGGGATGTTGAGTTACATCTTATGGTGGGGATGTTGAGTTACATCTTATGGTGGGGGATGTTGAGTTACATCTTATGGTGGGGGATGTTGAGTTACATCTTATGGTGGGGGATGTTGAGTTACATCTTATGGTGGGGGATGTTGAGTTACATCTTATGGTGGGGGATGTTGAGTTACATCTTATGGTGGGGGATGTTGAGTTACATCTTATGGTGGGGGATGTTGAGTTACATCTTATGGTGGGGGATGTTGAGTTACATCTTATGGTGGGGGATGTTGAGTTACATCTTATGGTGGGGGATGTTGAGTTACATCTTATGGTGGGGGATGTTGAGTTACATCTTTTTTGGTGGGGGATGTTGAGTTACATCTTTTATGGTGGGGGGATGTTGAGTTACATCTTTTATGGTGGGGGATGTTGAGTTACATCTTTTTTGGTGGGGGATGTTGAGTTACATCTTTTTGGTGGGGGATGTTGAGTTACATCTTTTTATGGTGGGGGATGTTGAGTTATATCTTTTTTGGTGGGGGATGTTGAGTTACATCTTATGGTGGGGGATGTTGAGTTACATCTTA
>OZ057409.1:7679213-7838322 GCA_964056735.1 Allodiplogaster pararmata | reverse complement strand
ACATCTTATGGTGGGGGATGTTGAGTTACATCTTATGGTGGGGGATGTTGAGTTACATCTTATGGTGGGGGATGTTGAGTTACATCTTATGGTGGGGGATGTTGAGTTACATCTTATGGTGGGGGATGTTGAGTTACATCTTATGGTGGGGGATGTTGAGTTACATCTTATGGTGGGGATGTTGAGTTACATCTTATGGTGGGGGATGTTGAGTTACATCTTATGGTGGGGGATGTTGAGTTACATCTTATGGTGGGGGATGTTGAGTTACATCTTATGGTGGGGGATGTTGAGTTACATCTTATGGTGGGGGATGTTGAGTTACATCTTATGGTGGGGGATGTTGAGTTACATCTTATGGTGGGGGATGTTGAGTTACATCTTATGGTGGGGGATGTTGAGTTACATCTTATGGTGGGGGATGTTGAGTTACATCTTATGGTGGGGGATGTTGAGTTACATCTTATGGTGGGGGATGTTGAGTTACATCTTATGGTGGGGGATGTTGAGTTACATCTTATGGTGGGGGATGTTGAGTTACATCTTATGGTGGGGGATGTTGAGTTACATCTTATGGTGGGGATGTTGAGTTACATCTTATGGTGGGGGATGTTGAGTTACATCTTATGGTGGGGGATGTTGAGTTACATCTTATGGTGGGGGATGTTGAGTTACATCTTATGGTGGGGGATGTTGAGTTACATCTTATGGTGGGGGATGTTGAGTTACATCTTATGGTGGGGGATGTTGAGTTACATCTTATGGTGGGGGATGTTGAGTTACATCTTATGGTGGGGGATGTTGAGTTACATCTTATGGTGGGGGATGTTGAGTTACATCTTATGTTGGGGGATGTTGAGTTACATCTTATGGTGGGGGATGTTGAGTTACATCTTATGGTGGGGGATGTTGAGTTACATCTTATGGTGGGGGATGTTGAGTTACATCTTATGGTGGGGGATGTTGAGTTACATCTTATGGTGGGGGATGTTGAGTTACATCTTATGGTGGGGGATGTTGAGTTACATCTTATGGTGGGGGATGTTGAGTTACATCTTATGGTGGGGGATGTTGAGTTACATCTTATGGTGGGGGATGTTGAGTTACATCTTATGGTGGGGGATGTTGAGTTACATCTTATGGTGGGGGATGTTGAGTTACATCTTATGGTGGGGATGTTGAGTTACATCTTATGGTGGGGGATGTTGAGTTACATCTTATGGTGGGGGATGTTGAGTTACATCTTATGGTGGGGGATGTTGAGTTACATCTTATGGTGGGGGATGTTGAGTTACATCTTATGGTGGGGGATGTTGAGTTACATCTTATGGTGGGGGATGTTGAGTTACATCTTATGGTGGGGGATGTTGAGTTACATCTTATGGTGGGGGATGTTGAGTTACATCTTATGGTGGGGGATGTTGAGTTACATCTTATGGTGGGGGATGTTGAGTTACATCTTATGGTGGGGGATGTTGAGTTACATCTTATGGTGGGGGATGTTGAGTTACATCTTATGGTGGGGATGTTGAGTTACATCTTATGGTGGGGGATGTTGAGTTACATCTTATGGTGGGGGATGTTGAGTTACATCTTATGGTGGGGGATGTTGAGTTACATCTTATGGTGGGGGATGTTGAGTTACATCTTATGGTGGGGGATGTTGAGTTACATCTTATGGTGGGGATGTTGAGTTACATCTTATGGTGGGGGATGTTGAGTTACATCTTATGGTGGGGGATGTTGAGTTACATCTTATGGTGGGGGATGTTGAGTTACATCTTATGGTGGGGGATGTTGAGTTACATCTTATGGTGGGGGATGTTGAGTTACATCTTATGGTGGGGGATGTTGAGTTACATCTTATGGTGGGGGATGTTGAGTTACATCTTATGGTGGGGGATGTTGAGTTACATCTTATGGTGGGGGATGTTGAGTTACATCTTATGGTGGGGGATGTTGAGTTACATCTTATGGTGGGGGATGTTGAGTTACATCTTATGGTGGGGGATGTTGAGTTACATCTTATGGTGGGGGATGTTGAGTTACATCTTATGGTGGGGGATGTTGAGTTACATCTTATGGTGGGGGATGTTGAGTTACATCTTATGGTGGGGGATGTTGAGTTACATCTTATGGTGGGGGATGTTGAGTTACATCTTATGGTGGGGGATGTTGAGTTACATCTTATGGTGGGGGATGTTGAGTTACATCTTATGGTGGGGGATGTTGAGTTACATCTTATGGTGGGGGATGTTGAGTTACATCTTATGGTGGGGGATGTTGAGTTACATCTTATGGTGGGGGATGTTGAGTTACATCTTATGGTGGGGGATGTTGAGTTACATCTTATGGTGGGGGATGTTGAGTTACATCTTATGGTGGGGGATGTTGAGTTACATCTTATGGTGGGGGATGTTGAGTTACATCTTATGGTGGGGGATGTTGAGTTACATCTTATGGTGGGGGATGTTGAGTTACATCTTATGGTGGGGGATGTTGAGTTACATCTTATGGTGGGGGATGTTGAGTTACATCTTATGGTGGGGGATGTTGAGTTACATCTTATGGTGGGGGATGTTGAGTTACATCTTATGGTGGGGGATGTTGAGTTACATCTTATGGTGGGGGATGTTGAGTTACATCTTATGGTGGGGGATGTTGAGTTACATCTTATGGTGGGGGATGTTGAGTTACATCTTATGGTGGGGGATGTTGAGTTACATCTTATGGTGGGGGATGTTGAGTTACATCTTATGGTGGGGGATGTTGAGTTACATCTTATGGTGGGGGATGTTGAGTTACATCTTATGGTGGGGGATGTTGAGTTACATCTTATGGTGGGGGATGTTGAGTTACATCTTATGGTGGGGGATGTTGAGTTACATCTTATGGTGGGGGATGTTGAGTTACATCTTATGGTGGGGGATGTTGAGTTACATCTTATGGTGGGGGATGTTGAGTTACATCTTATGGTGGGGATGTTGAGTTACATCTTATGGTGGGGGATGTTGAGTTACATCTTATGGTGGGGGATGTTGAGTTACATCTTATGGTGGGGGATGTTGAGTTACATCTTATGGTGGGGGATGTTGAGTTACATCTTATGGTGGGGGATGTTGAGTTACATCTTATGGTGGGGGATGTTGAGTTACATCTTATGGTGGGGGATGTTGAGTTACATCTTATGGTGGGGGATGTTGAGTTACATCTTATGGTGGGGGATGTTGAGTTACATCTTATGGTGGGGGATGTTGAGTTACATCTTATGGTGGGGGATGTTGAGTTACATCTTATGGTGGGGGATGTTGAGTTACATCTTATGGTGGGGGATGTTGAGTTACATCTTATGGTGGGGATGTTGAGTTACATCTTATGGTGGGGGATGTTGAGTTACATCTTATGGTGGGGGATGTTGAGTTACATCTTATGGTGGGGGATGTTGAGTTACATCTTATGGTGGGGGATGTTGAGTTACATCTTATGGTGGGGGATGTTGAGTTACATCTTTATGGTGGGGGATGTTGAGTTACATCTTATGGTGGGGGATGTTGAGTTACATCTTATGGTGGGGGATGTTGAGTTACATCTTATGGTGGGGGATGTTGAGTTACATCTTATGGTGGGGGATGTTGAGTTACATCTTATGGTGGGGGATGTTGAGTTACATCTTATGGTGGGGGATGTTGAGTTACATCTTATGGTGGGGGATGTTGAGTTACATCTTATGGTGGGGGATGTTGAGTTACATCTTATGGTGGGGGATGTTGAGTTACATCTTATGGTGGGGGATGTTGAGTTACATCTTATGGTGGGGGATGTTGAGTTACATCTTATGGTGGGGGATGTTGAGTTACATCTTATGGTGGGGGATGTTGAGTTACATCTTATGGTGGGGGATGTTGAGTTACATCTTATGGTGGGGGATGTTGAGTTACATCTTATGGTGGGGGATGTTGAGTTACATCTTATGGTGGGGGATGTTGAGTTACATCTTATGGTGGGGGATGTTGAGTTACATCTTATGGTGGGGGATGTTGAGTTACATCTTATGGTGGGGGATGTTGAGTTACATCTTATGGTGGGGGATGTTGAGTTACATCTTATGGTGGGGGATGTTGAGTTACATCTTATGGTGGGGGATGTTGAGTTACATCTTATGGTGGGGGATGTTGAGTTACATCTTATGGTGGGGGATGTTGAGTTACATCTTATGGTGGGGGATGTTGAGTTACATCTTATGGTGGGGGATGTTGAGTTACATCTTATGGTGGGGATGTTGAGTTACATCTTATGGTGGGGGATGTTGAGTTACATCTTATGGTGGGGGATGTTGAGTTACATCTTATGGTGGGGGATGTTGAGTTACATCTTATGGTGGGGGATGTTGAGTTACATCTTATGGTGGGGGATGTTGAGTTACATCTTATGGTGGGGGATGTTGAGTTACATCTTATGGTGGGGGATGTTGAGTTACATCTTATGGTGGGGGATGTTGAGTTACATCTTATGGTGGGGGATGTTGAGTTACATCTTATGGTGGGGGATGTTGAGTTACATCTTATGGTGGGGGATGTTGAGTTACATCTTATGGTGGGGGATGTTGAGTTACATCTTATGGTGGGGATGTTGAGTTACATCTTATGGTGGGGGATGTTGAGTTACATCTTATGGTGGGGGATGTTGAGTTACATCTTATGGTGGGGGATGTTGAGTTACATCTTATGGTGGGGGATGTTGAGTTACATCTTATGGTGGGGGATGTTGAGTTACATCTTATGGTGGGGATGTTGAGTTACATCTTATGGTGGGGGATGTTGAGTTACATCTTATGGTGGGGGATGTTGAGTTACATCTTATGGTGGGGGATGTTGAGTTACATCTTATGGTGGGGGATGTTGAGTTACATCTTATGGTGGGGGATGTTGAGTTACATCTTATGGTGGGGGATGTTGAGTTACATCTTATGGTGGGGGATGTTGAGTTACATCTTATGGTGGGGGATGTTGAGTTACATCTTATGGTGGGGGATGTTGAGTTACATCTTATGGTGGGGGATGTTGAGTTACATCTTATGGTGGGGGATGTTGAGTTACATCTTATGGTGGGGGATGTTGAGTTACATCTTATGGTGGGGGATGTTGAGTTACATCTTATGGTGGGGGATGTTGAGTTACATCTTATGGTGGGGATGTTGAGTTACATCTTATGGTGGGGGATGTTGAGTTACATCTTATGGTGGGGGATGTTGAGTTACATCTTATGGTGGGGGATGTTGAGTTACATCTTATGGTGGGGGATGTTGAGTTACATCTTATGGTGGGGGATGTTGAGTTACATCTTATGGTGGGGGATGTTGAGTTACATCTTATGGTGGGAGATGTTGAGTTACATCTTATGGTGGGGGATGTTCAGTTACATCTTATGGTGGGGGATGTTGAGTTACATCTTATGGTGGGGGATGTTGAGTTACATCTTATGGTGGGGGATGTTGAGTTACATCTTATGGTGGGGGATGTTGAGTTACATCTTATGGTGGGGGATGTTGAGTTACATCTTATGGTGGGGGATGTTGAGTTACATCTTATGGTGGGGGATGTTGAGTTACATCTTATGGTGGGGGATGTTGAGTTACATCTTATGGTGGGGATGTTGAGTTACATCTTATGGTGGGGGATGTTGAGTTACATCTTATGGTGGGGGATGTTGAGTTACATCTTATGGTGGGGGATGTTGAGTTACATCTTATGGTGGGGGATGTTGAGTTACATCTTATGGTGAGGGATGTTGAGTTACAGCTTATGGTGGGGATGTTGAGTTACATCTTATGGTGGGGGATGTTGAGTTACATCTTATGGTGGGGGATGTTGAGTTACATCTTATGGTGGGGGATGTTGAGTTACATCTTATGGTGGGGGATGTTGAGTTACATCTTTTTATGGTGGGGGATGTTGAGTTACATCTTATGGTGGGGGATGTTGAGTTACATCTTATGGTGGGGGATGTTGAGTTACATCTTATGGTGGGGGATGTTGAGTTACATCTTATGGTGGGGGATGTTGAGTTACATCTTATGGTGGGGGATGTTGAGTTACATCTTATGGTGGGGGATGTTGAGTTACATCTTATGGTGGGGGATGTTGAGTTACATCTTATGGTGGGGGATGTTGAGTTACATCTTTTTATGGTGGGGGATGTTGAGTTACATCTTATGGTGGGGGATGTTGAGTTACATCTTATGGTGGGGGATGTTGAGTTACATCTTATGGTGGGGGATGTTGAGTTACATCTTATGGTGGGGGATGTTGAGTTACATCTTATGGTGGGGGATGTTGAGTTACATCTTATGGTGGGGGATGTTGAGTTACATCTTATGGTGGGGGATGTTGAGTTACATCTTTTTTGGTGGGGGATGTTGAGTTACATCTTATGGTGGGGGATGTTGAGTTACATCTTATGGTGGGGGATGTTGAGTTACATCTTATGGTGGGGGATGTTGAGTTACATCTTATGGTGGGGGATGTTGAGTTACATCTTATGGTGGGGGATGTTGAGTTACATCTTATGGTGGGGGATGTTGAGTTACATCTTATGGTGGGGGATGTTGAGTTACATCTTATGGTGGGGGATGTTGAGTTACATCTTTTTATGGTGGGGGATGTTGAATTACATCTTATGGTGGGGGATGTTGAGTTACATCTTATGGTGGGGGATGTTGAGTTACATCTTATGGTGGGGGATGTTGAGTTACATCTTATGGTGGGGGATGTTGAGTTACATCTTATGGTGGGGGATGTTGAGTTACATCTTATGGTGGGGGATGTTGAGTTACATCTTATGGTGGGGGATGTTGAGTTACATCTTATGGTGGGGGATGTTGAGTTACATCTTTTTATGGTGGGGGATGTTGAGTTACATCTTATGGTGGGGGATGTTGAGTTACATCTTATGGTGGGGGATGTTGAGTTACATCTTATGGTGGGGGATGTTGAGTTACATCTTATGGTGGGGGATGTTGAGTTACATCTTATGGTGGGGGATGTTGAGTTACATCTTATGGTGGGGGATGTTGAGTTACATCTTATGGTGGGGGATGTTGAGTTACATCTTTTTTGGTGGGGGATGTTGAGTTACATCTTATGGTGGGGGATGTTGAGTTACATCTTATGGTGGGGGATGTTGAGTTACATCTTATGGTGGGGGATGTTGAGTTACATCTTATGGTGGGGGATGTTGAGTTACATCTTTTGAGAAATTAGATGGTTCAAAAAATTAAGGTCATAATGAAAGATCACGACCTTAGCGGGGTTGAAGTCGGCGAGAAAACGAAAAGACAAATAGAGTGATATCTACATATAGACAAGAGAAGTTGCGACGAACATAATAGAGTTTTGTTCTCAACTTGTTCCCCCAAATTTTGATATCAATAGGTTCATGGAAGGTTATCACTGATCATGAATAGCGAGTTTAGGCTTCTAACGCTATTCAACCATGACTACGTTTCAAAGTCAACTTTGGATGCAGAGCTACGAGGGAGAGCGAAGAATATGTAGATGGAGAGATATCACAGGTTGAAACATTTCGACTGTCGGACTGCATTCTGAAAACGCTCGAAACTACGGAATGATGCGAGTTGTTATCGACTCTGTTTTTGTCAACCACTCCATTTTTAATTTCATATTAGATCACGACGAACTATTGTTATGTTCCTAAAGGAAAATGGAATGTATAAGTACTCTTACAAACTATAATAGTTTCAATTCTGTACAACAATTCGGAAAGATCGTAGGAAAATATTTCTTAAAGATACTCTCGATTTTTCCTAAATAAATATGCTCCATTCCATCGCTTTTTTTGATATCATGATCTCTCTAGATTTCACTTTCTATCTTTCTCTCTACCTATCTGTCTCTTTTCTTCCTCTTTTTCTATTCCTTTCATTCTCTTTGACTCTTTTTCTCTTTTCTTTCTTTCTATTTCCTTCACTTTTAAACGATTATCCATGTTTTTCTTTCCTCTTTTTTTTTGTTTGTTTCACAGTTCTTAGTTATATAACTGTTCAAAATACAGCTTAAAAACGTATTTGTTTTCCTTTTCAAAAGTTTTTTTCTGTATAATCCGTATTTTCTGATCCAGTCTACTGAAGAAAAAACTCGCACTTGGGCCTAATGAATTTGGTTAACATCTTTTGGTGAGAGCAAAGAATACTTCTGATTAAGACGCGTAAACAAATGATAGTGATGCATCTTTGAGAAATTGCTTGAGTTATTAAAGAACATCCGACCCACGGAGAGTGAAAGACGACTCACTCAATTTTGGATGAGAGAATAGCCGATGAGCAAGAAATATTCCATCATGCCCTCGAGTTCAATTTTTGACTCCTACTCACTTCTCGTCCTATAAAATTCCTAGTAATCCGCTTTTGTTCCCTCTTCAACATTTCATGTTCTATACGATCTTCGACGAAGAAGGAAGCCAAAGCTCGCGAAGCCAATACGTACTAAGTCTGCAAACGACACGAGCTGTGAAGCTGAAATTATTTCGAAAAAACTTCTTAATCTCACGAAGCTCTAGCAACTGAGCAATCAACACATATCACATATAATCTTAAATGGTAAGAAAAAAATCAAAAATTAGTCTGAGATAAAGCACGAAATGGCAAAATGTATGAAAATGTGAGATGAATGTATGAAAATGTGAGATGAATTTATGAAAATGTAAGATGACGTAGAAATTTGCTTCCCGCTAAAATGCAAACTGGATAGAAAATGTACTGAGGGTTTTGGGAAAGTTAGACAACAAATTGTGATGATAAAGATGCATCCATTAAACTTAGGATCTTAAAGTGGAAAAAAAACGATGGAAAACTTTCATGTAGCCTACAAAAACAAAGGCAGGAAACAAACGCCTAGAATAAGAGATATGATGAAAACAAACCATGGGGCCTTAATCCCAATTCATTCTCAACGATTCTTTTTGGGTAGAATGTCTAGTCATATTTTACTCTAATTATAATCCTTGTTTACTCTACTCCACCGCGTTCAGCTTAGTAACAAAAAAAAACAACTGAGAGCCTCGCAGAGATCATATGGAATGCCTTAAGTGTAATAATAATGATTATATCTCTTCACGCTTGTTCCTGCCTTGCGGTGGTCTTCTGAGATGCGGCACAGACCTTCCCTGGTACAACCACTGGCTGCGCGCTGGGTCACTGCTAGTGTGTTTGGAGAGAGAGTCAGAATCGTGCCAGAGCACTACCGAAATTTCTTAACGCCATTGGTATGAGTGGATCTGTCCGGGGGGGGGGGTCGAGCTCGGGACTCTTCGCACAATAGTCAAACAAACCACCATTATGCCACGCCCGGACGAATGATTTATTTATTAAAGATGATTTATTTAGTTTTTTTCAATAGGAAGCTTCCCGTGGTGTAATGGTAAGACGCGCTCCCGGTTGGAGTCGAGATGGTTGGGTTCGATCTCGCTCGGTAGACTAGCTTTTTTCTGTGCTATAGTTCAATAATTTGTCATCTTAACCAGGCGTCACTGCCTTTCAACTATATTAGAAAGATCACATTCACTTAGAAAGTTCCGCTTTTGATGCGACAGTACATCGAGTGAAAGCGAATGCTACGATAGATAGAAAAGAGACAAAGAAAATCATAAAAAGAAGATAAAGATTGAGAGATAGAGAGAGACATCAGGAAAGAGGTGTATAGAGAGATAGAGAGATAGAGAATCAGAGAGATAGAGGAAGATAGAGAGATACAGTTACAGAGAAGTAGAAAGAGAGATACAGTTACAGAGAAGTGAAACTTGGCGTTTAGCCAGGTTTGCAGTCTTCAACCGTAAATTTGTTTTCTTCCCGGAAATCAGTCTGATTTAATCTGAAACTTGGCGTTGAGCCAGGTTTGCAGTCTTCTACGGTAAATTTGTATTGTTCCCGTTATTCAGTCTGATTTAATCTGAAACTTGGCGTTTAACCAGGTTTTCAGTCTTCTACCGTAAATTTGTTTTCTTCCCGGAAATCAGTCTGATTTAATTTGAAACTTGGCGTTGAGCCAGGTTTGCAGTCTTCTACCGTAAATTTGTTTTATTCTCGGAAATCAGTCTGATTTAATCTAAAACTTGGCGTTGAGCCAGGTTTGCAGTCTTCTACCGTAAATTTGTTTTCTTCCCGGAAATCAGTCTAATTTAATCTGAAACTTGGCGTTGAGCTAGGTTTGCAGTCTTCTACCGTAAATTTGTTTTCTTCGCGGAAATCAGTCTGATTTAATCTGAAACTTGGCGTTGAGCCAGGTTTGCAGTCTTCTACCGTAAATTTGTTTTCTTTCCGGAAATCAGTCTGATTTAATTTGAAACTTGGCGTTGAGCCAGGTTTGCAGTCTTCTACCGTAAATTTGTTTTCTTCCCGGAAATCAGTCTAATTTAATCTGAAACTTGGCGTTGAGCCAGGTTTGCAGTCTTCTACCGTAAATTTGTTTTCTTCGCGGAAATCAGTCTGATTTAATCTGAAACTTGGCGCTGAGCCAGGTTTGCAGTCTTTTCCTCCTAAAAAAAATCCTCCTCATTAATCAATCATTCGCGAGAATGTTATATTTTGCTAGACAAACACAGTTTGTTGAAGTAAAATATTTATTATGTCTCTTTGCGAATATCAATCAATGGCTTTTGTCGACGTAGTTCGGCCGAGATCACAATTCAAATTTCGAGCCGAGAGAAGAAGAACCTCTCGCGCTCGAGACGACAAGACCCAAGGTCTTGGCTGTATTCCTCAGTTTTCGTAGTGTGTGAGGCAAGGTGAGAACCAGTGTTCTTTCAATGTTCTCTGAATACGTAACCATTCAAAGAAATAAGCTTTATTTGTTAATATCAACAGTTAATATTAACGAGGAAGGATCAATCTTTCATTTCTTCGAACGATTGTTCTCTATTCGACTCTTCCTGTTGTCGTTGAACGACTTCTTGTTTTTCTGCCGCTCACCGTCCCGTGACTTTAGAGTCGCCTGCGATCGAGCGGGCTGCCTGAAACGACATTTCTTGGTCAGAGGCTTTTGGGAGGGAGAGGTGGGCATATGATTGATATTCGCAAAGAGACATAATAAATATTTTACTTCAACAAACTGTATTTGTCTAGCAAAATATAACATTATATCTCATTGCTCATATCAATCAATGGCTTTTTCAAAGATACCTTTGACCAAGAACCGCAACTTGGAAGGAATCCTGTGCTGTGCTGTCCCCTTTGAAGTAGAATTTTTCAAATGTAGAGCTTAGAGGAGCCCAATTTGCCGCTTCAATTATTTGTTTCGAGGACAACCCAGCATTCTTAGCCATTGTGGTCGACACCGCCCGTGTCGAGTGAGCGCCGAAAGATTCATACCCCGCTAACTTGAGTACTGTTTTGATCCACCTCGCGACCGTTTGTGAGGTTATACTTTTATGAGGACTTGTTATCGATAATAATAGCTCGTCCGGTCTAGGATCACTCTTAGTTATTTCCAGGTAATGCTCAATGGTTGCGATGGGGCAGAGGATCGGTTCAATGAACCTGTAATATTTGGCCGAGTGGGAACGCTGCCCTATTCCTCTGTTTTTGGTCATATCTAGATAAAAAAGTATATGAATCCGGTCCCTTCTGAAGATTCCCCAGAGACAACTGCGCAAGTTCTGATACTCTTTTAGGGGCTGCCAATGCTAGTAACATGGCTAGTTTCAGCGTCAACCATTTTCGCGATAAATCTTTCGTTTCTCCCCATGTTTTAAGCATGTTTATGACTTGACCTACTTCCCAAACGTCGGAGTATCTAGGTCTAGGGGGATCTGTTCGAAAAATGCCTTTCATTAGCTTACTGATAAGTGGCATATCTTCTCTATTTCCCTGCTGTGTTGAATAGAATGACAAGATAGCGGCTTTATGAACGCCGATGGTATTGAATTTTCTACCCTGTTGTTTCAAGTCTGCTAAGTAATTAGCGATGGTGATCTGGGTGGGTGCGCTTGCGTATCCCTTCTTGGTACAAAATAGAATCCAACTTTTCAAAGCAGAATCATACTGTTTTTGAGTGGCGGGAGCCCAACTGTTTAGTATGTAGGCGGAAGCTGCTTTTGATAACCCACTTTCTTCCCACTGACCGGTAAGATTAGCCATGCTCGGAGTCTGAAGTGGGGGCCACAGCAAGGGTGTTTCTCTCCCAATGGGTTGGTGAGAATGTTCTGGGCTTTTGCTTGAATTATTACGGAGGTCGCCCAAGCATGCGTAGGAATGATCGACATGTAAGCTTGAGACTTCCAGTCTGGAGCAACTAAAATCATGGATTGAATTTTGTCTTCCAGGGCTTTTCTTATTGTTCTCGTTACCAGATTAAATGGTGGGAAGGCGTAAGCGCAAAGACCCTTCCAGTTTCTGGTGAACGCATCAACTGCAAGAGCTCCCGGGTCTGGCCGCCATGAGAAATAAGCAGCGCATTTATTGTTCAATCTGCTGGCAAAAAGGTCTATGTTTGGGACGCCAAATCTAGTGAAGATATCATTACAATATTCCTCACCTAGAGACCATTCTTCGTACATGAATCTGCGTGATTCTTGGTCAGCCACAGTGTTGAACTTACCGGGGATATGGGTTGCCAGAATACTTGTATTGGTGCGATTCGCCCAATTCCAAATAAGTTTTGCGGTTTTAAGCATACCCATGCTTCGCGTACCACCTCTATTGTTCACATACGCAATTGCTGAAGTGTTATCCATTTGCAAGCGTATTGTTTTTCCCTCCAAGGTGGCACTAAACGATTGAATACCTAGCCAACAGGCTAGCATTTCTTGCTCGTTGATGTGTAGTAGAGATTCTTCCTCATCCCATCTACCTCCCGTTTTCTTACTCTGACAAACGGCTCCCCAACCCTCACCAGAAGCATCTGTGCTCATAGTGATGCTAGCATTCGGAAATTGCATGGTTTCTTGTGCGAAGCTTGTGAGGTTATCTATGAACCATTTTAGATCCTTTCTGCATTGTTCATCAAGATTTACCCGGGTGTCGTAAACCCCATTTCTAGAGATGGGTCCCAGTTTTCTTTGCAGGAATCGAGAGTGAAGAATTGAAGTCTTTGAAGCAATTGAGATTGAATTAACTCTTCCTAGAAAGGCTGCAAGTTCCGTTCCCGAAACATTTTCTTGCAACAATAGAGTCCTTGCTTCCGATTGAATTTGAAAAATTTTTCTGGGAGGAACGAAAAATCTCATATTTACGGAATCGACTCCGATTCCTAGAAATTCAATCTGCTGGACTGGTATCAGGAAGGATTTTTCCCAGTTTATCTTCAGTCTCAATTTGTGTAATAGCTTCAGTGTCATTTCAATGTGATGAGAAACTTGTTGGAAGGAATTTCCTACTAAGAGAATGTCATCCAAGTAGATTAGACATTTTACCCCCTGAGATCTCAAATGCTGTATTATTGGTCTCATTACCTTGGTGAAGATGTATGGGGCAGATGCTAACCCGAAAGGTAATACCTTGTATTGATAAACCTTCCCGTCTACTTGAAAACCGAGATACTTCTGGTCTGGCGGGTGTATTGGGATATTGAAGTAAGCGTCCTTCAAATCAACCTTTGCGCAAAAATCTCCTCGTTCCATTAAGTCAGAGAGCATATCTACCCTTTCCATTTTGAAGTGTTAATACTTGAGAAATGTGTTTAGGGATTTCAGATTTATAATCATGCGCTTATTACCGTCTTTCTTGGGTATCACGAAAACAGGGGAGAGCCAAACATCATCTGTGATTGTTTTCTCTACTATTGCTCCCTTTGATAGAAGTTTGGCAACTTCTAGTTTTATCGATTCGTTTTCGTGAAATGAGTACCTACGAGGGAAAACTCGGATTTTTCTAGTGGATGGTCTCATCCCTGAAAAAGGGAGGCGATAGCCTTTGATTGCTTTTAGTGCCACTAGATCCTTGCAAATTTTCTCCCATTCTAGGAAGTACCTCTTCCCATTTTGACCAGATGAAAGTTCAAGCGATTCATACCCTGTCCTCGTTTGGTTTGGGTGCTGCCGTCTTTGTAGGGCTGTGATCGTTTTCCTGATGTCGCTGGTCGGTGAGGATCTGTCTAACTCGCTCAGCAAGTTGGGTCCAAAGAGAGGAGCACGAGATTCCTCGTGAGCGAATTTGGGCGCAATGCTCATTCTCTCCACTGGAGCAGATCTGTAGGCGGGTAGACACTTCGTGTCAATCTTCATCCCTCTTAGAGCTCTTTCTCTCCTTAAGGCGGTCAAGTCTTGATGAAGAACTGAGCAGAACTTGCTTGCAAGTTTTATGTAGCCCATTGTCGCCTGTTTGTCTTCTTTCTCCAAGGAAAGTAGAGCGAATGCATTTGCATTGAGCGAGGTGGTCACCAACTCGTCCATCGCAGTGAGAAATCCATCGCCCACCAGTACCTTTGTCGTTGGGTTTGACACTGGAAAAGAAAGTTTTGATTGGATTTTTCTTTCTCACAACCCAAAGGTTGATTTTTATTTTCAAAATAACAAAATTTTAACCTGATCTTAGTTGCTCGTCAAGAACAGGAGGTAAGGCGAGTGGCGAACAAGCCAGCGAAATTGCCGCCAGTTGAGCTTCTCTTTCCGAGACCGGCAAATATGAGCCCGCTGCCTCCTTCTCGAAGCTTTCCAGGTCAGTTTGCGGCATCTTCACTCGATTCCGCCTGTGTTTCTCCTCGAATGATGGTGGAGGAGGAAGAACTGTGGCTGAAACTTGTGTTTCTGTTTCTTTTTTGAAAAGAAAGAGTTGTTTCGCCTAGTGGTTATGTACCCTTTCTCTGGTAAGGTTAGGTTAAAAACCAACCAGCATTTGGGTATTCGCTGAGGCGAGGTATCTTAGGCGCTTTTAGGATCGACGTAGTTTCGTCCAAAGGCCGTTTGAGAGACGGAGGAGGCTCCTCTTCTCTCTCGTCCGAGGAGTACTCCTCTTCACGCAGTCTCTGCATCTCCTCTTCTGTTGGGAAGCAGATGAGGTTGTCTTCATCTATGTTCCCGTCTGAGTCGAATTCTTCATCCATGGTCAGCAGTAATCTGAGCAAGGAGAATTTGAGGGATAGAAAGTGATAAGCAATAACCATATCGTTCGATAACTGTTATGCAAACACGTTTGAGAGGTTATAATTTTACGCTCTCTTTCTTTTCTATCATTGATCTATTCTGTATCGTATTGAATTAGAATAGAAAGATAGTAAACTTTTCAAAACATTTTCTCTTGAACATAGAGAAAATTCATTGAAAAGTTTGCAAGGAATGAGAACATCCTTCTTCTGCCATAGAACAGGCAGGGCCTTCTTGCTCAAGCATTGAAGGTAAACTGAGCAGAGCTCAGGAGTTTCGGTGTTACTCGGCCGAGCACACGAAGAAAACTGAGGAATACAGCCAAGACCTTGGGTCTTGTCGTCTCGAGCGCGAGAGGTTCTTCTTCTCTCGGCTCGAAATTTGAATTGTGATCTCGGCCGAACTACGTCGACAAAAGCCATTGATTGATATGAGCAATTAGATATAATGATTATTTCTGAAAAAACAACACAGAGAGAGTCAAATCAGATCAGAGTCAACAAACGAATAAGTTAAATTAAACAATTAAAAACAGCTTTGGGTGCTTTTAGATAAATGAAAAACCTTTTTCCCAATCTCCGTTGGTCACAAAAAAAAAACCTTCTTAATTATTGACATCGGGTTAGAAACCCATCGTAAATTAGATCACGCCTAGCCTAAAAAATAAATTCCACGTTTCAAATCATAAAACAACCAGAAGCCATTCATCTTTTAGATAATGCTGGAGATTGCTTATCAATAAAAAAGAATTCTCGACCAAACTATAGCCGCTCAACATCAGCCATAGCGAACCATCACTCGTCACTCGAAAACTACCGTTTATCCGGGAGGGTGGGAGGCGGGCTTTAAACAATGATTCGCCTTTTTCTAAGCCCTTCTTACTTTCTTCTTATTCTTATATTTCCATCGCCCCAATCAGCGGTCACTTTCGATTTTTGACAAGGTTATATATGGGATCGGCACGACTGTGTTACCCCTTCACTTCTTGAAGGTAGTCTTCTTCCGCTTGGTGGCCAGAGCTTCTTCTTTTCCATCATAATCATCATCACCATGTTTTGCCGCGCGCTTGCTAGCCACGCCTCGACGTGGACGATTACGCGCGTACTCTGTTGGTACCGGAACCTTAAAACCTTACGTATTCACTTTTGCGGTCTTTCAAGTGGGATTTCTCCGCGAAATTAGTGTCAAAAAACGAAAATATATGTATAAATAGAACTCAAAACCATTCAAAATTCGGATTGAAAGTCTTTGAGTTCGAAATCACATGGACTCTGCCTCAGACATTTATACTTTATGATCATCCAACCTTTTTGTTGCGTTATTTATATTCAACAATTCTTTATTCCGTGCACATATGACATTACAACGCTGATCCTTGCGGATGTGCATGGAGCATCTTTTTAGTGGTGGTTTATTCTCTTGAAACATGGAAAAGATACAAATGTTTATGTACATAAATATTATTATCGTTGAATGTAATTGGCCAGGGGCTAAAATGTAAAGTCCTACCGGCTGTTTGCGGGCATATGTTTCTAACTTCGCGGGTGTCTGCTAACATTACGAGAGCAGAAATTCACTCAGAACCAGGGGTTAAATAGTCGTGTCAGACCTTCTGTTGGCGAGCCTCTGTTTTTTCCGAATATAAATTTTTTTCGATTACCCTTATGTAAAACAAGCAAAAAAATTTTCGCCGGCTTTTGCTTTTTTCATAAGGGTCCTTATCCTTATGTGAATTTTTTTCCGTTTTCGGCGTGCCTCTGTACCTTTTTCTCGCACATTGAAAAACCTCTGAGTATGATCAGTGACGCTGCATTATCATTTTATCCTTAAAGTATCATTTCATCGTTGCAATATCATCAGCAACGTTGAGGTATGCTTTTCATTTTGGAACAATAGTAATAAACAGGCTGCACCTTAACACTCGTAAAGAAGCGCTTAGATCAGAAAGATTAATAATGAGGGAATGATAAGCATTGGAGATCATACCGAAAACGGTCGATGGAGAATAGAGAATGTTTCCTGAACATAAAAATCGTATAACTAGCCTTTTAAATAATTCGAAGATTCTACCTGCAATGAAGGTTTAAAAAATAGATTCCCACATATATTTGCAGAAGTCCATATTTTCTCAGTGAATAGTCTTCGTTGAAAATAGTAGATAAATTGATTCTCACTTGTGTTTGCTCTCTGAAAAGAGAGTTCTACATAAAAAAGTTATTAAAAGATGATGAAAGAGTTACAAATACTTTTTTTTCTTAGAGCGCCATTTGAAAATTTTTTCTGTATTAGCTTTAGATGTTCAGAAAATCAAATCATCACAAAATATCTAGTATTACCTTGTAAGAGTCCTTACTGTTTTAGATATGATGAGCACAGTGATGTGCTAGAAAAAAAAAATTTTTAATGTTAAAAAATATTTCGGCGATAAAACTATTAGAAGTCGAGAATATATAATAAAAAAAGGAAGGAAAAAACTTCAACAAGAAATTGAATACATGCGCTGCTTAGGTCTGAAAACTTTCCTTCCAAACTAATAGCCAACATGGTCAATGCCAAGGATCCCACCGTCGCGGGAGCCAATCTTCTAGCTGATTTCCTCTGCAAAGGCAGTAAGTGAATCAATAAACTTCTCCTTGTAATCAGTTCATCATCATCATCATCACCTTTATCTCGTGAACATTACAGATGTTGAAAACAATCACAGAGTATCCAGCAAAAGGCATTGCACTCACATTGCTTTCGTATATAAATAAAATTGAATTAAGTCAAATGAAATTCCATTTAAATTGGTATAATTTTAGAATAGAACAAAGAAAAAAACTCAAAAATAAAAACTCAGTTCATTAAGATCAAGCCTCAAATGGGATTGGTCTAAGGCATGTTTATACGCGGGGAGCGAATTTGAAAAGTGATGGGGAAAGGCAGAAAGATTGAAAAGAGAATCAGAGGAAAAGTGAAACGAAACGAAAAGAGAAGAGAATGTAGATCGATGTCGGCGCGAATATGTATTCGCCAACATAGCTAGGTAACTATTTATTCCCTAATCATGACTCATTTTCGTTATAAGTGAAACAGCTCAGCAATTGATATAACTGAGAAGAAATAAACTAGCTTATTCTCCAGTGAAGAGAGAGATAATTAGTCAGGCGAGACTGATGGTTAGTAGATGGAAAGCATGCTTGCGCAAAAATACGCGTGGTTTAACTTCTTTGAATCCTATCGATTTCATTGACATGTCCAATAGATGTTGGTGACCAAAGTTCACTCCGATATTCGAGCAATGGGAGTACGCGTGTGTCTTGTAAGCTTTGAGCGACACATCAACAAAACAAGTCTTAAAGCAGTGAAAGATAATGTTAGACATTCTTGTAGCTTTAAGGACTCTCTAGTTCACATGATTATAGAAGGAAAATAAGCTGTTAAAAAAATGCCTAGTTTTTTTTACAATTGGGCTCGAAGGTAAAAGATCGCTTTCTATTTGGTATCTGGTGAGTGAGTTATTAGATCCGCAGGACATGATAAACATTTCGAAACATATATGGTGAGGGAGAAGTTGATAGAATAACTATGGACTATTTCCAGAGCTGTCAAGAGCAGAGAAGCCGAAGTGAAGAATAATTTAATATCATCGGCGTACATGAAGCAATACACATCACCCGGAAGGAGATCACAAATATCATTTATAAATACAGATAAAAACAGCTGGTCAAGGAAACTTCCATGTGGTACTCCGTTTGGACATGAAAGGGCGCCTGATATGCAATCATCAATTTGAACATGCGAAGTTCTATCAGATAAAAATGATCTGATAAGGGAAAATTAAGATGAGTTCATGCCAATCGTATCGGCGAGTTAAGGTTCGCGTCTTCATTCGTCTCGTTTGATACTACCGGATCTTGAATGCGTCTTTCTTCGTCTCGTTTAATGCTACCGTATCTTGAATACTTCTTTCTTCGTCTCGTTTGAAGCAAATGTATGTATACATATACATATTTATACAGTCCTACGATTACAAGTGAATTTTCCGAGCATGATGGTATTAATTGGGTTGATTCTATCCACTCTTAGTTCGACTTCAATGGTCAAAAATGGTCGTGACAGTTTTCTGTTTTGAGGATTTTTTGTTTTTAGAGCCGAGAAATGGCTTGTTTCGTATGAGTTCATCCTCATACTATACAGTTATGAGCTAAATGAACGGCGCTGTTCTGAGTCTATGTCACGCACGAACTCGCCATCGTGGTGGTACATGGCGATGACGTCACGCACGATTCCAATGATTTTTCCGTCTAATTTTGTCGTCATAGGATCCGGGTAATGAACTGGCGAAGTCTATTCTCGAATTCTCGGAGCTCAAATCAATCGAGCACATGTGAACAGTGCACAAACGTGCTATGAAAATAGAGAGGGCGAAAAAAGCGGCAGACAAGTTTGAGAAGCTGCAGCTCTTGGGCTGCGATCCTTGTAACTACCATTATTAAAGGAGCTGTGAAATATTAAAAAAAACATTATTCGTACAAAAACTTGTCAGTACATATGTACATATAATGTCACTTACTTCAAACGAAGGCGCATGTTTGATTTTTCTGCAGAATTTCGGCTATCTCAAACTCTCAAAAGCTATCTCAAACTCGTCCTGGCTCTCTCTAACTCCTCATAGCTATCTCTACCTCGTGATGGCTATCTCAAGTTTGCCATAGCTATCTTTAATTTCGACGTAACGGCTAACGTGAGTATGACATTGTTTAGTCTAAAATTGACCGTAAATGACTAGACAAGCTTCACTGAAAAATTAAGAATGTGAGCAAAATGGTTTTTTTTTTGTCAGTTATCTCTTCCTGCATAAATTCGTCTCCCACACAAAACTTTATCATTCAAGTGAAAGGCAGGATTCTGAGCAGAATAATCAGAGCTTTACAAAAAACCAAGAATAGACCGATAATCACTTAGAGAAAACCAATAATCATTTTACACATACAACTCGAGACTTGTAATAATGTTTGTTTGACAGTTTGACGTTCAGGCTTCGGTATGTCATTTCTACTACTGATACACCTCCATTATTTAATGAGTACCGACAGCTCCGACACTGCTGTTCAAGATAGAGCACCTAAATTCTAGAAAGAATAATTTCTTCACTATTGAGAGTGAAAAGTGGCAAGAGCTCGGTTGGATCGAATAAATATACTCAGAACTTGTTCTAATCTCAAAATTAGAGCAGCGAAGAAAATGGGACAGCTCACGCAATTGGATGTTATAATGCGTTCTCAATATGTTCAAGGCAATCAAAATTATCAATGGAAAGTAAGAAGGGCTTAGAAAAAGGCGAATCATTGTTTAAAGCCCGCCTCCCACCCTCCCGGATAAACGGTAGTTTTCGAGTGACGAGTGATGGTTCGCTATGGCTGATGTTGAGCGGCTATAGTTTATAGACCATTGGTCGAGAATTCTTTTTTATTGATAAGCAATCTCCAGCATTATCTAAAAGATGAATGGCTTCTGGTTGTTTTATGATTTGAAACGTGGAATTGATTTTTTAGGCTAGGCGTGATCTAATTTACGCTGGGTTTCTAACCCGATGTCAATAATTAAGAAGGTTTTTTTTTGTGACCAACGGAGATTGGGAAAAAGGTTTTTCATTTATCTAAAAGCACCCAAAGCTGTTTTTAATTGTTTAATTCAACTTATTCGTTTGTTGACTCTGATCTGATTTGACTCTCTCTGTGTTGTTTTTTCAGAAATAATCATTCTCGCGAATGATTGATTAATGAGGAGGATTTTTTTTAGGAGGAAAAGACTGCAAACCTGGCTCAGCGCCAAGTTTCAGATTAAATCAGACTGATTTCCGCGAAGAAAACAAATTTACGGTAGAAGACTGCAAACCTGGCTCAACGCCAAGTTTCAGATTAAATTAGACTGATTTCCGGGAAGAAAACAAATTTACGGTAGAAGACTGCAAACCTGGCTAAACGCCAAGTTTCACTTCTCTGTAACTGTATCTCTCTTTCTACTTCTCTGTAACTGTATCTCTCTATCTTCCTCTATCTCTCTGATTCTCTATCTCTCTATCTCTCTATACACCTCTTTCCTAATGTCTCTCTCTATCTCTCAATCTTTATCTTCTTTTTATGATTTTCTTTGTCTCTTTTCTATCTATCGTAGCATTCGCTTTCACTCGATGTACTGTCGCATCAAAAGCGGAACTTTCTAAGTGAATGTGATCTTTCTAATATAGTTGAAAGGCAGTGACGCCTGGTTAAGATGACAAATTATTGAACTATAGCACAGAAAAAAGCTAGTCTACCGAGCGAGATCGAACCCAACCATCTCGACTCCAACCGGGAGCGCGTCTTACCATTACACCACGGGAAGCTTCCTATTGAAAAAAACTAAATAAATCATCTTTAATAAATAAATCATTCGTCCGGGCGTGGCATAATGGTAGTTTGTTTGACTATTGTGCGAAGAGTCCCGAGCTCGACCCCCCCGGACAGATCCACTCATACCAATGGCGTTAAGAAATTTCGGTAGTGCTCTGGCACGATTCTGACTCTCTCTCCAAACACACTAGCAGTGACCCAGCGCGCAGCCAGTGGTTGTACCAGGGAAGGTCTGTGCCGCATCTCAGAAAACCACCGCAAGGCAGGAACAAGCGCGAAGAGATATAATCATTATTATTACACTTAAAGCATTCCATATGATCTCTGCGAGGCTCTCAGTTGTTTTTTTTTTTTTGTTACTAAGCTGAACGCGGTGGAGTAGAGTAAACATAGAGAAAACCGATAATCATTTTACACATACAACTCGAGACTTGTAATAATGTTTGTTTGACAGTTTGACGTTCAGGCTTCGGTATGTCATTTCTACTACTGATACACCTCCATTATTTAATGAGTACCGACAGCTTCGACACTGCTGTTCAAGATAGAGCACCTAAATTCTAGAAAGAATAATTTCTTCACTATTGAGAGTGAAAAGTGGCAAGAGCTCGGTTGGATCGAATAAATATACTCAGAACTTGTTCTAATCTCAAAATTAGAGCA
The DNA here is from genome assembly GCA_964056735.1 of Allodiplogaster pararmata. NCBI lineage: Eukaryota > Metazoa > Nematoda > Chromadorea > Rhabditida > Diplogasteridae > Allodiplogaster > Allodiplogaster pararmata. The sequence continues at coordinate 7,816,192 of OZ057409.1, read as the reverse complement.
GCGAAGAAAATGGGACAGCTCACACAAATGGATGTTATAATGCGATCTCAATATGTTCAAGGCAATCAAAAATATCAATGTATCATACCCACAAAGATGCACATTCTACATTATGTTGGCAATTTTCGGCACATGTCGTGCAAATAAAATGATTTCTGAATATTAATAAAGGTTAGGGGGTAGAACTAGGGAGGAGAGAAAGCGTTCCAAAATACAGCAGGGGTTTTGCTTGGCTATACTATCTGCTTGACAGGGTATCTTTTAAGCCGGACCAGTCCGATAGATGCGAATAACATCCTGCATAAGTTGACGAAAAATCGGACAACCCGTACCAAGTGCCTGCAATTTACTATATCGTTCGTTCAGCTCAAATTATGAAAAAACTTTGGAAACCATGTTTACATGTATGCTGACCTTAGAAAACTTCTTGAAGTTGAATGTATCAAGGGAAATTGTATCATTGTCTACTCAATATACATGAAAAAGCATGAAAATGTAAAATGTTTCGCAAAAAAAAACAGTTTGCGATCATTTCGCCCACTGTCTACAGTATGTAGTTTTATTTGAGTGTACACTCTGTCAACAAGTTAACAGCTCGTCTACGTCTGTAGTTTTTCGAAAAACCCAAAAAATGGGGTGCACTATAATTTTTAAATGCACTGTATCGGTCTCTCCTTGGTTTGAGATCGGCATGGTTCTCTGTTAGATGTCAATTGAACAACTGGATTTTTTAAAGAATTAAGTGATTCGAAAGTTTTTGGCTTGCTATTCGTTCCAAACATTCCATTTCTTGATTAAGAAAATACGATTTTTTATAACAACACTCTTTTCTGATAGGTAACTGACTTTCGTGCGGAGCGCACATTCGTAACACATGCACATATGACCGCATGTGTAGATCACTGAGTTGGTTTCGGTCTCCATGCAAACTGTACATTCGTTCGCCTCGTTTTCTACTGAAACTACTCGTTGCAACTGCGGGCAACAACAACAACAACAACAACCTTTAACTCTTGCTACCTCTTCATCTTTTCCATTTGTACATGATTGTATATTAGAACAAAGACAAACACGATCACTTGGAACTAACTTGACCAATTAAATTTTGTTCAAAATCTCTGAACTTTACAAATTCAAATTTATAGTACCTAGAAACGCGAAAATCCTGCTTAGATGAAGCAGAAAAAGGTTGTACACTGCTCTCATATCGATTACCATCAAGTCCAATTTTTTCTCTTTCCAAACCTTCAAATCGAAAATGCCTTCCTCATCTTCTCAATCAAGCTCCGATGTCAAAACCCTCATTGATGCCGTCAATCGCCAAAGTGAGCAAATATCTCAACTACTGACCGCGGTCACTTCCATGATGAACACCTTCTCTTCAATCATTCCACTTCTCTCTAAACTCCCGTCACAAACCATGGCTACTCCAAACAAGTTGGGAACCTCTTCTCTCAATCTACAGCCAGAATTGGTCGCTTACGACGCCGTAAGGAGAGTTCTCCAGGAAGACAGAACACTTCTTGAAGAGAAGTCGCACAACCTCGTCATCGTTGGCATCCCGGAAGAAGAGAGGGATGAAGACACGGATCAACGAGATGGACAGCTTTTGGACTCACTCGTTAGTAAGCTCAATATTCTGTCACTCACTGATGCACACTCTCAGAACACCATCACTCATCGCCGTTTCGGGAAAAAGGAAAGTAAGAAGAGGATTCTGAAAATCCACTTCCCCTCTCCCTCGATCCGTACCGAAGTTCTACGATCATTGCGAGCTCGCCGTCCTGCCGTCTTCCTCAACTTCCCTCATGCATACGGAAGAGAAGATCTGACGAGAGAAGGGCTTTTGCTGGAGAAAAACTGCAAGAAGATGGCCAAGGAGCGGAACGAGCAAGCTGAGAGAGAGAGAGACAAGACTGATCCGGTTCTCTCATCCAAGGCTTCTCTTCAACGCCACCAACAACAGAACGCTTCCGAATGTGACGGTTAACAGAAGAAAAGTTACGGACGCACATGGTGCTCAGAAATAGGATAATTGTGCTGGTTTTTATGATAATTTTTCTAGTTATGACTTTCAACCTAGAACTTCTGAGCTAACTCTTGTCAGCCAGAATATATCTTTTTACTATAGTAATTGCCGCTCTATTCGTAACAAACTATACGATCTTAGGCTATTGTTATCTTCGTCTCAATATGAAGTTATTTGTTTATCCGAAACATGGCTTCACGAGAGTGAACCTGATGTACTTTTACATTTCTAACCTGCCTTACTCTGTTTTTCGCTGTGATAGGGATTATGATGCTCATAACAGAGGTGGTGGAGTAGCTTTATTAGTCTCTTCCACTATCAATTCAACTAAGATTTCTTCTTTGGTAATTAATGACTGTGAAGTGATCACTGTTGATTTCCATTCTAATAATTCAGATTCAGAATTTTCTCGAGTCAGAGTAATGTGTGTCAGTAAATTCTCGAGTCAGTATAGGTCACCGAGTGCATCTGACAATGTTATAAATGAGTTGATGGCTTACATCTCTTGGAATACAGTACTCAATGTTCCTCTTATAATAGTCGGAGATTCCAACTTGCCTTGTATTAACTGGAGGGAACTGACCAGCTCTAAGAAATATTCCTCTCTCACTTTTCTTAATTATTGCTGTGACAAAATTTGACTCAATATATTGAATTGCCGACGCGGAGTAATACATAATACTCTTGATCTACTTCTTTGCAATCAGCCTATCATATCATCCTCTGCCGTTGTCGCTCCATTTACTTCCGATTGTGATCACAACTCGATTGCTTTCGTTATTTCACTGTCCATAGTAATTGATCCTACTATTAAGCCTATTAAACTATATACAAAAGGTAACTGGAATCTTATCGAATTCCATCTATATTCTCATGATTGGACCATGAACCTATCAAATCTCGATTGTAATCAGGCATACAACTATATAGTCAATTTCATCTGTAACCTAATTGACCGCTTTGTACCGACTATTGTTCCGGACGCATCGTTTCATAGATATCCGCCTCGTATTCAGCATCTGCATGATAAGCTTAGGACGGTTTCTCTTAAAGCACCAAATTCAGAGTATTGCATGAACTTGTCGAAAAAATTTTCTGCTTAACTATATGATTTTGAATTGTTTAAAGAATCTTCTTGGATTTTGAAAGGTAACCGGAAAAAGTTCTTCTCTCACTGTACAAAACGGGTTATGAATCTGAATGATTCCTATGTTTTACTTGATGAAGAGGGTGCTTGTGTCACTGATGCTCACTCTAAAGCTCAAATGTTTTCTTCTCATTTTTCTTCAACATTCACTTGTCCTTCATTCAATGTTCTATCCCATCCATCTACCGTTCAACCTGCTAAACACTTCTCTCTTGATGAAATAGATGACCAAATGATAGTTCGTGCTATATCTCAATTAGTGAGCAAAACTAATACATCCCCAGACTCCATTCCAAAAATTTTTTTTAAGAAGTGTAAGTTTTCATTGTTGAAACCGTTACGTATACTGTTTAATAACTGTTTGGTTACTGGGAATGTACCTGACCTGTGGAAATTTGCCATCGTCAAGCCTCTTCTCAAAAACAAAAGCCCTCCCGTTCTTACCAATTATAGGCCTCTTTAACTTGCTCGTTTTCTAAAGTCATGGAAAAAGTTATTGTTAACTCTTTATCGAAATACTTAGAAGAATGTTCTTTACTCTCACCTTTCCAAGCTGGTTTCAGACCTAATCGATCTACAATTACATCTCTTGCCGAATCACATTCTTATATCATACATTCCCTCAGTAGAGGTATCAATGTCGATGTTATTTTTCTGGACATCAGTAAAGCCTTTGATAGTGTTGATCATCGATTTTTGATCTTCAAAATGCAGTCCATTGGAATCGAAGGCTCTGTTATAAAATTTATCTCTTCATTTCTAAATTGCCGTAGACAATCGGTTTGCATTGACGATATTTGTTCTGATCCCGCAAGTGTTATTAGCGGTGTTCCTCAAGGGTCATCCATAGGTCCTCTTTTGTTTCTTTTGTTCATCGATGATATCAAAAAAGTCATCCCGGAAACTATTCGTTTCAGTATTTTCGCGGATGATGTGAAATTGTTCGCTCAAGTGCCCTTATACTCAATAGACTTGCAACTTGCAGTTAACAACATTTTTGATTGGTGCTCACAATGGAACATGTCTCTGTCCACATCTAAATGTCAGATTCTCCACTTAGGTAGGCAAGATGTAAACTTTCCTTATTCTATAAATCAAATCCCTCTGACTAAGACGAACAAGGTCAAAGATCTAGGTATTGTTATCAAGGAAGACTTCCGTTTCAATGATCACATTAAAAAGATTTGTAAGAAGCCCTCTTCAATCGCGAATCTACTATTAAAAGCGTTCAAGACTAAATCATACGAAATGCTTATTATGGCTTTTAATGTGTACGTCAGACCAATTCTTGAATACGGCACAGAAATTTGGTCACCTATAACCAAAAATCTCATCAATGAAGTTGAATATGTTCAGCGAAATTTTACAAGAAGATTATTATTAAGATGTTCCCAACCATCATTGCCTTATTCTCAAAGACTGCAGCTACTCAAGACTGAGTCATTAGAGTATCGCAGAGCATTTAAAGATCTATGTTTTTTGCATAAGTGCATGCATAATCTATGTTCTCTTGATTTTTCTTATCTTTATATCATTTCCCCTTCTACGTACAATACAAGGCAAGCACATTCTCTCCGTATTCGTCTTCCTACTGTTTACCCAGCTAGAATGTCTACCTTTGTATCAAGAAGCATATCAATCTGGAACTCTCTTCCTAATGAAATTATTTCAATTAAGAACGCCTCTTTTCGCTGATAAACTGAAGAAATTGCCATCAGAAAAACTGCTACCAAAGCCTATTGTAAACGATTGAATATCGAGAAGAGCAAGGTAGTATTCATATGAAGTTGATGCTAATATTGTATTATCAACTGTTGTTTCTTTTTCAGATTTTCGTTGTTCACTATTCCATTGAATAAATCCAAACCAGCACTGAAAATGAATTTTTTCGAGAATCTTTTTAACTACATAAACTAGTCCATGTTAATTCTCATCATTTTATTGTATTGATGTTATTTTATCACTGCATGGAAATAAAGAATAAAGAATAAAAGAATAAAGAAAAGTATTGAACGAACTTTGTAACTCAATTTCTGCTTTCTTCGCCCTTTCTTCCAATTCCATCAGCTCTTCCCGACTCCGTCCCAGCTCCATCTCAACACTTCTCATTAATTCCAAAGTTCTCACGGACAAATCGTCTACTTCCACTTAAATAGAACTTCTCAATTGGAAAGAGTTTGATTTTTTTGGAATTTGGAGAACCACAAAAGAGAGAATTGGAGAACCACAAAAAAGTTTCATGAAAAACCAGTAATTTTATTCGCCACTCATTTCTTGATATAATCAAGTTAATACTAGGTTAGTGTGGACTTCCTTAGTGTGGAAGTTCTCGGTCATTCTTCAAGTTCTTTATTTTTTTTTCATAAATTAACATGTTAGATCTACACGCTTTTTTCCGGATGGTAAGAAAAACCCTGGTTCCATAAGGTCCATCCTCTCTTACTCTTTGTACTTCTAAGCTCTCTTCTTATTTCTCTACCTCTCAACCATCTCTGTTCATCCATCTTCTCCCTCGCTTTCTCAACATTCTAGGTACCCCGTCCGTATTGGGGTGGTCAAGTAATAATGTGCAGGTTTTCCATGATAAATCAGTTTCTTTTCGTGTGAGAAACACAACAACCGAAATAGGAGAAGAAAAAAAAACAAAAGAGACGAATGAAACTTTTCTCACAAGAAAAAGACCCAGATTATTTCATCTTTTAAAACCTCGCGACAAAAGTGTCCTGCGCTAGAATTGATTTCTTTTTTCGAGGAACATTTCTCAAGAGGCAAATTGAACCAGAATATACGGATAGATAGACGCGGTTATTCCAAAAACTTAATAAAAGTAGATTTTCCCAGAAAAAAGCAAGAATGAGATACATCGCAAATTTATTTCGAGAGAAATAGAGCAGCTATAGTTGATAGAAGAAGTTTGCGCACTATTTGAATAGTAGAAGACAGAGAGTAATACAAGTTAAGAGCACAAAATATTGTCAGATAGAGAGAGGAGATAGGGGGAGAAAGAAAGAAAAAGAGATGAAGAGAGAAAGGGTAGAGAGAATGAGAAAGGAGAAAAAAAAGGAAGTTCCGAGAAAACAAAACTGTTTCAAGAAATTGACAGGAGAATAAGGCAAGATAAGAATGAATCCTTCTCTCTTTGAGAAACAGAAATAGGAAATTTGGCGTTCGGACGGAAATGAAAAAAAAATCTCATTTTGTCTTTGCTCATTCACATGCGTCTCAAATCGCCATCTGCTGAGTGGACACTATTCAGTGGATTACTAACAGAGTCCAAGTCAGAGCGTGGCCATGGGCAAGGGTCCATTGCGAGTGAAAGGAAAGAAATAGGATAGAGAGAGCGAGAAGGAAAAAAGAGAAAGAATGAGTGAGGGAAAGAGATAGAGGACAGAGCCAGGGAGCGTAAGTATAGAAGGAAATAGGAGGAAAGAAGACCAGAGAGAGAAAGTGAGAGAGAGATAGACAAATACGAGGCAAGAGAAAGAGTGGCTACGGAATAGAAAACGTAAGCTAAGGATGCGCTCTAAGAGGACTGAAGAACCAAAACATTTCAATGCGTGGAAGCCAAATTAAGTTACTTTTGTGAACATTTCCTATTGTTTTGTTGTTATTTTTCTTTGGCAGTTCGAATCTGATGTTGCACTATTCACTAACCTTACTATTTCCATTATTGAATGGCTTCTCAAATGTTTAAAATGGCTCAAAGAGAATTAACTTCCGAAATAATCAATACTTACATTGAATATGCAAAAATCGCGGGAAATATCTAATGGGGTGTTATTGTAGAACGCTCTGAAGACGAGTCAAAAGCTTCTCTTCAGCACGGCCGCATAAAAATACAATAGGGATCATTGAGACAGCATTAGAAGCAACAACAGCAAGACGTAGCAACCGAGCAACAAACAAGATACAGCAAATAATGTGAATGAAATTTTCTAATTCATTTTCTATAAATGATGCAGAACTTGCAACTTGTTCGGAATCTAATTCCATAGTGAGCCCCTTAGCTCTCTATAGGTCAAAGGTTAAGACATGTTGTTATTTGAGAAAACACGACTGCTTCGAGCGTTGCACGTTCTTGAATGATGTGAAGCCATCTAGAAAAGAAGGAGAAAGAAGGAGAGACATTTTGCAATATAAGAGGTCAAGAACTTCGAAGATTCGCTCGCTTCTCATTGTGCTGACATCCCCCATTTTTCTCAAAGATTAGCTTTTTTGAATGTTCGAACCTTGCATATGACCTTTGACTCGTTCTGCTAGCAAACAAAGATATATAGATAACGAATATCAAATAAAGTTTCCGTAGTATTCACCCGATACCAATACCTCCCAAAATATTGATGATACCATTTAAAACTGTTGCGATAGTACCAAAACTTTTCAGCTCTTTTTCTCATACCTACGTCTTATGGCTGGACAGAAGCGTAAAGTTCACCGCTGTAATACCTGATTTGAACACCAAAAATCGTCTTGAGATGAACATAAATTAATTTTAAATATATTCTCTGATGAATACTCACCGAAGAGCCCTACCCACAAAGCGCAAAGATACATCTGAGGAGGGGCTAAACTAATTTTTTGTCATATAACTTGAGTGTTTCGAATTTGATTGTGTTGATTTTCTAATCTTGAAGGTTTCTCCCTAATATTTCGATAACAAATGTTTTTTATAATGCTATATTTTGCTAGACAAACACAGTTTGTTGAAGTAAAATATTTATTATAACTCAATGCGAAAATCAATCAAATGGCTTTTTTCGACTTGGTCGACTGAGATCAGATCTCACTCGACCAAGTCGAACAAAGCCATTTGATTGATTTGAGCATTGAAGTATAATACTTTTTTTAACCATTATACCTTTGAGCATATCTTTCGATGCTGGCTATTTCATCCGCGAGTTTAATGATCTCCAATCCTCGCTCACTCTGCTCCTTCTTCTCCAATCCTCGCTCACTCCGCTCCTTCTTCTCCAATCCTCGCTCACTCCGCTCCTTCTTCTCCAATCCTCGCTCACTCCGCTCCTTCTTCTCCAATCCTCGCTCACTCCGCTCCTTCTTCTCCAATCCTCGCTCACTCCGCTCCTTCTTCTCCAATCCTCGCTCACTCCGCTCCTTCTTCTCCAATCCTCGCTCACTCCGCTCCTTCTTCTCCAATCCTCGCTCACTCCGCTCCTTCTTCTCCAATCCTCGCTCACTCCGCTCCTTCTTCTCCAATCCTCGCTCACTCCGCTCCTTCTTCTCCAATCCTCGCTCACTCCGCTCCTGCAAACAAAAAATCCTTCCAAATCATCCCTTCTCCGAGAAGTGACAGAAATAATCTGTTTTATTTATTAATCTAAATATTTTGTCTATACATATAGCAAACCATGAAAATACACATTTAACACTAAAATGCGCGTTTTCAAGAAATTCAAGACCTTTTTTAAACTTCTTCTCTCAATAAGTAAGTAACGAAAACTTCTTATAACTATCTATGAATGCAACCTCAAGTTTCTTCTCTTTTTTCATCCTCCTGAGCTGCTACTATGTAAAGACGCCTCATTCTTCCTTTTCAACTCAAAGTCCCTCCGATGCCCCTTAGAACCCCTGTACTTTTCTACTCGGTTTTTTCCCCTCAATCCAGTTGTATCTTTATGACTTCCACATATGTATATCCTTCCAAGCCCCTTAGAACCCCTGCACTTTTCTACTCGGTTCTTTCCCCTCAATCCAGTTGTATCTTTATGACTTCTATGTATATCCTTCCACGCGATGTTTTGAAAGACTCCGTGTAATAAAAACTTCAAACTTCAAGTGGATATTGTTCCAATGAACTTATTCGTAGAACAATTTTTGATCTTTGTTAATCGTATTCGTAGACATGTTCCAACATGTTCCCGAAGTAACAACTATAAACTCAATGTGATGAACCTTGAAGCAGAAAAAGAATAAACTACTGTCATAAAAATTGCTTCAGCGGATGGAAAAAATTAAGGTGAAAATCAAACCTTAACTTTTTCGCGAAACAAACGGAGAAATACCTACTGCATATGAAAGAAAAATGATTGTGGTACCGCATCGAAACAAAAGGGAGCATTCAGGACTGAGGTCGAAATCATGCCTTCTACAGTAAGCGCGTTACCATTGCATTTTCGAGGTTTTCTATGCAATCAAGAGATTGAGATTGAGAGAGATAGAGGGAGAAAAAAGAAACATTGCAATATTCAGATTACAGTAACCTGGAAAGCCTTTGTTTTCTCTTCTGACAACTTCTTCTCTAATGCGGCCATTGCTGCTTTGAGCTCATCAACCTTTGAACATTGTACCCTTTTTGTACTTCATTAATTATGAACTCTAATTTGCGGGAAAAATCAAAACTCGCCAAATTTTTTGGTTGCGAAAATAGTAAAAATGATCGATATGCGTTTTTTTTGTTGTATATAGGCAACATGCATTCCCAAGACATTTCAAACCCCTACATATTACTAGTCAGTCCTCCATAAACGCACCTCAATGGATCTTTTTTGTTGTATATAGGCAACATGCATTCCCAAGACATTTCAAACCCCTACATATTACTAGTCAGTCCTCCATAAACGCACCTCAATGGATCTTTTTTGTTGTATATAGGCAACATGCATTCCCAAGACATTTCAAACCCCTACATATTACTAGTCAGTCCTCCATAAACGCACCTCAATGGATCTTTTTTGTTGTATATAGGCAACATGCATTCCCAAGACATTTCAAACCCCTACATATTACTAGTCAGTCCTCCATAAACGCACCTCAATGGATCTTTTTTGTTGTATATAGGCAACATGCATTCCCAAGACATTTCAAACCCCTACATATTACTAGTCAGTCCTCCATAAACGCACCTCAATGGATCTTTTTTGTTGTATATAGGCAACATGCATTCCCAAGACATTTCAAACCCCTACATATTACTAGTCAGTCCTCCATAAACGCACCTCAATGGATCTTTTTTGTTGTATATAGGCAACATGCATTCCCAAGACATTTCAAACCCCTACATATTACTAGTCAGTCCTCCATAAACGCACCTCAATGGATCTTTTTTGTTGTATATAGGCAACATGCATTCCCAAGACATTTCAAACCCCTACATATTACTTGTCAGTCCTCCATAAACGCACCTCAATGGATCTTTTTTGTTGTATATAGGCAACATGCATTCCCAAGACATTTCAAACCCCTACATATTACTAGTCAGTCCTCCATAAACGCACCTCAATGGATCTTTTTTGTTGTATATAGGCAACATGCATTCCCAAGACATTTCAAACCCCTACATATTACTAGTCAGTCCTCCATAAACGCACCTCAATGGATCTTTTTTGTTGTATATAGGCAACATGCATTCCCAAGACATTTCAAACCCCTACATATTACTAGTCAGTCCTCCATAAACGCACCTCAATGGATCTTTTTTGTTGTATATAGGCAACATGCATTCCCAAGACATTTCAAACCCCTACATATTACTAGTCAGTCCTCCATAAACGCACCTCAATGGATCTTTTTTGTTGTATATAGGCAACATGCATTCCCAAGACATTTCAAACCCCTACATATTACTAGTCAGTCCTCCATAAACGCACCTCAATGGATCTTTTTTGTTGTATATAGGCAACATGCATTCCCAAGACATTTCAAACCCCTACATATTACTAGTCAGTCCTCCATAAACGCACCTCAATGGATCTTTTTTGTTGTATATAGGCAACATGCATTCCCAAGACATTTCAAACCCCTACATATTACTAGTCAGTCCTCCATAAACGCACCTCAATGGATCTTTTTTGTTGTATATAGGCAACATGCATTCCCAAGACATTTCAAACCCCTACATATTACTAGTCAGTCCTCCATAAACGCACCTCAATGGATCTTTTTTGTTGTATATAGGCAACATGCATTCCCAAGACATTTCAAACCCCTACATATTACTTGTCAGTCCTCCATAAACGCACCTCAATGGATCTTTTTTGTTGTATATAGGCAACATGCATTCCCAAGACATTTCAAACCCCTACATATTACTAGTCAGTCCTCCATAAACGCACCTCAATGGATCTTTTTTGTTGTATATAGGCAACATGCATTCCCAAGACATTTCAAACCCCTACATATTACTAGTCAGTCCTCCATAAACGCACCTCAATGGATCTTTTTTGTTGTATATAGGCAACATGCATTCCCAAGACATTTCAAACCCCTACATATTACTAGTCAGTCCTCCATAAACGCACCTCAATGGATCTTTTTTGTTGTATATAGGCAACATGCATTCCCAAGACATTTCAAACTCCCTACATATTACTAGTCAGTCCTCCATAAACGCACCTCAATGGATCTTTTTTGTTGTATATAGGCAACATGCATTCCCAAGACATTTCAAACCCCTACATATTACTAGTCAGTCCTCCATAAACGCACCTCAATGGATCTTTTTTGTTGTATATAGGCAACATGCATTCCCAAGACATTTCAAACCCCTACATATTACTTGTCAGTCCTCCATAAACGCACCTCAATGGATCTTTTTTGTTGTATATAGGCAACATGCATTCCCAAGACATTTCAAACCCCTACATATTACTAGTCAGTCCTCCATAAACGCACCTCAATGGATCTTTTTTGTTGTATATAGGCAACATGCATTCCCAAGACATTTCAAACCCCTACATATTACTAGTCAGTCCTCCATAAACGCACCTCAATGGATCTTTTTTGTTGTATATAGGCAACATGCATTCCCAAGACATTTCAAACCCCTACATATTACTAGTCAGTCCTCCATAAACGCACCTCAATGGATCTTTTTTGTTGTTTATAGGCAACATGCATTCCCAAGACATTTCAAACCCCTACATATTACTAGTCAGTCCTCCATAAACGCACCTCAATGGATCTTTTTTGTTGTATATAGGGCAACATGCATTCCCAAGACATTTCAAACCCCTACATATTACTAGTCAGTCCTCCATAAACGCACCTCAATGGATCTTTTTTGTTGTATATAGGCAACATGCATTCCCAAGACATTTCAAACCCCTACATATTACTAGTCAGTCCTCCATAAACGCACCTCAATGGATCTTTTTTGTTGTATATAGGCAACATGCATTCCCAAGACATTTCAAACCCCTACATATTACTAGTCAGTCCTCCATAAACGCACCTCAATAGATCTTTTTGTTGTATATAGGCAACATGCATTCCCAAGACATTTCAAACCCCTACATATTACTAGTCAGTCCTCCATAAACGCACCTCAATGGATCTTTTTTGTTGTATATAGGCAACATGCATTCCCAAGACATTTCAAACCCCTACATATTACTAGTCAGTCCTCCATAAACGCACCTCAATGGATCTTTTTTGTTGTATATAGGCAACATGCATTCCCAAGACATTTCAAACCCCTACATATTACTAGTCAGTCCTCCATAAACGCACCTCAATGGATCTTTTTTTGTTGTATATAGGCAACATGCATTCCCAAGACATTTCAAACCCCTACATATTACTAGTCAGTCCTCCATAAACGCACCTCAATGGATCTTTTTTGTTGTATATAGGCAACATGCATTCCCAAGACATTTCAAACCCCTACATATTACTAGTCAGTCCTCCATAAACGCACCTCAATGGATCTTTTTTTGTTGTATATAGGCAACATGCATTCCCAAGACATTTCAAACCCCTACATATTACTAGTCAGTCCTCCATAAACGCACCTCAATGGATCTTTTTTGTTGTATATAGGCAACATGCATTCCCAAGACATTTCAAACCCCTACATATTACTAGTCAGTCCTCCATAAACGCACCTCAATGGATCTTTTTTGTTGTATATAGGCAACATGCATTCCCAAGACATTTCAAACCCCTACATATTACTTGTCAGTCCTCCATAAACGCACCTCAATGGATCTTTTTTGTTGTATATAGGCAACATGCATTCCCAAGACATTTCAAACCCCTACATATTACTAGTCAGTCCTCCATAAACGCACCTAAATGGATCTTTTTTGTTGTATATAGGCAACATGCATTCCCAAGACATTTCAAACCCCTACATATTACTAGTCAGTCCTCCATAAACGCACCTCAATGGATCTTTTTTTGTTGTATATAGGCAACATGCATTCCCAAGACATTTCAAACCCCTACATATTACTAGTCAGTCCTCCATAAACGCACCTCAATGGATCTTTTTTGTTGTATATAGGCAACATGCATTCCCAAGACATTTCAAACCCCTACATATTACTAGTCAGTCCTCCATAAACGCACCTCAATGGATCTTTTTTGTTGTATATAGGCAACATGCATTCCCAAGACATTTCAAACCCCTACATATTACTAGTCAGTCCTCCATAAACGCACCTCAAAGGATCTTTTTTGTTGTATATAGGCAACATGCATTCCCAAGACATTTCAAACCCCTACATATTACTAGTCAGTCCTCCATAAACGCACCTCAATGGATCTTTTTTGTTGTATATAGGCAACATGCATTCCCAAGACATTTCAAACCCCTACATATTACTAGTCAGTCCTCCATAAACGCACCTCAATGGATCTTTTTTGTTGTATATAGGCAACATGCATTCCCAAGACATTTCAAACCCCCTACATATTACTAGTCAGTCCTCCATAAACGCACCTCAATGGATCTTTTTTGTTGTATATAGGCAACATGCATTCCCAAGACATTTCAAACCCCTACATATTACTAGTCAGTCCTCCATAAACGCACCTCAATGGATCTTTTTTGTTGTATATAGGCAACATGCATTCCCAAGACATTTCAAACCCCTACATATTACTAGTCAGTCCTCCATAAACGCACCTCAATGGATCTTTTTTGTTGTATATAGGCAACATGCATTCCCAAGACATTTCAAACCCCTACATATTACTAGTCAGTCCTCCATAAACGCACCTCAATGGATCTTTTTTGTTGTATATAGGCAACATGCATTCCCAAGACATTTCAAACCCCTACATATTACTAGTCAGTCCTCCATAAACGCACCTCAATGGATCTTTTTTGTTGTATATAGGCAACATGCATTCCCAAGACATTTCAAACCCCTACATATTACTAGTCAGTCCTCCATAAACGCACCTCAATGGATCTTTTTTGTTGTATATAGGCAACATGCATTCCCAAGACATTTCAAACCCCTACATATTACTAGTCAGTCCTCCATAAACGCACCTCAATGGATCTTTTTTGTTGTATATAGGCAACATGCATTCCCAAGACATTTCAAACCCCTACATATTACTAGTCAGTCCTCCATAAACGCACCTCAATGGATCTTTTTTGTTGTATATAGGCAACATGCATTCCCAAGACATTTCAAACCCCTACATATTACTAGTCAGTCCTCCATAAACGCACCTCAATGGATCTTTTTTGTTGTATATAGGCAACATGCATTCCCAAGACATTTCAAACCCCTACATATTACTAGTCAGTCCTCCATAAACGCACCTCAATGGATCTTTTTTGTTGTATATAGGCAACATGCATTCCCAAGACATTTCAAACCCCTACATATTACTAGTCAGTCCTCCATAAACGCACCTAAATGGATCTTTTTTGTTGTATATAGGCAACATGCATTCCCAAGACATTTCAAACCCCTACATATTACTAGTCAGTCCTCCATAAACGCACCTCAATGGATCTTTTTTGTTGTATATAGGCAACATGCATTCCCAAGACATTTCAAACCCCTACATATTACTAGTCAGTCCTCCATAAACGCACCTCAATGGATCTTTTTTGTTGTATATAGGCAACATGCATTCCCAAGACATTTCAAACCCCTACATATTACTAGTCAGTCCTCCATAAACGCACCTCAATGGATCTTTTTTGTTGTATATAGGCAACATGCATTCCCAAGACATTTCAAACCCCGTACATATTACTAGTCAGTCCTCCATAAACGCACCTCAATGGATCTTTTTTGTTGTATATAGGCAACATGCATTCCCAAGACATTTCAAACCCCTACATATTACTAGTCAGTCCTCCATAAACGCACCTCAATGGATCTTTTTTGTTGTATATAGGCAACATGCATTCCCAAGACATTTCAAACCCCTACATATTACTAGTCAGTCCTCCATAAACGCACCTCAATGGATCTTTTTTGTTGTATATAGGCAACATGCATTCCCAAGACATTTCAAACCCCTACATATTACTAGTCAGTCCTCCATAAACGCACCTCAAATGGATCTTTTTTTGTTGTATATAGGCAACATGCATTCCCAAGACATTTCAAACCCCTACATATTACTAGTCAGTCCTCCATAAACGCACCTCAATGGATCTTTTTTGTTGTATATAGGCAACATGCATTCCCAAGACATTTCAAACCCCTACATATTACTAGTCAGTCCTCCATAAACGCACCTCAATGGATCTTTTTTTGTTGTATATAGGCAACATGCATTCCCAAGACATTTCAAACCCCTACATATTACTAGTCAGTCCTCCATAAACGCACCTAAATGGATCTTTTTTGTTGTATATAGGCAACATGCATTCCCAAGACATTTCAAACCCCTACATATTACTAGTCAGTCCTCCATAAACGCACCTCAATGGATCTTTTTTGTTGTATATAGGCAACATGCATTCCCAAGACATTTCAAACCCCTACATATTACTAGTCAGTCCTCCATAAACGCACCTCAATGGATCTTTTTTGTTGTATATAGGCAACATGCATTCCCAAGACATTTCAAACCCCTACATATTACTAGTCAGTCCTCCATAAACGCACCTCAATGGATCTTTTTTGTTGTATATAGGCAACATGCATTCCCAAGACATTTCAAACCCCTACATATTACTAGTCAGTCCTCCATAAACGCACCTCAATGGATCTTTTTTGTTGTATATAGGCAACATGCATTCCCAAGACATTTCAAACCCCTACATATTACTAGTCAGTCCTCCATAAACGCACCTCAATGGATCTTTTTTGTTGTATATAGGCAACATGCATTCCCAAGACATTTCAAACCCCTACATATTACTAGTCAGTCCTCCATAAACGCACCTAAATGGATCTTTTTTGTTGTATATAGGCAACATGCATTCCCAAGACATTTCAAACCCCTACATATTACTAGTCAGTCCTCCATAAACGCACCTCAATGGATCTTTTTTGTTGTATATAGGCAACATGCATTCCCAAGACATTTCAAACCCCTACATATTACTAGTCAGTCCTCCATAAACGCACCTCAATGGATCTTTTTTGTTGTATATAGGCAACATGCATTCCCAAGACATTTCAAACCCCTACATATTACTAGTCAGTCCTCCATAAACGCACCTCAATGGATCTTTTTTGTTGTATATAGGCAACATGCATTCCCAAGACATTTCAAACCCCTACATATTACTAGTCAGTCCTCCATAAACGCACCTCAATGGATCTTTTTTGTTGTATATAGGCAACATGCATTCCCAAGACATTTCAAACCCCTACATATTACTAGTCAGTCCTCCATAAACGCACCTCAATGGATCTTTTTTGTTGTATATAGGCAACATGCATTCCCAAGACATTTCAAACCCCTACATATTACTAGTCAGTCCTCCATAAACGCACCTCAATGGATCTTTTTTGTTGTATATAGGCAACATGCATTCCCAAGACATTTCAAACCCCTACATATTACTAGTCAGTCCTCCATAAACGCACCTCAATGGATCTTTTTTGTTGTATATAGGCAACATGCATTCCCAAGACATTTCAAACCCCTACATATTACTAGTCAGTCCTCCATAAACGCACCTCAATGGATCTTTTTTGTTGTATATAGGCAACATGCATTCCCAAGACATTTCAAACCCCTACATATTACTAGTCAGTCCTCCATAAACGCACCTCAATGGATCTTTTTTTGTTGTATATAGGCAACATGCATTCCCAAGACATTTCAAACCCCTACATATTACTAGTCAGTCCTCCATAAACGCACCTAAATGGATCTTTTTTGTTGTATATAGGCAACATGCATTCCCAAGACATTTCAAACCCCTACATATTACTAGTCAGTCCTCCATAAACGCACCTCAATGGATCTTTTTTGTTGTATATAGGCAACATGCATTCCCAAGACATTTCAAACCCCTACATATTACTAGTCAGTCCTCCATAAACGCACCTCAATGGATCTTTTTTGTTGTATATAGGCAACATGCATTCCCAAGACATTTCAAACCCCTACATATTACTAGTCAGTCCTCCATAAACGCACCTCAATGGATCTTTTTTGTTGTATATAGGCAACATGCATTCCCAAGACATTTCAAACCCCTACATATTACTAGTCAGTCCTCCATAAACGCACCTCAATGGATCTTTTTTGTTGTATATAGGCAACATGCATTCCCAAGACATTTCAAACCCCTACATATTACTAGTCAGTCCTCCATAAACGCACCTCAATGGATCTTTTTTGTTGTATATAGGCAACATGCATTCCCAAGACATTTCAAACCCCTACATATTACTAGTCAGTCCTCCATAAACGCACCTCAATGGATCTTTTTTGTTGTATATAGGCAACATGCATTCCCAAGACATTTCAAACCCCTACATATTACTAGTCAGTCCTCCATAAACGCACCTCAATGGATCTTTTTTGTTGTATATAGGCAACATGCATTCCCAAGACATTTCAAACCCCTACATATTACTAGTCAGTCCTCCATAAACGCACCTCAATGGATCTTTTTTGTTGTATATAGGCAACATGCATTCCCAAGACATTTCAAACCCCTACATATTACTAGTCAGTCCTCCATAAACGCACCTCAATGGATCTTTTTTGTTGTATATAGGCAACATGCATTCCCAAGACATTTCAAACCCCTACATATTACTAGTCAGTCCTCCATAAACGCACCTCAATGGATCTTTTTTGTTGTATATAGGCAACATGCATTCCCAAGACATTTCAAACCCCTACATATTACTAGTCAGTCCTCCATAAACGCACCTCAATGGATCTTTTTTGTTGTATATAGGCAACATGCATTCCCAAGACATTTCAAACCCCTACATATTACTAGTCAGTCCTCCATAAACGCACCTCAATGGATCTTTTTTGTTGTATATAGGCAACATGCATTCCCAAGACATTTCGAACCCCTACATATTACTAGTCAGTCCTCCATAAACGCACCTCAATGGATCTTTTTTGTTGTATATAGGCAACATGCATTCCCAAGACATTTCAAACCCCTACATATTACTAGTCAGTCCTCCATAAACGCACCTCAATGGATCTTTTTTGTTGTATATAGGCAACATGCATTCCCAAGACATTTCAAACCCCTACATATTACTAGTCAGTCCTCCATAAACGCACCTCAATGGATCTTTTTTGTTGTATATAGGCAACATGCATTCCCAAGACATTTCAAACCCCTACATATTACTAGTCAGTCCTCCATAAACGCACCTCAATGGATCTTTTTTGTTGTATATAGGCAACATGCATTCCCAAGACATTTCAAACCCCTACATATTACTAGTCAGTCCTCCATAAACGCACCTCAATGGATCTTTTTTGTTGTATATAGGCAACATGCATTCCCAAGACATTTCAAACCCCTACATATTACTAGTCAGTCCTCCATAAACGCACCTCAATGGATCTTTTTTGTTGTATATAGGCAACATGCATTCCCAAGACATTTCAAACCCCTACATATTACTAGTCAGTCCTCCATAAACGCACCTCAATGGATCTTTTTTGTTGTATATAGGCAACATGCATTCCCAAGACATTTCAAACCCCTACATATTACTAGTCAGTCCTCCATAAACGCACCTCAATGGATCTTTGAGGTAGAAATATGTACATACATAGATCGATGTCTTCCCACCCAGGGTTTTTTAGTGTGCAAAAAAAATGTACAGACGCCCTCCAAAGGCGGAAAATTTTGGCCGTGCGAGGACGCCAGATACTGTAGCCTTACGACGCTCCTTTAACAATACTTTATATTTATCAAAAACATAATTTCTTTAGTTTTCGTTTTCATGCTCGCAAAATTCAAGTAGATGTTTAAGAAAAATCGTGACGATGAACCTATAAAATGCAGTTACTTATAACCCTTCATCACGCAGCTTTTTTTGTGCCATGGCAAACGAGAAAGTGTTGCAAACTGATTGCGGCTAGATAATTGAACCGATTTCAGAAGATATTGAGAAACATTCAGAGTTCTTATCCAGTTTATCAATCAATATCTAGAACCAAAAAAATTTTCGCGGGCCTCTGTTTTTCAAAATCATAAGTGGGGACTCTTATGTGAAATTTTTTTGTTCACCTTTGGCGGGCGTCTGTACTTTTTTCTTGCACACTAAAAAAAACCCAGTGGTCGTGGAACATAGCTTCCTCTCGCATAGCCAAACGCTCATCTGGCAGCTCTTTTGAGGGCGCAGAGGAAGATTCTTGCGAAGATTTCTACTAATCAAATCGCTCGTTCTCTCTCAATGGCGGCTTCAAATCGAATTTACTATATTTTTTGTTCTTTCAATTTTTATCAGATGTATGATGATGAAATGAAAAAAATTTTAGTACATCTTTTCCGGTATAACTGAGAACTTTTTTTTATTATCACAGACTGTAAAAAAACAGTGGGTTACCAACCCCAGCGGTCTTTAGCAACTGGTACTGCATGGCACGTGTTTCCCTAGAGTAATTAGTAAGTTCTCACCTCATCAGCGATGAGATCTAGTTCCTGCGCAACTTGCACGCCCTCCATTAGAAAAGAAATGAGAAGAAAATCTGAAGTTGAAAGTGATAAAATTGAAGCTTCGCATGTAATAATCGACAACAAGTGAATAATAAGAAATATACTTCAAAAGGCCATACAATTTTGACGACTTAAACAAGCGCTGAAAGCCAGTTTATAACTCGATAAACATTGAGAGAAAAAATTGAGTAATAGCAAGAAATTCTGGATGAATACACGCAAATGCTACAAATGCGCTTTTCGTTTCAGTTGACGTGCAATAGGTTTTATGGTTATTTCTCCTGCATTAGTAATTTTTATGAGCAGTTTAGTAAGTGATATTTTCTTAGCAAACACCCTTTTTTGATATTAAAAAACCAAGGTACTTGCATGGTTGTGAGCCGTTCGACATGAGACATCCCGATTGATTCGTTGCTGAGCCAAGCAAAGGTTTTCGAATTACTCATTCGGTACATTGAAAAAGTTTAATCAACCTTTCTTTTGAGGTGAATAGCCAAAATCCTATAAAACTAAGTGTAGTGTTTTAAGGAAAAAAATTTATCGAGATTTTTCTTCAGAAGAGAAGACCTGAGGATGCATATTGTTTAACTAGAAGAAAAAGGAAGAAATCATCTCACTGGAGCTAATCCGTCAGATAACAGAACTCAAAAATTCTGCAGCACTGTCATATCCACATTCAGTAGGATAGGACAGTCATTTCTACCAAACTTAGTCATGGCGGCCCAATTCAAGCGAAGATCATGAACGCTATAGCTCAAACAATACCTCACCATTCTCTAATTAATCGCTCTCTCGTATAGCTCAAGATAGAACTTTTACTATACGATTACAAAGTGCACTGACTGGGAGAATACTTTGAGCAAGCATTATCTCTAATCAGAATCATTAGTAATTCATGGATGTTCATTTCTCAACCAAGAACCTTCCTCCAAGGAAAAGCTAACTTGTAATCACCTCGCACGTGCTAAAAGCGTCTGATATCATGAATCTAAACGTCTGCACACCTGTCTGATCCCATTCAGATCTTATTGCAAAATGTTTTTTCACTCAACCAGTCACCCCAAAACTTCAGTTACGATTCCAAACTGCATAAGAACGCAGGGGAGAGGAGGTATGAGCTTCGGCTTCCGAGGTAGCGGATGATCTTCGAAACTTTGGAAGGCGGGTAGAGACCCACCGGTTACATTGAAATTCATTTTCACCAAAGTTATTCATGGCGGCCTCTGCTGTTCATGCTAAGAACATGGAGCGCTATAGGTCAAGCAAAAACTTTTTATTCTCTAAATATTCGTCTTCTTTCAGCACAAGCTCGAAAATTTGCTATAGTAGTAAAAAGTGCACTGACTGTGATATTACTTCGAGCAAGCATTATCTCTAATCAGAATCATTAGTAATTCTTGGATGTTCATTTCTCAAACAAGAACCTTCCTTCAAGGAAAAGCTAACTTGTAATCACCTCGCACGTGCTAAAAGCGTCTGATATCATGAAGCTAAACGTCTGCAGACCTGTCTGATCCCATTCAGATCGTATTGCAAAATGTGTTTTCACTCAACCATTCATCCCAAAATTTTAGTTATGATTCCAAGATGAATAAGAACGCAGTGAAGAAGAGGTATGAGCTTCGGCTTCCGAGGAAGCGGGTGATCCTCGAAACTTTAGAAGGCGGGCGAAGACTCACCGGTTACATTTTAATTTCAGTTCCACCAAAGTTAGTCGTGGCGGCCTCTGCAATTCATGCGAAGATCATGGGCGCTATAGCTCAAACAACAACTCGCCATTCTTTAAATATTCGCCTTCTTGGTTCAGCTCAAGCTCAAAATTTAAAAAAAGAATTAAAGCGTACTGACTGGGAGATTACTTCGAGCAAGCATAAAATCTAATCAGAATCATTAATAATTCATGGATGTTCATTTCTCAACCAAGAACCTTCCTTCAAGGAGGAGCTAACTTGTAATCACCTCGCACGTGCTAAAAACGTCTGATATCATGAATCCAAACGTCTGCAGACCTGTCTGATCCCATTCAGATCGTATTGCAAAATGTGTTTTCACTTAACCAATCACCTCAAATTTCAGTTATGATTCAAAGATGCATAAGAACGCAGTGAAGAAGAGGTATGAGCTTCGACTTCCGAGGAAGCGGGTGTTCCTCGAAACTTTAGAAGGCGGGCGAAGACTCACCGGTTACATTTGAATTTAATTTCCCCAAACTTAGTCATGGCGGCCTCTGCTATTCATGCGAAGAACATCGAGCGCCATAGCTCAAACAATAAGTCACCATTCTTTAAATATTCGTCTTCTTGGTTCAGCTCAAGCTCGAATTTTTAAAAAACGATTAAAAAGCGCACTGACTGAGAGATTACTTCGAGCAAGCATTATCTCTAATCAGAATCATTAATAATTCTTGGATGTTCATTTCTCAACCAAGAACCTTCCTTCAAGGAAGAGCTAACTTGTAATCACTTCGCACGTGCTAAAAACGTCTGATATCAAGAATCCAAACGTCTGCAGACCTGTCTGATCCTATTCAGATCGTATTGCAAAATGTGTTCTCACTCAACCATTCACCCCAAAACTTTAGTTATGATTCCCAGATGCATAAGAACGCAGTGAAGAAGAGGTATGAGCTTCGGCTTCCGAGGAAGCGGGTGATCCTCGAAACTTTAGAAGGCGGGCGAAGACTCACCTGGTTACATTTTTACACGCGAAGGTTACATTTTAATTTCAGTTCCACCAAAGTTAGTCGTGGCGGCCTCTGCAATTCATGCGAAGGTCGTGGGCGCTATAGCTCAAACAACAACTCGCCATTCTTTAAATATTCGCCTTCTTGGTTCAGCTCAAGCTCAAAATTTAAAAAAAAGAATAAAAGCGTTTTGACTGGGAGATTACTTCGAGCAAGCATAAACTCTAATCAGAATCATCAATAATTCATGGATGTTCATTTTTAAACCAAGAACCTTCCTTCAAGGAAAAGCTAACTTGTAATAACCTCACACGTGCTAAAAGGCGTCTGATATCATGAATCCAAACGTCTGCAGACCTGTCTGATCCCATTCAGATCGTTTTGTAAAATGTGTTTTCACTCAACCAATCAATCCAAATTTTCAGTTATGATTCCAAAAAAACGCAGTGGAAAGGAGGTATGAGCTTCGGCTTCCGAGATAGCGGGTGATCCTCGAAACTTTGGAAGGCTAGTGGAGACTCACCAGTTACATTTGAATTTCATTCCCACCAAACTTTGACATGGCGGCCTCTGCAATTCATGCGAAGATCGTTGGCGCTATAGCTTAAACAACAACTCGTCATTCTTTAAATATTCGTCTTCTTGGTTCAGCTCAAGCTCGAAATTTTAACAAACGATTAAAAAGCGCACTGAATGGGAGATTACTTCGAGCGAGCATTTTCTCTAAACAGAATCATTGATAATTCATGGATGTTCATTTCTCAACCAAAAACCTTTCTGCAGGGAAAAACTATTTTGCTCTAATCTCAGTTACTCCAATCCCTTGGATCGCGTGGCCCAATGTGGTGGAAGCAATTCCACGTCGGTCCGTTTTTATTCACATTTCTATGCATTATTTCCCTGCATCAACCAGTCTCAATTTCTTGAGTAGTTTAAAAGTTGAATGTAGGATATGTCTCCATATTTGTTCAAATGTAACTTTATCAACATTCTTTATTCTTCGAAAGTAGTCAACAATGGCCGTCAGCTTCAAAAAAGAGAGAAATATTGAAGCGAGGTAAATGCGATGAAAAAGCTGAACTATTTTACGCATTCTCTTCTTCCAATAATTAAGTAATAAAAAAGTTCCAAGAATCTGGGAGTACATTAGAAAATTGCATGGAGCTATAAGTGGTTGAAGTATTCAATATATGGATTGGATTCATTGATATGAGAGGAAAGGGGAAGCTTTTTGATAGGATTACCGTAAGAGTAACAAAGAACTGAATTTTTAGCGAGTCATAACTTTTGCGATCGTGCCATTCAAACCCTTCCAGTGCACGAGAAAACCTTCGAGTATGAGAGCGACTCCCAAATCAACGTGATGTAGGTCTTAGTTAATTATTAACATTAACATGGTATCATTCTCATAAATAGCAGAGTAAGCAACGTTTTCGAGAAGTTGAAGACACTGCCTCAGGAGAAGAGTGAGAAAAGTAACAATGCAAAATCGTGAACAACTGAGGATGTTTGTTTTGTGATTAACATTGGTACGAGAAGCAAGCAAGCACAAAGTGTGCGCCTATGAATATGTGAAAATTCTTTTGTATACAATACTACTTGCTTCATGTGGCGCCTTCACATAAGATACGTCTAAAAGAGCTCCCGGGTGATGTCTACTCTCGCTATCTAAATACATGCGAGAACTCCCAACGCATGTCGCAGTGAAGTGCGTGTCGGGGGCTCTCTGGATAAAAGCTACGTATCCTCAACTATACCCAATTGGAAGAATGATTTTTTCTTTGATCATTCACCAAAATAATAACATACATAGAAGAGATACACCAATACGCAAATAATGAAATATTCAGCACTCTGACATTTATTGTGAATATAAGAAAATTTTCTGACCCAGCTCATAAGTAGTGTATGCTCATACAACGCACAAAGAATAACTGTTCATGACACAGAAAACAACATGATTACAACAAAAGTTCATCTCGCTTAGCGAATTCTTCCAAGACCTAAAAGCATGACACAAGCCGATAGAAAATGTGTATTCTGACAGAGATAAATACTTCATGAAACGAACACAACATCGTGATAGACATCTGTTATTTTAGATATTTTCCGAGAAAGTGATTATTTCTAGTTCTTACCACTACATACTTTCGAACACTCTTTTCAAAAACTTCTTAAGTACTTTCGATCTCCGAAGAAATGAAGTACGAAACTTACTCTTAAAATAACTCTGAAGTACAAAGAAACTTTGAAATAAAATAAGAATTGAGAAAAAAACAAGATGAGTCGCTAAAAAGTTAAGCACAACTCAGCTTCTTACTTTCAAAAATCCTAAAACCATTTTCAACCTTTAAATCGACAATTTTTTCCAAGGGCAAGCTTCAACACTTTGGTGATGTAAAGGGTGTGATTCATTGCGAAAGATTCGGCAATTCACGAGAGAGTTGCGAAATGTATGATCAAAATCTATGGTTTTTGATGGTTTTGCAGGGAAGATGAAAGAAGTTGGATTTGTATACTTTTAAACTAAAAGAGAAACAGTCTTTCATCCTAATGCTAAAAAGGCCTCTACACTAAATATTCTACGCTCATGGTTCATTCACTGCGGTCAAGTGTTGTACATCCCGAAGGCGGGTGTATTCAAACAAAGGTTATATGAGACGACGGATGGAGTTTACGACAGTAGGAGTCAATATAATATAAATTTCCCAACCCTGTAAAAATGTTTTTG
Source organism: Allodiplogaster pararmata (assembly GCA_964056735.1). NCBI lineage: Eukaryota > Metazoa > Nematoda > Chromadorea > Rhabditida > Diplogasteridae > Allodiplogaster > Allodiplogaster pararmata. The sequence goes on along the minus strand of OZ057409.1, from coordinate 7,790,786 downwards.
CGTCGTATCTTTTTTTCACTCATGTCCACATCGCCGACTTTCAAAGAATGCAGAGCATTATCGATCGAAAATCATTGATTGCAGGGGGGTGGGTAGAGTGGAAGCCTTGAAATTGTTCAAATATTATTATCGACTAGCATTTATCTTCTGTTATTACTCATAAACGAATCGTCAAAAGAGCAATTCGCTTCTTATTCGTGTGAACTAAGTGACCCATTATATGATTTAAGCTGCTCTCAACCACACAGGAAAGAAACCGATATAATGGTCAAAAAACAGTCTAAGCATCAAGCAAGTTGCCCGTAGGCACGGGGTACACTTGTCCCTCTTGGGTGCCCGTAGCGGCCATGGAGGAGTAAGTGCCGCCAGCAGGCGCAGTTCCCGATGCCAGTCTTTTCTCATCCCCTGAGGTGGACGTGTTAGGCTGATCGGCCTGAACAGAATGATCTTCTTACCCCTCTGTATCTACCACACACAATCTTCCTCTTCTGAAGAGAATAACAAGACAAAGAAAAAATCACAATCTTCGAAGTAGGGAACAAGATAATCAACAAGACACACTAAAATGGGACGATTTGGGTATAGGACACCTAATAACAGGTTCCTCCAGTTCAGGGATCTCGTCACGTTTCGACAAACCAAGAGGCGATAGAATAATCACATGCAGAGATTTTTTTTCATCACTTACATCAGAAGGAACCAAGTACAACAATAAACTACAGAGCTGCTCCCTTTTTTCCATTTTAGTATCTTTAATACCTGTAACTCACCAACTTCAAATCATCGATAGTGTAAAAGAGCAATCTTTACTTTTCTTGATTGTAGAAATCACAATTGCCCATCGAAATCGATAAGCAGCGCCTCGCCGCTCAGAGCAGTGGATGTGCATGGGAGGAGAGGCGATTGGTGTCCGCCAGGCTGGAGTACTGTCCCGCCGCCCGCTGGCTTGCTCGAGGCTGCGACGGCGCCGCTGATGATGCCGGCACCACCCGCGAAGACTTGGGCGCTTGCGAACTCTGATAGTGCTCCGTATCCAGTGGTGGCGGTGCCTCTGGTGCTGGAGCGCCGCCCTGAGTTGAGGGTTTAGGCCACTGACCGTGGATGTTCGAAGTGCGAGAGAAGCATTGGGAGCAGCAGTTTCCTCTCAGGTGGGTTAGTTGCAGCTGATCAGCTGATGTGCAGACTGTTCCTGTTAGGCGGAAGAAAACACCGCAGTCGCCAGCTGCTTAGCCACAGCTTGAAGACACCCGCCACCATTGTGCAATAGCCTTTTCACATCACAGAGAGGACAAGCATGCCGCCTATTGAACCACAATGACTGCAATACCACCACCTTTCAGCTTAACGAAGTAAAGGCGTGGTTAATAAACGAGCTTGAGAGACGAACTGTTGTAAAACAGCAGCAAATATAGATAGATAAAGAGTGATAGATTGATAAAGAGATAAAGGAAGAGAAGGGAAGAGAAAAATACAGAGAAAAAGAGATCGAGAGACAGATAAAGAGAGAGGGAGAGAAAAGTAGCAGAGACACAGAGCTAGATACTGAGAGATGGATAAAGACAAACAGAGAATAGACAGTGACACAGTGGGGAAAAGACTGAGGGTGAGTGAAATGAGAGAGAGGGACAGAGAGAAAGAGAATGAGAGAGAGAGAGAGAGAGAGAGAGAGAGAGAGAGAGAGAGAGCTAGGCAGCTCGTGCGATCCATGCAGGCGTAAGACTCGAACCCTGGTCGACATCTTCTCAAATCGTGCAATACTGACGGCACAAGTGTGGATTTCTCCAACGAAAATCTCTTTTCTCCCTTCTCCTTCCATCCCTGTCCCAATTGGCATGCATTTGGACGCTTGAGTAGCTTCTGGACACCAGTTCTCACGGTAAACTCAGCGGTTTAGGGCCATGGAGGGACAGTTTTTGCGAAAAAAAAAACACTGGCTTTCAATGATTTGGGTCTTTATTTGTTTTATTTCAAACCACCGGGAAGAAGAGGGGGAAGAGAACATGATTGAGAACGTTGGCCTCTGAGACTACCCAATGTGACAGGTTAGCGTGGACAAAAGGATGGTTGGAGGAAGGAGGAACCTGCGGCTACTTCGTTACCACTCACCGATCGCTCCGGATTCGAGTGCTGAAATCACAATTATTGAGAAAAAAGTTTCCACCGATTTTATGGGTAGAATACCTTCTCGTTTTTCTTTTTTTTTTGTCCATGTTTACTTATTATGTGATTAATATTCAATTTTATATGTATTCATAGCTTCTTTATTGTCGCAGAAGCTGAAAAAAAATTTTGTTGAGCTTTTTCCTCTTTTGTTTACACCATTTGCTTCACCGGCGACCAGTGAGAAAAAATTTAGGATCTGCAAGCACAAAACATCATGCGCCTTGTATGAATCCGTGTTACGACACTGTTGGTTAATAACTGATAGCTTTTTTTCTAATCATCTCCAGGGGTTAAGTGGGTACCGGACAAGCTATGCTGGCGCATACATGTTGATAAGAGAATGATCTACATTCTCTTATCCTTCTTCGTTGTGTTTCACTTTTTCTCTACTTCTCTTTTTGCCTTCCCTATTCAATGCTAATTGAGTTCACACAATAAAACATCCATGATCAAAGAGTTTTTCAAAACTTTCAAAAACTCTTGTCTATCAAAAAAGACTAGTCTTATAGGAGCGGCAGGCTTTAAAAAAAGACATAAAGCGTGCGAAGACGAATAGAGAATGTCATACGAATAGAGAATGTCATACGAATAGAGAATGTCATACGAATAGAGAATGTCATACGAATAGAGAATGTTATACGAATAGAGAATGTCATACGAATAGAGAATGTCATACGAATATAAAATGTATGTACATCACTAGCTTTATGAACAGCACACAAACTCAACCTTTGGTGCGGGTTAAATAAACACTCTGATCTTGGTTAGAATCATATGTATGAAGAAATATTATACCTGTATGTACTTCTAATTCTTGAGACCAATAAGAAAATGAATGTACCTGAGTGTACTGCTGATACTGCGGGTGGAAGTTGTGGATGGCGTCCTGCATGATGTCCTTCGGGTTCATCGTTTCCTTCAGAGAAGACGAAATCGACTGCAGCGTAACCGGACGGCCGTCATTGGCGTGGTTCTCTTCAAATGAATACCAAGTTTGTATCGAGAAGGTGATCATAAACTTCGTGCGACTGTGAACGAGAGGACTTCAATTCTAGTGTCCTAAACCTATTTCTTATATTTAAAAGAGCCATTTATCCAGCTATGTTCAGGGCTCTTAGTCCTAGAAAGAGGCTTCGTAGTTTCTGGAAGCCTTTGGAGAGTCTTGGGTAGAAATTCTATATAGTAGCGAAAAATGAGATAGGTTTAGGTAAGGGAACTATAACTACGACCTTTTCGAAAGGAGAAATCCCGCCGCGGACCAAAACTGGGTAGTATAGCTCGTCAAAGGAGGGCGATGCCGGACCGGCCTGGGCATGCCACCGGACAAAACATCAGCCGATACTCCGCTATACTTTTCAATGGCGAGTCGAGGCGCCAGTTGTTGTTGTTGCCGGCAAGCATCCCGCATCGAAGACTTGGTTATGAACACTCTCTTTAATGAGAGAAGTTCTCGTGTTCTTCGGACAAGATGCGTCCGGAGAAGGGTTTTGATGTCCTTTGCAGTCCTGAGACTGTCATGCTGCACCTTGTGAAGGCGGACATCGTTGTAGCAACCTGTTAAATAACCTCTTGCCCTTCTCCGGTTAACGAATGGGTCTCGCCAAGAGGATCGCCGACTGCGGTGCGAGTGTAGACGGAGAAAATCTCTCCGGAAGGATCCTCACCACCAACCTATCCCAAAAGGACTCCCCTCGACAGGACCTATGGGCAAGACAACAACAACAACAACCTTTTCGAAAAGCGCATAGACTCGCGCCTATATTCTACCAAATTGCGGCTGAAAGAGAAACTACTTAAAATGCTTTTATAGTTGAATAATAATTTTAAAAAACACCCGACCGACCAGGAAGAAAAGCGACATCGCCTAGAAACGAAGTAACTTATTTAAAACAATGTCATTCACAGGACTAATGAGTTAACAAACCTGCATGAACTTCCGCGTACGCGGACACGGAGAACGCGAAGCGAAGCGCGATCGCGGCGAAGAACATCTCGCAGCAGATGAAAAAGTTCTGCCAGCCCGCCGCGATAGTTCCGCGCGTGTAAATCTCAATCAGAACCAAACTAGAAAAGTTCGGAATTGGATTTCTCTGTACAGAGCCTTGATTCAGCCCCTTGTTACCAACGGAGCCCAATTAGTTGGGTTCGGTTAAGCTAAAAGTATGTCAGCAGTCCCTAATCAGACCTCAAACGGCGCAAAACAACGCTAAGAAGAAAATACTTAAAATCAGTGGGTATAAATATGCTATCGAAAGACTGTGGTAGCTAAAAATTGTAGTCATTGCTAAACTAGGATGACCGGCCTAAATAGCCTGAGTACAACCGATGCGATTGATTTCTTCTGCTTCACTTGATAGTAATTCTCCACAGGGTCCAAACCTGGTTGGAATTACTAAGGGGGAGGGCGCACCTTACAAGAAACTCATTATTACCGCTTCAACGCAAAAGAAGTGGCTTTCACAACAACAGCAACAAAATTTTATGTGTTACACACTTTTCAACTATGGATCTTGATACTCGAAACACACTGGCAACAGTGGCCATTCGTGAATCTACAGCCTTAAGAGCCTGTCACGGATGGAGCCGGATCATCCAGTCCAGAATCGAGCGCGACCTCAGGTGGCGGATAGAGGGACGCCTCCCTACGAAGAATTCGTGCTGGGAGGTAGCGGGAGAAATCCCGCCACGGACCAAAACGTCAAAGGAGGGCGATGCCGGACCGGCCTGGGCATGCCACCGGACAAAACATCAGCCGATACTCCGCTATATCTTTCAATGGCGAGTCGAGGCGCCAGTAAAATAACCTCTTGCCCTTCTCCGGTTAACGAATGGGTCTCGCCAAGAGGATCGCCGACTGCGGTGCGAGTGTAGACAGAGAAAATCTCTCCGGACTCAAAAGGATCCTCACCACCAATCTATCCCAAAAGGACTCCCCTCGACAGGACCTATGGGCAAGACAACAACAACAATGGATCTTGATTCCTTCACACAATGAATTGTTCTCATTCTGAAATAAGAAAACATGCTAGATTTGCTTTCAATTGAATAACAAATCAAATTCCCATAACAAATTGAAGTACCAACTTCATTTCCGAACTCGTCTGTGACGGGGTCAATGAAAGAAGTTGCTCCAAGCACAGCGAGAAGGAATCCTTCAAAGCACGGTCGATCAGGATTAGAGAAGGATTGGGCCCCGTCTCACCCACACAATGGTTGACGTCTCATCTCATATCCAAGCCCTCTCTGTTTCCCAATGTATGAGTAGTTGGAGCCCCCCCCTTACTCTTAAGTTTTACTCTCATATAAGTTGGCATCATAAACATAAAATTACATGTAAAATGTCTTACTTTCTTCTCATTAAAGTCCACTTCATTTGCTTTTTTTCAGTGCAACATCAACAATTTGATTTTTTTTGAACTGACACTTCAAATCGGTTGTAACTTTTTTTCTCTTCCTAAACCATACACTCCGCTCTCTCCCTTTGACAGTTATTTAGTTGTTGCTTTGAACGGAACTCGTACCAAGAATAGTTCATTACTAATTATACCCCAAAATTATGTGTTTTCATTATGTATTTGCACGGTAAGAAAAACGGTTTTGAAAAAAACGTATTCTATCCTTGCCTCGTCCCTCTGAACGGCTGCCATGTACAGCCCTATCCTTGCCTCGTCCCTCTGAACGGCTGCCATGTACTTATTCCGATGGATTTCAGCTTCCTATTTCACCTCTATTGGCCGCTGCTCTCGACCTAAGCCATTTGCTGTACCCCACCTCTCTTTCTTATAAACTAAGCCTAGGTCAGCACTCCTGTGTGCTTCATTTGATGCCTCCCAACACGTCACCTAATGAAAAAAAAAGTTCGAACCTTGCCAGAAGGACAAGAAGATGACACTCTTCACCGTGGTGAACTTAAGCACTGGGCTGTACGGGGAAAGAAGATCCTCAAAAAATAATTCAAGCTTTTCATTAAGCGAAAGCTTCACGCGTTCAAATCGTCATTCAAATTCTACGGCTCATACAAAATATGTTTTGGCATTGGTCATGTTTGATGGATCATTCAATGGGCATTGCTCCAAAAAAAATTTTGTTAGAAGATATAAGTCCCATAAAAGACCGAATAGTTTTTTTTCTTCCCAGTTTCATGGGCCTTTGAAAATGAGCCTGTCACAATAAAACATTTATTATGCTTCACTGCGAATCTTCATTACAAATAAATACCTAAAAGAGTTGAATAAATAAGGATCATCAATAAGATCCAAAAAATGTTATGCTTAAAACCGACCAATAATGTTCCGATGATAAATATCCATTCAAAGCTGTTTTCTACTCATAGGGTAGTAATCTCCGACATATACCCTTTATGAGCTGTTTTCTATTCCTAGAGTAGTAATCTCGCGGTTATACTTAGAATTATAAGGTTCTTGACATCGATTTCAGTTGTTGCGGACCGGACCATCTCATCGCTATCGATATTTTCATTAACTTACTCAATCCAAGAGGAAATATATATTTGAGTAAAAGAAGCTTTACTCCGCATTGTAGTTTGTTCCTTTTTTTCTATTAACCCAATTCATTCAGATTAAGCGTTTGCATATGAATTTTTTTCGGGAAAAACTCTTGATAAAATATGAAGAAGTTTTTCGAGGAAATTCAGAGCTAACTTTGGTGGCCATGTAGAACAGGAAGAGGCCGTAAAGTGCCAGGGAGATAGAGATGTTGTAAATGACCGAAATATAGATGTAACCCTGTAATAACACCAATCGTTTTGCTGGGAATGCGCTCTACCTTTTAATAGAAGTATTCAAAACAAAATCAACCAAAAAAGCATAAAACAGTCTTTCCATCTTGGAATCGCGCTGGCTGCTAAGAGAGACGGCATTGCTCGACCCCCCGGTTGTCTAGCCTTTTTCTCGTTATAATATAAACAGTTCAACCATTCTAAGCTTCCGCCTTACTTCTGTCAAACTCACGAATTGTCTTAATGAGCTCTCGCTCAATCTTGTTCTGTCGAATAGTGGAGCTTTTTTTGAGTTTAGAAAGTGCTCAAGTTTTTTCGAGTTGTAAAACTTGAACAACATAATTCTCACAACACCATAACTGAGTTTTGAAGTTTTTCAGAAAGCTTGAATGGATTGAAAAGAGTAAAATGAATTTTAGAGCGATAAATTAAAGACCTTGGAAGTACTCCAGTCGCCTTCCTCATACAAACCAACGGGAACGAGGAAAAGAGTTATCAGAGCCATGATCGGCTTGATAAAGCAGAACTGCAGTGTGACCTGCAAGGAAAGACTTGCTCCCTAGGTTTTTGTTCAATTAACCTGCTCATCATCTCCTCTCAATAGTCCGGCGGATAAGGCGTTCGGGTCAGGGGTTAAATGCTTACCGGACCAGCTATGTTAGCGCATACATGTTCACGACGAAAATGATCTACATAATCTTATCTTCCGTTCTATTTTACTCTTCTTCCGTTCTATTTTACTCTTCTTCCGTTCTATTTTACTCTTCTTCCGTTCTATTTTACTCTTCTTCCGTTCTATTTTACTCTTCTTCTTCCGTTCTATTTTACTCTTCTTCTTCCGTTCTATTTTACTCTTCTTCTTCCGTTCTATTTTACTCTTCTTCTTCCGTTCTATTTTACTCTTCTTCTTCCGTTCTATTTTACTCTTCTTCTTCCGTTCTATTTTACTCTTCTTCTTCCGTTCTATTTTACTCTTCTTCTTCCGTTCTATTTTACTCTTCTTCTTCCGTTCTATTTTACTCTTCTTCTTCCGTTCTATTTTACTCTTCTTCTTCCGTTCTATTTTACTCTTCTTCTTCCGTTCTATTTTACTCTTCTTCTTCCGTTCTATTTTACTCTTCTTCTTCCGTTCTATTTTACTTTTCCTCTACTTCTCTACGCCTGGTTCAGGTTATGGGCATGACTCTTAAAAAATGGGTCTCAAGTTAGACCCTCTACCAATAGTAGATCTACACAATTTTGTATGTATATTCGAAGTTTGCTTCAGAACGCCTTTTTTGGCTTAAAAAATTTTTTCAAAGCTTAAACCTTTCTTTTCAAAGTTCCTTGTTTCATGCATTTGAGATACTCTTTCTTTTTTCTCAAAACAGCTCATTTTATGAACCAAAACAGCCCTTCATAAACCTTTTCAAGAGCTTACCTGCTTGCAGAAGCGCAAAAACTCGATGGTATACTGCTTGCCAGCCAGGCAGCACGTGCACGTGAAATAGTTTGTTGGCCTTAAAAGCGACTTTCCGCATTCAAATTTCTCAAAAAAGAGATAGAAAATTTTTTACTATCCGAAGCCTATATAACAGAAGAACTTTTTCAGAATTCTGAATAAAATATTAGTATTTTCGAGAAAAAGCAATTTGAGAATACAATCAGGGTGTTTCTAAGCACCCCCACGACTTTTTTCGAGCGCATAGGTTTTTGAAATTTCAGAGTTCAACATTCAATTTTTCCAATGATTTGCCTACGAAAAACCCGATAGAAATTTTTTCCCAAACGCATAGATTTCAATGTTTTTCGGGGTTTTTATAAAGCACATAGATTTTTTTTGCCCTTAGTGCGGGTCAGAGAAACACCCTGAATACAATATTATTCATAGTGTTTTTTTAAATAAAAAGTCAATCAATCAATATGTTCAATCATTCATCACTATTCCATCTTTGACTTTTTCTATGAAAAAGTTCTTTACAAAAACATGCGCAGTGATTGGTTGTCTTCAAAAGGCCGTGTTTAGAATTCTAATCGAACCTGATGGGTTTCCCGCGTATCTCTGCCATGATATTGCTCTCACCTCCGAGGTACTCATAGCACAAACTCAAGAAGCTGTAGATCACAAATGCTGAAAATAGTGTATTCAGATTGAGTATTTAATGTTCACTGCATGAATTGGTTTCTTATAACGCCTTCATTATTGGGTATTTATCAGATCAGGCGACGAAGCCCCTTTTTTAAATGGAAACTGAATTCCTTTTTGTCCTATTTTTGACAAATTAGGGTGTTGGATGTTTGCAAATTTTTACTTTATAGTGTTTCCTCTACTTTATTGGCTCGAATATGATTCGAAGAAATATGATTCGAAGAAATATGATTCGAAGAACAGCTAATTCTTTCACTTTCCACAGCTCAAAATCGTGGTTTTTTCTTCTTTTTTTTCCACTTTCCCCAGCCCAGAATCGTGTTTTTTTAAACTATTACTATTCGATTTCGTCATAGTTTGACAAATAAGTTACTGCAAAAGTTTGCTGTGAACATTTCATTATAAAATATTAATTATAAAATATTTTATATCAATAGCTCGATTTTCATAGCTCGGCAGTGATGTCATTATTTCTAATCTGAGTTGGCCATCATATTTTGACAGTCATGAAGTGTTCAAATAAGCATATTTTGACAGTCATGAAGTGGTCATCCTATTTTGACAGTCATGAATTGTTAAGCATATTTTGACAGTCATGAAGTGGTCATTCTATTTTGACAGTCATGAATTGTTAAGCACATTTTGACAGTCATATTCTGAAAGCTGGATGGTGAATTGGTAATAATATATTTGTAATTGTCGACAGTCAGAAATACGTGATTATCGAAGTTGTATTGGGAATCGCTCGTCATAGTTTATGTGCGAGTTAAGGTTCTTCAAAGTATGCACAGCTGAGTATTACCTCCATTACCTCCATTCACGGGAGCGAATGAGCTAAAAGAGGAAGTCTTTTCTCGCCCTATGGCCACCTCTGGCTGCTGATCAAACTAACTCGGACATGACCGTTCCCATCATTGAGCTAATCCCAGCCCTCCATTCCATCGTTGACCGAAATAGCGCCAGAAACTTCCCCTTCTATTGTACCCCATCTACTGCATCTTTCTTGCTCTCACCGTTTTCATTTGTTATATTCACTCAGCTTAAAATTCGTTCTTACCTCTCTTTTGTTCTGTCTCTATATTCTCCAGTTTTCTCAACTTTAGTTTTTTTTCTCTCTGCTTTTTTCACTTCTCTTTCTCAAATGTTTCTTCAAGGCTTTTTCTTATGAATTCAGCAGTGAATTCTACTAAAAAAACAATTCGTAATTATGCATAACTAACTTTCTCCAGTTTTAACTGGGCACATAACTTCATGTCTTACGCTTGAAACGAAAATTCACATTTTAAAAGTAGTTTTGACTCTCGAACTTCATTATACTCAGTTCATAGGCCGAAGTGAAGTTCTAATTCTTTTTACTTTATACTTTTGATGTATCAATGCCATCATCTTATTTGAACTGTTCAAGTAACAGGTTTGTAGCAAGAATCAGGTTCAAAAGAGACATCAAGTACGTAAGACAATAGTAGACAGATCGGTATGGCGATTAGTCAAACTTCTCGAAATACGTTTTCTGGAAGCAGCAAACAAAAAGCGACAAACATGATGTCAAGAAAAGCGATAGAAAAAATGAGAGAGACAGAAAATAGCGTGACACTAAAAAGAGATAGAGAAAATAGAGAGCAGAGACAAAGAGAGAGAGATAGTCATAGAGAAATACAGAGAAAAAATAAAAAGAAAGAGAGAGAGAGAAGCTTAGTAAATGTATCGGAAGCAATGAACATGGAGCGAAGTAGAGAAGCAGATCAAAAAGGAAGATTATCCATCAAGCCGCGTACTGGATTAACCAAAAACAAAAGAGTTTTGAGCTACTACTATTTCGCTTTATCTTTCTATATTCCTCTCTCTCTATCTCTCTCTCTCTCTCTCTCTCTCTCTAAAGCAAGAAAAAAATCGTACAAGAAAGGGTAGCAGAGCATGTTGTTCGGCCGAATTATGTTCAAAGACCACTTTTTTTCTAATCCCGGGGTAGAAAATGATGAACTCTAGTGCTTACAAAGTCTGCCAACATCTTTGATTTTTTGAAAATAAAAATTTGCCTTTATTTCTTGGTCGTTGGTCTCTTTTTTTTACTTTTAGCACAATGTAGTTTTTTTACATTTCTGTTGTCAGTTTCCGTATAAAAAACTCAGCTTTTTGGAAGGAATCGGAAACGATGAAACACACTTTAAAATTTTTTTTTGTCAACTGAACTCTACACTCAAAGCTATGAAATGGGTCGCTTTAGTAGATTAAGTGGGGCGGAGCTTGGATAAGTTGCTCGCAGGACTGGCTAATGACTGCGTTCATTGGAGAGGCAGGCGTAGCCCATAGGCTTGCACGTCCTATAGCTGGAGAGAATACGATAAGTATCGAACTACGCAGTGAAAAGAGCCTCAGTTACTGCTCTTTTACAGAAAAATTACATAAAAGAATTGTATAAGCGTAGAAATTGAAGGAAAGAGGTACTGACGAGAGCGAGAGATGGAGAGGAAGAAAGGAACAGAGAAAGATATATAAAAAGAAAAAGAGAGATAGATAGAGAGAGAGAAAGCAAAAAAGAGATATACTCAAAATGAGAACTTGAAACAAGAGCGTGCTTCTTTTGACAGCTTCATTCTGAAAAAGCGAAAATACATCTAGTAGTCATTGATTCAAAGCGTAGGTGATTTAATGAATTGAGAGAGAGAGAAAAAGAAAGTAGGGAGAAAATCAATAAAGAAAGAGAGAGAAAGAGAAGTTCTGAGAGACTGAGGAAAATCGAAGGCAGAAAAGTTAGACTGAGGACAATGAGAAGCACAAAAACGGTTAACATTTGATTGTGATAGCTTTTCCGAGGGAAAAATTGGTCCTTTTCATAGGGAGTAACAAATCGAGGCTCTCTCAACAAAAAATTAAAACAATTCTAAAATATTTGTTTTTGAAAGATCAATGAAGTCGATATTCTCTGAAGCTCTCGCTGGTTTCTTCAATCGCCCAAGTTTTCTTTACTTAAATGATGATCGAGTCTCTTCACAGAATAGCTTTTCTCTTTCCTCTTAGTGTTTGTATACAATACATATCTATTCCACACAGGGGTTAAATAGTGACCGGATCGGTCCCGTCCGCGGATACATGTACACACACTATTGACAAAAAACTCCCTCTCTTTTCTTACCCTTTTCCTTCATCCTCTCTTCTTTTTTCCTCCAAACTTTGAGCGGCGGATACATGTAAACAGAAATTGGGCGGTTCCATTTAACCCCTGATTCCACAATAAGTATGTATGTAAAGCGTTATTTGAAGTAGAGAGTTGGAGGTTGGTAAGCCCTTTTTGATTTTTTTTCTGTTTCACATGTATCCTACAATTAAACACATCAAGCCATTTGTCGAGCTCGTATTTATGTGTATAACATCGACATTCTATGTTCTCGATTTCTCGCTAAATTTGTTCATTGTGAACACATATAATTTAAAAAGGTACCGAATTAGAACCCCATCTATTTTGAGATGAAAGAAATGCAGAGAAAATGGAGCTCAATCAGCTATTATATAATTTCTCAGTTTTTCCTTGTTAGTCTTTTTGCTCCTACTTATCTGTCTCACTTATTATTCTTCTATGAAGATAATTTCGTTTTCTCTTCTATTAGAGTATTGTGGTTTCCTGACGATGCATTCATGAAAGGTGACGTAACGCCTTTTTCTTGGAAAACCGCCAAGACGAGATACAGATCACAAAAAGTATCAGCTAACCCTCGTAGCAATCTCTGATGGAATTGAAGTATATGTAGACATTGTTTGAGGAGAAGATTAGCGACAGCCAGGAATCGAAAGAGTAGATGGGCACAATGAAGAGGATACGCACAATCCACCGCTGCTCCGTAGGGCAAGAGTACCATCGGAGATGCTGGAAGATCTAAAACAAGAAGAACTTTCACCTAAAAGCCTTCATCTACGCAGAATCATGTTTCGATTGGTTTTTTCTCATTTGGTCATTTCCCAGGTGAGCAAAAACCGCGGGTTTGTTCCGCCCAGTCACCGATTTCGGCATGAACTTATGCGAGCATTTTTCCTCGTGCACTAGGTTCTCACTCGAATTCAATATATCTAGATAGGTGGAGAAGAGCTCCGGTTCATAATTTGTGCAGCAAGAGAACTGAGGCTAATTTTTATGAACTCTCCGCCACCCTCCCCCCTTCCCTTCTTTTTCTTCTTCTTCTTAGCGTTGTCCCGCGCCGGCCGAGGTCGGAGTAGGGTCCACTGTTCCCTCCCCCCTTCCCACCTGTATGGTTTTATGTTTCCTTATCATGAACTTTTATACATCACTTAGTCTTGTTATAATACAAGGTCAATTACACATTATGTGTGTAATATATCACAACAAGATAACATTCTTAAAATAGGTATGTTTAAGGCTTATTGATTCCAGATAGCTGTAGATTGATGTTTTTCTTATTTACTCGACTATTGAGGGGAAATATTGAAATTTTGGCAGTTTTATACGAACTTTTCAACTTTTTAAACTCAAAGTATATAGGTGGTATAATGTTTACCCCGAAAGAGACAGCGATACCTTGCTGTTTTTGGAGTTTAGAATTGAATTGAATAATAAGAGGCGATTTGCCTGTCACTCTGAAGAGTTTTACGAGTAATTTAAGTGAGTTGTTCCCGCTTATCAGTTTATAAGTGAGCGACAACACTGTATAAGTGAGTCTATAAGTGAGCGACAACACTCTATAAGTGAGTAACAACACTGAACACACCTGATGGCCAGTGATGAATAGAGCCGCCCACGTAAAGAGTCCCGCGACTCCTTGCGCGAATCCTGTATGAATGAAGGATTCCGTGGCGTTGGTCATCCCTCGCTTCGCAGGTATCGTGGCCAGATGAGACCTCACTCGTGCCTATCTAGTTTATCGATCGATTGGCAACCAAACACGCAACTATTCCTGCTTTCAGTTCATCTGTAACAACAGAGATGTGTTAGCTATGCAGCCCCATCTGGCAAGTAATAAATGACATGAATACACGCACAAAGATCGACCTTAACATGTTCCATGCTAACGAGAAAACAAAACCGAACTCATCGAATGAAGACGCGCGTCACAGCTGATGGAACCTCTAACCATATTCAAATAATGTTCACGGTATTATGAATATATAAAGCTTGCATTACATGAGCCGAAGGAGAAAAAGTCGGAATTTTCAAAGGAGAGAAAGCGAATATAAACAAATGAATGGTGAATTCGGTGAACGGAGATTTTCGTACGATTGAAAGCAAAAATAAAAGGTACAAAGAAGAAAATCATTGTTCTAAGCAGAAGTTGCCATGGAATTGTGTCATTGCGGCAAGGGCAGCGTGCCACATTCAATTCTTCTCATTACATAGAGATAGAGACAAGTACAGAGCATGGTTTCTCTCTTCTGTTCCAACATGTAAAGACTATTTTTCACTTAGTAAGACCTGGGTGAATTATGAAGAAGAGCTTTTGAGAAAAGTGGAAGTACAAGAAAACCCACTTAAGCTTAAAGATAAGTATTTAAACGGTGATCACTCATTTATGCAATGTAATATGTTATTTTATTTCTGACACGTGATTGTGCCAGAGTTGATAAATCAAAATGAATCAACTCTCGATATAATAGCCTGACCGTTCTGCTCTGAATATTTACAGAATAAATTGTAACATTTAAAAAAAACAATATTTCCTAATTTTGATATCAGTCAAAAGCTAATTGAGTCCTCAATGAAGTAAAAAATTTGATGAGTGACTTATCTACGAAAACGCATGATAAATGGTATTTGACTCGAGCCAACCCCCCCTCAAGTAGAAAAAACTTTCAAGATCTCTTCGAATTCTCTCTTCTTTTTCATCTTTCTCTCATTCCGAATGAAAGGACAGCCGTTAGATTGGATAGCTTCCGCGTGCCACTGCGTTGCCGTTACGAAATCTTTTATTCTCGCTTTAAAAGCACATCCGGCTTCATGTTGGGGTCTTCTAGTTTTAGTAAGAGTTTCGAGAACTTGAAAGGGTCCTTGTTAAATTTCTGAGTACCTAGAGAGAGAGAGAGAGAAAAAGTCATTTTGAGTACTGAGAAAAGGTCTCAGTTCCAGTTCTGAGTACTGAGTAAGAGTAATTTATTAAGTTGTACTTTTTCATAATATACTAATTAAAGTCATAATTGCAGTTCAACGTACTGAGAAACAGAACCCAAGAAAAAAAACTCACATTCGATGGTGCTACAGCCCACAAGTTCACAATATCGCAAGGGACCGGTTCATTCTCACCGGTATCGAGCGCGTCCTCAGATGTCGGATAGAGAGATGTCTCTATGCACAAGTGCATTGAAGATAGCGGGCTTGACCGTCGCGGACCAAAATTGGATAGTATAGTTCGTCAAAAGAGGGCGATGCCGGACTGGCCTGGGCATGCCACCGGATAAAACATCAGCCGATAGTTCCCTATACTTTGTAATTACGAATTGTTTTTAGTAGAATTCACCGCTGAATTCATAAGAAAAAGCCTCGAAAAAACATTTGAGAAAGAGAAGTGAAGTGTGAAAGAAGAAGAAGTGAAAAAAAGCTGAGAGAAAAAAAAACTAAAGTTGAGAAAACTAGAGAATATAGACAGAACAAAAGAGAGGTAAGAACGATTTTTTAAGCTGAGTGAATAAAACAAAGGAAAACGGTGAGAGCAAGAAAGATGGTTCCCTATACTTTGTAGCGAGTCGAGGCACCTGTTAAATAGCCTTTTGCCCTTCTCTGGTTAACGAATAAAATCGCTAGAATATCGACACAGGATCGCTGACTTGGCTTTCATCCACAAAAAGGTCCATTCTCTTACTGACTTGGACTCCTCTCGGCTTTTCTAGATTGCTCTTCTTCAAATGAATCATCGCAAGTCAAATCCTCTTAGGATTACTCTCCCATTTACTATCAAGTACTCCCGTTTATCAACATGTGCTTCTACTAGGTCTATCTCTATATGGAATTTGCTTCCAATCACTTTAACTAACTCCTCCGACTGAATTGTTCCTCGATGAATTGAGAGAGCTTCCGAAAGAATTGATCTTGCCAGATTCTATCATTTCAATCGATTAGAAAACTGCCCCTGTTATGAGTTTTGGTCATTACTCACAATAATAATAATCTTCCTTGCGCTTCTTCCCGCCTCGCGGCAAGGTACGCACCCCCATACTTATCCTGGTATTACTAGTTGCTGCCCGCTAAATCACTGCTAGTGTGATTAGCAGCAGTGGGGAGAGTCAGATTCGTGCCAGAACACAACCAACATTTCTTAACCCTTTGGTTTGGGTGGATCTGTCCGAGGTGGGAGTCGAACTTGGGGCTCTTCGTATGTAGTCGAACACACTACCATTATGCCACGACCGGACATTTTTGATGATTACCATCTTTTAATTGTTTTTTTAAAACCTTGTTATAGTTAAACATATTTTTGTTGCTCATATGATAACCATACAAGTATAAAGAATTGAATGGGTCTCGCGAAGAGGATTGCTGACTGCGCTATGAGTGTAGACGGAAAAATTTCTCCGGACTCAAAAGGATCCTCACCAAACTATCCCAAAGGACTCCCCTTGACAGGACCTATAAGCAAACAACAACAATAAAAAAATCAACAGCGAGTCTTATTCATTTCTTCAGCTCTACTACTGTAGCCCCCTGACAGCAAGAAGTTCCGAACCGGAACACCGTTGCAAATGTTACACAAAAAGTGATTATTACTTTGTAATGACAGACGATGACGTTCAATATGTTACATTCGTTGAGATAAGGCAGATATAATACATCTGCGGAACATGCTAATTTTTCGTTCTCAAAGGCAAAATAGCTGTTTTTGGTCGCGAAAGCTCCTTCAGTCGTGAGAGAAGCCCATTCATTAAAAAACTCTTTTCTCTCCCTCTGTCTCTCTCTCTTTTTGTCTCTATCTCGTATAACTCTCTCTCTCTCTCTCTTTTCTCTCCCTCTGTCTCTCTCTCTTTTTGTCTCTATCTCGTATAACTCTCTCTCTCTCTCTCAATACTCCTCTTCTCTCTTTTTTCTCCCTCTGTCTCTCTCTCTTTTTGTCTCTATCTCGTATAACTCTGTCTCAATACTCCTCTTCTCTCTTTTCTCTCCCTCTGTCTCTCTCTCTTTTTGTCTCTATCTCGTATAACTCTCTCTCTCTCTCAATACTCCTCTTCTCTCTTTTCTCTCCCTCTGTCTCTCTCTCTCTTTTTGTCTCTCTCTCGTATAACTCTCTCTCTCTCTCTCAATACTCCTCTTCTCACGCGCTCTCCTTACATGCGCTTTTTCTTACCGCCATAAACACACGCCAATCGATGAGTGACAGCATGAAACACTTTTATTCGTCGGCGGGCAGGGCATGCGAGGTTCATCTTGCGGTTTACTTCCTGTCATTCCCGCTATCCTCTCTCTCTCTCTCTCTCACACACACACTCTCGCTTTCTCTCTATCTCTATCTCTCTTCCACTCCCTCTATTTCTCTGTATAACTTTCTGCCTTTTGCTTGCTTTTTGATACTTCTCAGTTTCTCTCTTCATCCTTCTATCTCTCGTATTCCTCCGACCCTCTTGTTCATCCGTCTACTCAGTTACGCAGATAACTCAATAAATACATCTCCAAAAAGTTGTCACCGGCAAGGGTGTGAAGTATTAGACAAGTCACAAAAAAATTTGAATTTTAGAATAGCAAGAATGATTTAGAGTGCCCAATCCGAAGTGATTAGGTTAATATCTTTGCTGGATGCTAGTGTGCTTCATATCATAACTGAAGATTGATCGTCAATATGTGAAAATCAGATTTGTTTAAAAACTTAAATTAGCACACTAAAAAAAACAAGGTAGTTTTACACCGGGCTAGAAGTTTTACACCGTCTAATGGTTTAAAAGTTCTTATGACAAAGTCTCTCTAGCCTTCATTATTGCTTTGCGGCAGAATACGTGCCACAATAACATGATTTGTTGACCAAACCTCTTGAAACCATTGGCTGGCTTTTCGGTCTCTGCTGGAGTGTATAGGAGCAGTTGAGAGAGTCAGATTTCGGTCAGCATTGCCAAAACTTCTCCATCTCTTGATCTAGGAGTATCAGTCCTAGGAGAGTTCTAACTTGGAACTCTTGATACAATTGTCTCGCACACTTTTCGACGCACATGCGATGATTTGTTAAAAAAAAGTCGAATTTAAAAAAATAAAGATGTTTTGTTGCCTATCAAACACTAGCCTTCGAAACTTTTGAACATTCATCAAAACTTTCAAAAAACTTTCGTAAAGCATGCTTTTTGAAAAATAATTGTAGGCATCATATAAATCAAGTATTAGGTTGTTTAAAAAGTTTTGGCGGTTTTTGTTACTTGCTCAATGAATGATTCATTTTCAATGAAAGTTCCGTTATAAACCGGCGATGTTAAATATCATTTTGTAGCCCGTTTTCCGCTCTATCTAATCGTGCAACTGGTCTTTGGAAAAAAGTTATTTGTTTTCTTTTCAGGACTTCGAAAGTAGCATGGATAAGAGGCAAATTTGCACGATTTTCTTGTTCCAGTTCAAGCTAGGCCAAAAAGCTGCCGAGACAGCTCGTGATATCAACGAAGCCTTTGGCCAACGAACCACTAACAAACGCACAATGGTGGTTCAAGAAATTCCGCAGTGGTGACGAGAGCCTCCAAGATGAGGACCGCATTCGTCGGCCCCGTGATGTTGACAACGACCATCTGAGAGTCTTAGTCGAAGCCAATACACGTAGAACTGTTCGAGAGCTTGCTGAATAGTTGGATGTAACAGTTGAAAGAGCTCGACAAGTGGGGGAAAAAGCTGCTAGTATTCTAAAGGGTCGAGTGATTGGCAGAAAACTTACCAACTGGAGTCGTGTTGGAATTAAGATTTACCACAGTTCTTGAGTAAACGTAGTCAGACAGAGTGGAAGTACCGACCCCATAAGGACTGTTAGTCGAGAACCCAATAATTGCTCCCTATCATGCATTCCATTGAACAACTCACCAACTTGTATCGTCGATAAATATGTTGTATGAGCCTTAAAATGTGCATTATGCTGTGTGCGTGTGTAGCTCAGTAGGTAAGAGCATCGCCCGGAAAGCAAAGGTCACGAGTTCGGTTCCCATCACACCACACGATTTTTGACAAGTTTCTGCGAACAACTCGCTCCTCTACTCGGTATAAAAATCCGTTGCTTGAGATCAAAGAGGATTAGGGTATACTCTTATTTACAAATATACCGTTTTTTTTTTAAATCTGTAACTTCATTGCGCGGTCGTGTCTACTCCTGCTTTCCAATGGGAAATTCAGCTCCATTCTTCCCTGGCCTCCGATGGTGCTACAGCCCACGACTTCAAACATTCGCAAGGGACTGGTTCTTCCTCACCAGTGTCGAGCGCGTCCTCAGGTGGTGGATAGAGAGATGTCTTCATGCACGTCTGGATTGGAGATAGCGGGCTTGCCCGTCGCAGACCAAAATTGGATAGTATGTAGTTACTCAACGGAGGGCAGTGTCGGACTGGCCTGGACATGCCCACCGGATAAAACATCATCCGGAACTCCCCTATACTTTGTAATGGCGATTCGAGGCGCCAGTAAAATAGCCTCTTGCCCTTCTCCGGTTATCGAATGGGTCTTGCGAAGAAGATCGCCGACTGCGATGCGATTGTGGACGAAGAATTTTTTCGGACTCGAAAGGATCCTCACCAAACTATCCCCTCGACGGGACCTCTGGGCAAACAACAAAAACCCATTCAGCTCGGAAGAAGGCGGTCTTTAGCAGGAGTAGGACATCTTTTCCTCCGAACCAAGTTCGACCGTCTAGTCAGAATACCAACTCACTGAAACTGAACGCTTTTCAGAACATGGGACCTAATGTCTTTAAAAAAATTCAAATTAAAGTGTTTTAATCGAGTTAAACATACAGTATATATTTTCGTTGAGACATGTATGAGCAAGGAGTAAATTACCTATCGCAACTTAGAAGTGGTTACTCGAGCACGTTAAATAGTTACCTTCATAGGATAGGTGCCACTGACTCTCCTCTCTGTCCTTTATGTAGAGAGGTAGATCACACTAGTGTACACTTGTTTAACTGCCGTTATAACCCCACTAGACTTACGCCGTTAGACCTATGGTATAGATAGACCTGTCGATGTTGCAGATTTCATTGCCAAATGAATGTTGTTTTTCATTGCCAGTCTAAATAGTTGTTTGCTGTTCTTGCTGTTGTCTATGTAGGTTGGATTGTTGAATGAATATGGATGGAAGGATGGAATCAGCTTTTTAAAAAAGACAGAACCCGAAACCAAAAAAAGGCGAAAAAAGAGGCAAAAAAAGTGAATGAGAGAGAGAGAAAGAGAGAGAAAGAGAGAAGTGAGTGAGTGTGACTGTGTGCTTGAGCTTTTACCGTGAGCTCGTGGACCCCCTTTCAACGTCAAAGGAACCGCACGGGCAACAATCATCATCATCAAGGAGTAAATTTGCATAAGTACTTAACAAATTATGCAATCTGTACGCATTTGGTGAAAACCGCAAGGTCTTGAAAAACAGAAAATATGTTTTAAAAAGCCTGGTTAAAACAACTTTCAAAAAATATTTAAAAAAACACATCTGAAAACATCCCGCTCTATCGCTATTGATTCAGAGATTTATTTGCACAAGCTTCAGCCATGCTAACTTGAGTGTATAGTTTGGACGAAAAATGAACTCACTCAAAGTTACTTCGGAAGATGAAACCATTATTAAGAAAACTTTTAATAAACGCTTCTGAAATTTAGACGAAAAAAGCCCTTTTTTGTAGTGATCGGGAAAAAATGAGAGAAAAAACATAAGAAATCATGAAAAAGTCAGAAGAATAGAGAAAACGGATACAAAGCCGCCACCTTGAGCGACGTTCAAGCGAGCTGGCGTAAGGAAGCGCGAAAACCGGTTGAATGAAATCGTTTAAGCCATTCTCATCAAGTACATCTCTCTCTCTTTATCTCGTTCGCTCAACCTCTATCTTTGTAGCTCCTTTTCGCTCTCATTCTCACTGTATATCGAGCTCTCATTTCCCGCCGGACTTCTCTTTAACAACTAGTTAGAAAAAAAACACGAGTCACATACACATAAAGTTCTGCGGAGTTTTGTGGGTCATCGATGAGCAAAGTAAACTTACTGGCCGAGACCGCAATCGGTGATATATCACATATGTGAGCTGCCGTGTAGCTGTTTGGAGCGTTCGGTAGAGTTCGATCGTCTTCCATTGTGTGAGAGAAGCGTAAATAATGCCTCGGGCCAAAAAAGGTTTTATAGGAGACGAAATAGGACAGAGGTGGAAGGGAAGAGGGCATATAGCTTGCACGCGAGAGAGAAAATAAGACTGAGCCCACTGCGGTGGCTCGCGAATCAATCCCACATTTTGCCTGCGTATGTTAGTGCACGCGGAACAACATAGTGTGCAGATGAACTTGAGAGAACATGTTTGAGGGAGAATGCGTCATCATAAAAGGTATAGCGAAATAAATGAAATTTTCTTCATTGATTTTTTCGCTACTATCAAACTTCAACTAATCACATGATAATAGTAAATAATTAAAAACGAATAAAAAATTTATTTTCCTTCAATAATGAACTGTCGGATTAAATTTTCTTATTACATTGCAAGATGTATTTTAATAAATAAATAGAATAAAACTTATTTTTCAGGCTCGAAAAAAAAGGCTAGGGTTTTTTTCATTAAAAAAAACTTTCATTTTTCGTTTTAGTTAATAAGTTACTCTATGAACTGTCTTCAAGGTGTGCTTCATTTACAATAGTTAAAAACCTTTGATTGGTTTACAACTAAGACCTTCATGCCTTCAATCATATTTGGAATTTTCAAATACAGAGCCGATACGTATAACGATGTCCTTATCTAATTGTAAACGGCAAAGCTGTTTCTGCTTGGAAATGATTTCGGCTTGTTAAGATTAGTAGTTTATTTCTTCATTTTTTCTCTCGAATTCTTCAGTCTTAGCTGAATCTAACTGTTGCTAGAGTTTGCCTAAGCATAATACGTCATAATATATATGCTGTAATTTTCATATTAAATAATTAGTGACATCAATGCAGTAACAAACTACAATTTTATATAATAAAGGGGCACCATTTTACTTAGGGGGCGCACTTTACTCGGGGGCTACACTTCACTTAGGTGCAGCACTTTACTTGGGGGCAGCACTTTACTTGGGGGGGCTTTTTTATTTTTTGACTAATTTAGTCATTGAATTGACAAAAAAATATGAAAAAATTTCTTATGCGGTTTCGTTAGCCTAAGCAGTACCACCTCGTTAGCGTAACTTTTGACTAAGCCTAAGCGGAAAAAACAGTGAATAATAGCTGAAAACAGCTATGTTAATTTCCTCAATTAGACTGACTAAAATAAAACTAAAATATTGTATCTAATTGTTCTATACGGCCTTTTTAGCATACATTTTACCTAAGACTAAGCGAAAATGCAGTGAAAAGTTACCTTCCCCCCGCCCCCAAGTAAAATGCGCCCCCCCCCAAAAAAAAACAAAGTGCCAATAAAGGTGAACTTTATAAACAATTTAATGTTTTTCTTTTTCGAAGCTTAATCTTCAGACTATTTGAGTTAGCTGAGTTACCAGCTCAGGCTTAAATTGTCTCAATAAGTGCCAGATTAAACCAAATTATAATTTCTTCCTATACTTTATCATGGAAAGACTAAGACAATAGCTAATCGTTGAAATTTTAAACCTATGCGACCACACCCAAACTATATTTTAACTTCTCAAAAGTAATTCGTCAACGAAAGCTACATTTGATGTATACAAGTTATTGTTCTTTGTGGCACAGTTTTCAAAACAAAGCAAATAATTTGAACTTTTTCTCACTCAGGTAAGGACATCTTCAATGGTAAGTTGAAGCTGTAATAAAGAGAGCCTTTGGTGGA
Organism: Allodiplogaster pararmata; assembly: GCA_964056735.1. Taxonomy (NCBI): domain Eukaryota; kingdom Metazoa; phylum Nematoda; class Chromadorea; order Rhabditida; family Diplogasteridae; genus Allodiplogaster; species Allodiplogaster pararmata. Next base: position 7,767,847 of record OZ057409.1, on the reverse strand, counting down.
TATCGTGCCATACAAAGTCTATGAATCAGACAGACATATCAACAAACATACATTGAAATAATTTTTTCGATTTTTTATCGTCAGATTTGAGCATAAAACTTCTTCAACATGAATCATAAGAGCCATTGAACAACATTACGCATTCAAAAAGCGTAAAAGTTTGTTTATAAGATCTATTTCAAGACATTCTACAATGAGTTTGAACTCGTCATTTAAAGCGGATTAGTCTGAGAACTCGGCATCCCTACGAAAACTCTGCTGAGAGAAGCATGATATGAACTAACTCAACAAAAAAACTGAGCAGATACACTCAAAAAGAAGGAAGACGGTATACATCATAAAAGTAAGGAGTCATTAAGGTCGAATATTGATGAAACAAAATGAGAATAAAATAGGTAGGAGTAGAGTTTTGATGAAAGCTGTTCAGGGTAGCCGTTTTAGTGGAATCAAAGAAGAGAATTAAAGATATATGGTACCGATTTCTGAAAGATAGGAGGATATTGGGAATGATAGAAGAAAAAAAAAGATATTTTCAGATGCTATTTTCGCCATTCGTCTCTATCTAGAGAAACACAGGGAAAATGCGAAATCAGTCCATTGCGCTTTCCTTGACTTTTGGAAAGCTTTCGATCGTGTGCCTCATGAGCTGATATGGTTCTCTCTCCGAGACCACCTAGTCCCAGAAGAGTACATAAGATGGATTCAAATGATGTATGCTGATCCTAGAAGCGCCGTAAGAAGTCCAGCGGGTACTTCGGAGTCATTCAAGGTTGCTGTAGGAGTTCATCAAGGTTCCGCGCTTTTTCCTCTGCTCTACATACTGATAATGGACACGATCACCAGAGAACTACAAACAAGTCTCCCGAGAACTCTACTGTATGCTGACGACTTTTTATTTATTTATATTTTTTTATTACTATTATTACTACCTTTCTCGAAGCTCAAACTCCCGGTGCTTGCTTGTATGTATTACCTAAACTGATATCACTTATGAGACAGTGATCCACTTTGCACACCTATCCTTGTAACACTAGTATGCAATTTGGAATAAAGATTGATTGATTAAAGATTGACGTTGTGTTACGTTCCAACACATCAGAGGACTTGGAGAGACAGCTAGGAGAGTGCAACGAACGTTTCAATGACTATGGTCTACGACTAAACCTCCGAAAGATCGAGTACTTGGAATTGGGAAAGAGTACCTCGAATTCCATCAAGTCAAGAACACCGAACTCCGGAAAGTGGGTGGCTTCAAGTACCTTGGATCCTACATCACCTTAGACCTAGATACCATGGCTACAGTTGATGCGAGAGTCAATGCTGCCTGGCTGAAATGAAGATAATCAACCGGTGTACTATGCGACAAGCGAAGTCCTGACAGACTGAAAAGTAAAATTTACCGATCATTTGTCAGACCAGTCTCGAATGTGATTCATGCACAGCAAAGACGAAGAAGAACAAGAAGAAAAAAGATGAAACACTTGAACTTATCAACTTGAAAAATTAGATAAGATAAATTAGATAAAAAATATGGGTTAATAATATTGTCTATTACCAACATCAGTGTCTAGGAGGCATTACAATGTTTTTGTTTTACAACTCAAGAAGTTTTCGCGGCCGTTCTGAATACATGATAAGTTTCGTGCACATTTTTTTCAAATTTTGGGTTGGCTATCACAGCTTCGGGAGCAGTGAATGATATCGGCAAACATGATTTATCTGGAGAAGTTTATCAGAAAAACTATCAGCGAAAACGCTGTAAACTCTTCCTTAAAACTTAGATTTTTTAGCGAAATCCCAAAAAAGGCTCGTATCAGTCCTTGAAGTCTTGATGAAAACCCGGTTAACGAACTGCCATATTATAAAAAAAACTAATAATCATAACTGGTCTGAAACCGGGATCCACGGTCTTCGAACGCTTTTGGTAGAGTATCTTATGATGTTTGTCTAATCTTCTTTCACTCTTCTTCCTTCATCGTCCAATATCGGAGTTTGCTCGAAACATAGCGCATTCGCTTTATGAGCGTGCTTGACTAAGATAACAATGCCATCGCACTCTTTGCATAGCCGTTTCACATGAATCAGCATACTGCCCTAGGTATCACGTAAAATAATAACCCGCTGATTTCCAGTAAGAGCGAAAAGGTTGGGTCTAACACTTTGCCAGGGGTTTGATTTTCGATGCGATAACTCAAGACGTTAACCTCAAGCAGGCGTTCCTTCTTCGAATTCTGTTCCGTATTCCAACTCCAACGTAATTGTGAACAGACTTTGAAAAAAATGCTATCGGTCTCGATTTTAAAGCTAACTTCAACCTCATCTTTCGAATGAATGAATGAATGTTTCAGATCTGAATTTGTTCCCTGATCAAAGGCGGTATTATCTGCATACATGTATTACTCTCCTTTCTCCGATATCATCTAGTAGAAGTTGTTGAATATTTCCATTATATTCTACTTCATCTTCTTTTTTTTTACTCAATCCTTCCAGCCTCGCGCTTCTCCTTGACCATGTTTTCCGGTTTCCAGTTATCTTCTCTCCCCAACTACGAACATAAATATATCCTTTTTTTAAAACTGAAATTCAAAAAAGTGATTCAGTTTCGCGAAGTTTTCAAAAAGTAGAACGACAATGCAAGATCAAGAACAGAGTAAGAAAGAATTTGAGAAGTTAAAAAAGAAGTAATCTTTTAGGCCTCGATACGTTGGGAACTTATCAAATCTGAAAGGTTTGAAAAGAAAGCTTAAATGTCTTCAGAAAAAAAGAAGAGCCATATTGGTACTCTCATGTTCGAGCCATATTGGTACTCTCATGTTCGAGCCATATTGGTACTCTCATGTTCGAGCCATATTGGTACTCTCATGTTCGAGTCATATTGGTACTCTCATGTTCGAGCCATATTGGTACTCTCATGTTCGAGCCATATTGGTACTCTCATGTTCGAGCCATATTGGTACTCTCATGTTCGAGCCATATTGGTACTCTCATGTTCGAGCCATATTGGTACTCTCATGTTCTTGTGTATGTTTAAAAAAGCAACAATGGATTGATTGCTTGAGCCAAAGTAGTCTTCAATCAGTTATAACTGAAACCAGCTATCCATTTTCTTTCTTTAATGGTTTCCGATAATCTAGATTGTCAATCTCGCTTCGTTTTCGGAGGTTTACAGAGGTTCTCCGAGCCACACCTTAAAACAGTTGTTTGAGGTCACTTAGTACATTTTAAAATCTATTGTTTGACTGATTACCTATTGATTTAGAGCGAAATTCGGTTGGTTCACGGTTTTGATGCTCATCAGATTGAGAAGGTCTTAAAACTCCGAAAATCTTCATCATTTATTCGCCGCCTCAGTACCATGTCTAGGTCGTTTCAACATTGCGACAGTTCATCGAATCTTCCATATATATACTATAGGAACTCAGCTGTCCAAGCTATCGACGCCGAGACCATTCCGAGAAGAACAGAAGAGGTCATTCGCTAACGTTACCAAAAGAACTTCTCGCTAGGTCAGTGGCAGTGTTAGGAATTTTTTTCTTGCCCTTTAACGAAAGCATGTTTATTCAATGCGAGATCTATACGCAATAAAGTAGCTGATCTTGATTTTTTGCTTATTTACAATAACTATGATCTTGTTTTCGTTACAGAAACTTGGCTTTCTTCCTTAGATTCCGATCATGAGTTTTTGAAGGAGCATAAATATTTGTTGTATAGATGTGATCGTTCCCTAAATGATCCTAATCAAGGCGGAGGAGTTGCCGCATTTGTCTCCCTTAATATTCCATCTGTTCTAGTTTCCTCTTTCCAAGATAATGGCATAGAAGTGATATCTCTCGATATATTCAACCCTATTGCACTTCCACGGCAAATGCGATGCGTAGTGATCTACCGTTCCCCTTCCTGTACATCAGCAACGATGGTCAGATTGTTGTCCTACATTAAATCGATTACTCTTCCCAATATACCTATGGTGGTAGTAGGAGATCTCAACCTTCCATTTATTGACTGGAATAGCCTATACACTTCTTACAATGAGAATCATTCCTTGTTCTTAGATTTTTGCTGCGATGAGCATTTTTTTCAATTCGTCTCCCAACCAACACGTGGTACGAACGTATTAGATATTGTGCTGTCTAATAGTCTAGTTGTTTCCGACTGTATTGTGATTGCGCCTTTTTCATCAAGTGACCATGCCACCGTAGAATTTCAAGTGTCTTTCTCAGCTTTTCCTGCTGCTTCGGCTCCTTCTATAAGAAATTTCGCGCGTGCGAATTGGGCTATGATGGAATGGCTGATTGCATCTCATGACTGGACACTTTCTCTAGCTCTTTTCGACTCTGACGCTGCTAATAACTACTTTGTTGACTTCCTTGTCCACCTTATCGACCGTTTCGTCCCATTATTCTCCGATTTCTCTGATATCGACCTCTATCCACCTAGGCTCCGAACAATGTATTACAAGCTTGAACGAGCTACACTTCATTCTCCTAATTCTGTTTACAGCCACAATCTTTCTGCTGAATTTTCTAAACAGTTACATTTGCACCAGATTGAGAAAGAAAGCAAACTAGTTAGTAAAGGAAACCTGAAATTGTTTTATTCCGAATGTCGCAGTCGCTCTAAGGGCCGTAATTCAGCAATGCCCACAATAGTTGATCAATCTAATCGAACTTTGGTTACTTCATTATCTAAAGCCGAAGCTTTCTCAGATTTTTTCTCTTCGGTGTACTCGACCCCTCGTTCTATTGTTCCTGAGATCTATCCGACGACTCCCTCAAAATTGTACTTTGATTTCATAACTCATGATATGATATTGAATGGTATTAGAAAGTTGAGTAATAAGTGTAATACTTCTCCTGACACCATACCAAATATTGTTTTCAAGAAACTGCGTTTTGTGCTTCTGAAACCGTTATCTATTATTTTTAACAATTCTTTACTTTCTGGAAAGGCACCCTCTCTCTGGAAAATGACGATAGTTAAACCCATCCCTAAACCCAAATCTGCGGCAGATCAACTTTCAAGTTATCGTCCTATTTCGTTAACTTGTTCAATCTCTAAAGTTATGGAAAACGTTTTGATTAGTCAAATTGATGCTTACTTGGAGAACAATTCTATTCTATCTCCTCATCAATTCGGTTTCAGAAGCAAAAGGTCCACAGTAACTTCACTAGTACAATCACATTGTTACCTTGCGGATTTACTGTCTCATGGAAAGGCTGTCGATGTTGTTCTCCTTGACATATCTAAGGCCTTTGACACAGTAGACCATAATCTTTTAGTACGCAAACTTGAAAATATAGGAATTTGTAATCCTGTCCTTGGATGGATTCGTGATTATTTGACTGAAAGAATGCAGACTATTTGTGTTGACAACGAGTTTTCAAGCACTTCCTCTGTAATTAGTGGTGTGCCCCAAGGATCAACAATCGGCCCTAAATTATTCTTATTATTTATCGATGACATAAAGGAAGTTATTCCTTCGACTGTGCAATATTCGATATATGCCGACGACGTGAAACTGTTTACTGAAGTACCACTTTTCTCTTCCGATCTCCAAATAGCCATTGATAACATCTCTAACTGGTGTCAACATTCCAATCTTGAGCTATCTGCTAAAAAATGCGTTGTTTCACACTTCGGTTCCAATGTCATGATGAATTACCATCTTAACGGAGTGGTCATGAATAAATCTTCTGAAGTAAATGATTTAGGCGTTGTGTTCTCTGAAAAACTTTCCTCCAATAAACAAGTCGAGATTGTCTGTAAGAAAGCAACAAACCTTGCGAACTTATTCTTGCGTACATTCAAGACTAAGTCTCTTGATGTTCTGACACTAGCTTTTGTCACTTATGTACGCCCAATCCTCGAATACGCGACTGTAGTTTGGTCCCCAACAACCATAGGCCTTGTGAAAGACATTGAAAAAGTTCAAAGGAGTTTCACCAGAAGAATCCTAGCTAGGAACGGACTTCCTCGATTAGATTACTCTGAAAGACTAGAAATGCTTAATCTAGAGTCACTTGAATACCGCCGCGTTGTTGCTGACCTAGTATTTATCCATAAAAGAATACATTCGTGTTCTGAATTTGATTCTTCCAGACTATTCATTGTTTAACCACTTCTTAAGAATATTAGAAATGCTCCCAAGTTGAGAATCGCATTGCCTTTCGCTATAAAGAGCTCCCGGTTCTCTACATGTGCATCAAGTATTATTTCTATATGGAACTGCCTACCTTCTGAAATAGTATGCATTCATTCTGATATGATGTTTCTGACGAAACTGAAAGAACTTCCTTAACATACTATTTTACCTAGCCCTATTGTTTCTGACTAATGGCTTTAATACACTGCCACTGTATTACCTCACCTTCTTCTTTTTCATTTCTTAATTTTATCATATATATAAATCCATGTTATATTGTTTTTATATTTCGATTCCACGTTAAACATACACATGTACATGGAAATAAAGAATGAATGAACAACTGGGTTCGATCCCTGCCCGTGGACAATTTTTTGTCGGGTTTAAATACAGTCTCATCAGTAATTATGAGTCAAATATAAAATAAGTGCACTTGTTCTCCTATCCCGAAAAAAATGATTATTATTCTGTGCATATCGCTTCAAAAGAGAGCATTTTAATTTTTTTAAATCGCGTTATGCAACCAATTTTTTGCGTTGAAACGGTAATCGTTTGGTTGAGGAACGTCCACAGATCACCGAAAAAATATAAAGTCTCTATTCTAGAGAAAGCAAATTCGAAAAAATTTGCAGCCAAAAGAAATATAAAACAAACTAGCATAAATATTAGAAATTCAGCGACAATATTTCAATTGTAAACAAGAAAAATTGGATTTGGTTCATCATTCAAGTGTTGAGATAATCATAAAATTAAGATAATTATAAAATGAAGTTTAAAAAATCTTTGATATGAAGTTAGTTTCACGAGGAATAAAGGACACTCAAGAGATTCGAAGACGAGTAAAAAAAGTTGTTTTGAACAATACTGTATGCAGCGGAAAATGGCAAGGAACGAAAAAACTAAAATGCTCAGGCAGTTCATGAAAAGACCTTATTTCGATATTAAATACAAAAATTTGATATGAGTAGTTTTAAAAGCCATTCTTCTGCTGTGAGAGAAAGGCTTTCATCGATTCTCTACAAATCATCACAGAATAACTTTTTGTATACATTCTCATTTATTTTGTATATATTTACATCATAGTCATTCCTTTAAAGATTAGTTCTTTGCCCTAACATTCATCACCGAAATTTTCAATATGGTGTCCGTTTACGACCGTCAGGGCAAATCCTAGTTTTTGGTCAAAAAGTTCTTCGATTTAACTTTGATCAACTAAATACTCGCGAGCATTATTCATAAGCAATAAACATTTTGTCAGAATTTTCAAAGGAGGAGATCTACCATGTAAGCAGATCACCATCGAGTATTCATTACATACTCCGAAGAGCGTAAATGAAACAAGCTTCCGTCAGTAACTTTAGGTCCATCTTTCGGTCGGAGCATTATAACCTAGCTCTTTTCGATGGTATTTGCCTACCTTTCGGGACCCGAATTATTCTTTCTCTCTATTTAAAGCTTCAAACAATGCTGTACTTATTGTTCAGCAACTCGTCCTTCTCAGCGTCATATAGAAAGGGCGCGTGACTGGATGGCAGTAAAACATGCCTCCAGAAGCTTCGCTGTCTTCGCAGTCCGAGAAAGTTCAGCCAGTTCTGGCAAAGCCCTTGATCGAGAGGATTCTGATAGGAGGGATTGACGGCGACCATGTCCGAGTGTTTCTGAAAGACATCGAGTTCTCTTAGATGATTCGTGCTTTGAGCAGGGTGACAGAGCGCGATTGGCAAATCTTGTTCAAGAATCCTTGATTTGTAACCGTGAATTTTACTTTTGGACAGTGCTCTCTCGAATAAGCTAAGAACTCACATAATCCCTCACCCTCTAAAAATTTACTGACCATCGCCTTATTAGAAAATGGAATACCATGATTATCTGAAATCTCTAAGAAACCACTACTTGTTGTCGACCCGTTTTGTTGGGAGAACAATATCTCCATGTTGTTGTTGTTGTTGCCGGCAAGCATCCCGCAAGACTTGGTTATGAACACTCTCTTTAATGAGAGAAGTTCTAGTGTTCTTCGGACAAGATGCGTCCGGAGAAGGGTTTTGATGTCCTTTGCAGTCCTGAGACTGTCATGCTGCACCTTGTGAAGGCGGACATCGTTGTAGCAACCTGTTCATGCTATAGGCCTTGTGAGTGGGTGGTCAAGCCGGCCTAGCATCGTTTTTGGTGGGAGTAGAGATGTCTCGCCTGTCGTTGACCTGAGATAGGCAAGAGGCTATTTGACTGGCGCCTCGACTCGCCATTGGAAAGTATAGCGGAGTATCGGCTGATGTTTTGTCCGGTAGCATGCCCAGGCCGGTCCGGCATCGCCCTCCTTTGACGAGCTATACTACCCAGTTTTGGTCCGCGGCGGGATTTCTCCCGCTATCTCCCAGCACGAATTCTTCGTAGGGAGGCGTCCCTCTATCCGCCACCTGAGGTCGTGCTCGATTCTGGACTGGATGATCCGGCTCCATCCGTGACAGGCTCTCAAGGCTGTAGAGTCACGAATGTCTACTGTTGCCAGTGTGTTTCGAGACAATATCTCCATGGTCATGCGTGCTTATTCAGATGTCTGAGCGATCCTTTTGGAAACAAAACGGGTCTTTTCGAAGTTACCCTCGATTGGCTGTAATACTCTGTTATATGGGCTTCAAAATGTGCATTATATTATGAGATTGTGTAGCTCAGTCGGTAAGAGCATCACTTAGAGAGCGAAGGTCGCGGGTTCGGTTCCCACCCACCACGATTTTCGCACATGTCTCTGCGATCCGCTCATCTGTTCCGTAAAAATATATTGCTTGAAAACTGCGAACAGTAGAGCATGGGTGGGAACCGAACCCGCGACCTTCGCATACTCTTATTAACACTTTCAAAAAATTCACCAGATAGTCAATGTAGGTGAAGCCTTTGGATATGAGCCAGCAGTTCCAAAGCGTCAGAAAGCCGACAAGCAGAAAGAGCAAGAAAGCGAGGAGGTACGCGAAAATGATCATGTTCCTCGCTGCTCCGTCGAAGGCGCACAGACGCGACTGCAGCGGCGCGAAATCCAGTCTCTCGGAGCAGAAAGAGTGCTCAGCGCGCAACTTAATCATACGGGTTTATTGAGTTTAAGAAGGACATAGAGGCCCGCTGAAGCGGTTTTCGTTTCCTGAAAAAGAGCTCGCTATAAATGGTTTTCCCTAGTTTTTTTCGGCCCAAAAAAGCGGTTTTATCTAATAAAAAACTATTTATTGCAAAAAATCGGTTTTATCGAGCAGGAAAAGATCTTGGTACCTTTTTATAATAAAAATAAAAGTCCAGAGAGGGGTGATGACAGATGGACGGACAAAAAGTATCCAGTACCTGGGATTATTGACGAATAGGTGTGATTAAGGGGCAAATAAAAGTTTTCGTACCAGTAAAAAAGAGAGAAAAAGTTCATACAAAGGAAAACACACGCGAATCTTTCAGACCGAGGCTCACTATAATTATCAGACATCAAGAACCAGAACTTTACGAACCTTAAGAATTTTTTTCTTTTGAATTTGACTCACCTCGAATATATGGTCGTAGGCCGTATTGTGTCCAGCGACCACGATGAGAAAAGAGGCGAACGTGAGGTAAGCGATGAATAGGAAGAAGTGGCGATGGTTGTGTGCACCGACGCATTGGTTTATCCAGATGCAGTGGTGGTCCATGCCAAGCACACATCTGTGTAAAAAAATTAAATTAAATTTCAAGTTTTCTTTCCATTAAAATTTAATTTCAAATCTCAAAATTACAAATTTGCTTTGTTCACAGCCTTTTTTTTTTGAATTTTTTCTCTTCTCTGAGTTATCGAATCTCAATTTCTCATACTCAGTATATTTTTTTTGCTTTCTTTTCTGCCTTAAGAGATTTTTTGTGCCTTTTTCAAGCACTCTTCTTAGTGATTCCATAAATTTTACCTCTATTTGTTGTGATTTTGGAAAAGTTTAAGCAAGAAAAGGTTTATGGTGAAATTCTTCATCATGGAAGGAATCTGAAGATGAAGTTTTCTTCTCCAGTCGAGTAATGCGAATTACTTTTTTTTTTTTTAAATAAAAAGTGAATTAGTGAATTTTTCAGATGAGTTTTTCATCACTTCTAAACTAAGAAGTTAAATGAAAAGCACACAACTCAACTCATTTTTCTGTAATAAAATGCTTAATTAAGCTTCGTTTCCTTTTCTCGCACTCTCTTTATCTTTCTCACACTCTCTTTCTCTCTCACTCTCTTTATCTTTCTCACACTTTCTTTCTCTCACTCACACACTCTTTCTCTCTCACACACTCTCTTTCTCTCTCTCACACTCTCTTTCTCACTCTCACACTTTTTCACTCTCACACTTTTTCTCTCTCACACTTTCTCTCTCTCACACTCTCTTTCTCTCTCTCACACTCTCTTTCTCTCTCTCACACTTTCTCTCTCTCACACTCTCTTTCTCTCTCACACTCTCTTTCTCTCTCACACTATCTTTCTCTCACTCACACACTCTTTCTCTCTCACACTCTCTTTCTCTCTCAGATTCTCTTTCTCTCTCAGATTCTCTTTTTCTCTATATATCTATCTAGTTCTTGCTCTGAATTTATCTATCAAGTAAACATTTTCTCATTCTCCTTGTTTTCCACTAAAAACTCAATTCCTTCGGATTATAATTTCATTTTTTTACGAAAAAAGGTTATTAACCTGGAAGTACTATGTATAGAAAAAAACGTTCAAATATTTATTTTTTAATCTCTTGATGTGTTGAAAACTTGGCTTATATAAAATTTCAATGATTAATATATAAGTCGAGCATGCTTCTTTTTGCTCCCCCCCCCATTTCTTCAACCAGGACGTGACTTATACCTTTCGCATACACCGCAATGATGTGTTCGTCCTGACTTGAAGTGCTCACATCTAATGCACCACCGAGTCTCATCGGTCTGCAAATAATGTCATGTGAAAAGATGAGAAAAGTTTAGAAGTTTTGAGGAGAGTGAGAGAGTGACCAAAGCAAGGAAAATAGTGAGAGAGAGAGAGAGAGAGAGAGAGAGAGAGAGAGAGAGAGAGAGAGAGAAAGATAGATGAAGGAAAGATAGAGTTGAAGAGAGAAAGAAAGAGAAAGATCGAGTGGAAGAGAGAAAAAGAGTGAGAGAGAGAGAAAAAGGGTCAGAGGGAAAGATATAGAGATATATAAACATCAAGAACAAGAGAAAACTCGCATGCGAGACAGCGGTAAAAGAAAACATTTTTCAAGGAGGAAACACGAAACCGTGGGTATATGTATGTAGAGGCACCAAAAAGGGAAAGGAAATTTTTTCTCTCCTCTTTCAGGTATTTCTATGGCAACTTGCTTCCTTGTTTCATATTCGGTAATGTGCTTGAGTACCTAGCTTTTTGAGACGGGAGGAGATGAAAACACGCAGACTCAACAACTTATCATTACTTGAGGAAACGGAATCGCAGTCAAAAGCAACTCGTGTAAAATGTAATTAATGAGAACACAACCTCCGCTGAATTAGAAATTTGCGTAGAAAGAAGCACGAAGTCAGTTTCGGACTTAATTTCCAAGCTAACTCGAGAAACATGGGTTGGATTTATTTTCAAGACAATGGTTTGTAGAAAGTGATTTACTGTAGTTTTTGAAGTGAGAGACCTCGATGATAGAACAGATTGTTAAAGTGAAATCTGAGCTAAATTTTCTGCTTTGTAACGATGTGAAAATACTCCCCCACCATATACTCGACAAGCCTTTTTTTCTCGTGATCTCGTGGATTAGAAGGGAAGAGAGATCGTGAGCGAAAGTGGAGATCATAAGAGAGAAAGAGATAGAAAAAGATAACTCTGATGATTGGAAGGTTTTGCAAAATGGTCACAAAAGGAACGGCTGGTATGCAGATGGCAGGCAGCGTGCGCGCCTTGTAGTAGTGAAACATTATATTAATGAAGAGAAATACTCCGACAATCGAGTACATGGAAAGCAATAACGACGGTTGATACCTGAAAAAAAGAAAGATTTGAAGAATCAGAATCAGAAATTTTTTCTTCTTATCAATGATAAGACGAAAACCACTGTTAGGGCAGAAACCGATAATGAATTGGGAAGGGTGACCCCTAGGAAGAAGACTGCGTAACCGATAATGAATTGGGAAGGGTGACCCCTAGGAAGAAGACTGCGTAACCGATAATGAATTGGGAAGGGTGACCCCTAGGAAGAAGACTGCGTAACCGATAATGAATTGGGAAGGGTGACCCCTAGGAAGAAGACTGCGTAACCGATAATGAATTGGGAAGGGTGACCCCTAGGAAGAAGACTGCGTAACCGATAATGAATTGGGAAGGGTGACCCCTAGGAAGAAGACTGCGTAACCGATAATGAATTGGGAAGGGTGACCCCTAGGAAGAAGACTGCGTAACCGATAATGAATTGGGAAGGGTGACCCCTAGGAAGAAGACTGCGTAACCGATAATGAATTGGGAAGGGTGACCCCTAGGAAGAAGACTGCGTAACCGATAATGAATTGGGAAGGGTGACCCCTAGGAAGAAGACTGCGTAACCGATAATGAATTGGGAAGGGTGACCCCTAGGAAGAAGACTGCGTAACCGATAATGAATTGGGAAGGGTGACCCCTAGGAAGAAGACTGCGTAACCGATAATGAATTGGGAAGGGTGACCCCTAGGAAGAAGACTGCGTAACCGATAATGAATTGGGAAGGGTGACCCCTAGGAAGAAGACTGCGTAACCGATAATGAATTGGGAAGGGTGACCCCTAGGAAGAAGACTGCGTAACCGATAATGAATTGGGAAGGGTGACCCCTAGGAAGAAGACTGCGTAACCGATAATGAATTGGGAAGGGTGACCCCTAGGAAGAAGACTGCGTAACCGATAATGAATTGGGAAGGGTGACCCCTAGGAAGAAGACTGCGTAACCGATAATGAATTGGGAAGGGTGACCCCTAGGAAGAAGACTGCGTAACCGATAATGAATTGGGAAGGGTGACCCCTAGGAAGAAGACTGCGTAACCGATAATGAATTGGGAAGGGTGACCCCTAGGAAGAAGACTGCGTAACCGATAATGAATTGGGAAGGGTGACCCCTAGGAAGAAGACTGCGTAACCGATAATGAATTGGGAAGGCGAAATTCACACGTGTGCAGTAGAAGTCTGAAGGTCTACATAGAGTTATCACTTTTTGCTTTCTTGTGTCATTCGACTCACGTTTTTTCAACTTTCTAATCGCGCAGTGAATAGAATATGAATACTATGTTTATGGACTAGCTATTTTTCCCCTAAAAAGTGCACTTATAACGTGCTTGTTCTCGACAATAAGAGACGGCTGGGTTCGATCCCCGATCCGTTGCCTAGCTTTTTCTGCTGTTTATTCTTAGTTTACTTATAATGGTTGATGTAATTCATCTTAGATTCAAGACTAACCATTGTTCATAGGGCAGAATGATGCCAAACGAGGTTATTGAGAGGTACGCAGTGATGATATACACGACAAAAACAAGAACCTGAAACCAAAAATTACTGGGTAAACATCGCATCCTCATTCCATGACATGAATGAAGTCGTATAAACTAATAAGGTCACAGAACCCTCCATGCAGTTATCACGCTCGAGTTACCATTGTGTATACGGTAGTTTTGTGGTAAAACGCTCGTTCTCGGCGAGTAAGAAACGGTAAGCTCGATAGCACACCGGGCCAGGAATCAGATTTTTTTTGCAATTGTTCAATCAAATAGCGATTTGGTTCTTAACTTTTCGAAAGCCTTTCACTTACAGTTCACAGAGGTTTATCAATACTAAATCCCCTATTTCCTAGATGACAATGGTCAATGTTGGCCTTTTTCCTCTTTCTTACCCTAACTGGCGCCGATACTCCCTGCATCTCCAATGCTTTTTAATCTTCTAAATTGTACATTCATCACCTGAGAAACGCCAATGTGAATTACTGGGAGGGTGTTAACAGCTTCTAAAGTGATTTATTATTTTCAGGTCAATTGGTTTTCTGCGACTGATTGGGGTTTTCAAAGCAATTGAATAATGTTAAGCGTTTATGAGCAGGGTTTTTTCTCTCGCATCCAATAAACATACCTCGATATTCTCTTAGATGTACATTACAAACGATGTTTTCTGAAGGCATCATTTGCGGCAGATCAAGTGGTTTTTGTTGGTAATGTTTCTGATGGGAAATAATAAATATTAAAAGAACTCAATTTTCCTTCGAAAATGTATTCCATCAATTACGGTGAAGAGAACAGAGTACAGTAGTTGAATGACTTACCCGCCCAAGATTTCTAATCTGCTGATTGATGCACACTGCGTAGCGGCTGATCATAGGACCATCAATGAAGACGCGCTCCAGCCACTCGCAGAAACCCATTCCAGCTCGCCTCACAGCTTCAGAAGAGCTGAAGAACACTCGAGCCTAACTAAACGAACATAACTCAACCAATGTAGAAGGCTGAGAAGCGTGATGAAAAGAATACAAAATTGTTCGCATGCAGAAAGCCTTATTTGAACTGTCTTAACGAATTATTATTCAACAAGGGATAACTTCGATAAAAGAGATTAGAAAAAATTTTTCGCACCGCTTTCTTTATGTCGTACCGCTTGCCTTGTTTCAAGTGTTGAAAAATCATACAAATCTAGTTAATGGTTTGATAATGGGACAGAATGCCTTGAATGGACCGATTAAATCTCGAAAAACTCGGTAATTTTGATGATCTTCAAACATGAACCGGAATCGGATTTTTTTGAAAAGAAGTTTAAGCACTAAAAACTGCTATATTTGATGAAATTGCCTATATAAAACACTAAAGCGCCATGTTTTCTGAAGGAATTATGAACAGAATGGAGAACTAAGAAGTCCGCAGTTTTATAGAATGTCTCTCTAGTAAAGTGCTGCAAAATCTTGTTATCATAAACTAAGAAATTGAAAAAAAGCACATCGAGTTTTTGCGAGTCTTGAATAAATCAAGTTCAAATTTGAAATATTCAACTTTCGAGTAAGATATTCGAGCTTTTCACGTAACGAAAAAAGATCAAATTTTAAGAACGAAATCCCTATTACAAAAATAACCCAAAATTAAATATTGTGAAACACCTTTTGGCTGCTTATTCAGTGAACTACTCGAATTTCATACGTTCGAACTTAAACTACGTCATCACAATTTATTGACGCGCTTAAGGTTTACGCATTATGAGTTCAATGGAAAGAGCTGAGTTATGAACATTATTAATGAATAAAATGCTTATTTTAATGTAACTAATACCCAAAATTAAAAAACTTTCAAAGAAATCTGAGTTATATAGAACCCGCTCTTTATTGTGTTTTGCTATGATGATAGATAAAACCAATAACATACTTACGCCGTAAAAATTCGAGCTCCTTATGATGACAAATATTGAAAGACTATTGTTTCAGAGTCCTCATTTTCCAAAAAAAAAATGCTGGTGACATAACTACTCGGCTTAACAGCTAGCACCAAAAGGTGAGCTTCTTTCATGTAATCAAATGTTTAGTAGCCAAGCGGGCACTTTTTCACTTTAGTCACCCCCCCCTCCCAGAGGTTCAATTGGGCCATTTTCTTGATACGGCCTCGTTAGCTAAACCGTACGGCCTCGTTAGCTAAACCGTACGGCCTCGTTATCTAAACCGTACAGCCTCGTTAGCTAAACCGTACGGCCTCGTTAGCTAAACCGTACGGCCTCGTTAGCGTAAATTTTTTCCTAAGCCTAAGCCTTTTTAATGTAAAAATAAATTTTTTAATGTAAAAATAACTTTTTTGAAAATGTAAATGAGCCAGAAGTATGACCCATGGAACCTCTGGGAGGGGGGGGTGACTAAAGTGAAAAAGTGCCGCAAAGTGTTTAACTTCTCTTTTAGGATCACCCTCTTATAATTAGCCATTCTTTTTTTTAACACCTGAGTTATGTGGTATGAAAATACTGTTTTCGGACATTACAAGTTATACACATGTTTACATGTATAAACTTGTCATCAAAAGATAAAGTCTTCAAAGCTGTCTCTTATATGGCGGAATATGAGCAGAGGGTGGAGCAAATTCAATGTCGCTATAGCAAGTCCTGAAACAAACAGGGCAGGATGATTTTGTTTTACAAAGCGGTGACTTTTTTTAGTGAATGTCGTCGATACAAAAACCAGGGATGAAGCGACCACCGAATCAGAAGCGAAATATGAGTGAACCATAGTAGAAAAGAGAAGCCAACCCAAACATCTCAAAGGCTTGAAGAAGGAAAGAATATTGGCACTTGTCTAGTTCGACGTAGGCTCCCCTTTTGCTTTTTGATGCATGATGTTGCTCCTGCTCTCTCATTTCCCTCTCCCTGTTATTTTTACATTAAAATACGATTAGGCTTAGTAATAGTTTACGCTAACGAGGCCGGCACTTTTTCACTTTAGCCCCCCCCCTCCCAGAGGTTCCATGGGTCATACTTCTGACTCGTTTACATTTTCAAAAAAATTCTTTTACATTAAAAAAAACTATTTTTACATTAAAAACGCTTATGCTTTAAACAAAGTTTACACTAACGAGGCCGTACGGCTTAGCTAACGAGGCCATATCAAGAACATGATCCAATTGAACTGACCCAATTGAACCTCTGAGAGGGGGCCCTAAAGTGAAAAAGTTCCACGAGGCTGTACGGCTTAGGCTGACGAAACCGTATCAAAAAAATTATTCATATATCCATGACTCCGCCCCCCGGGGAAGAAAAGGGGCTGAGCCTACGTCGATCTGGACAAGTACCAGAATATTTGTGTGTATTAAGTTTTTGCATCATCTTTTGATATGGCGTCAACACGATTTTATCAATGCGTTGTAGTTTTATTACGTCAAGAAACGAAAAAGAAACTGACAAGTGACACATAAAAAATTTTAGGGCTGCCAAAACTGGTTCGAGTTCTCGAGTGAAAAAATGTGGTGTGAGGACTGGGAAACGTCTTCTTACTTAGCAGCATGGCCGGAGTCGCGTCGATTGAAATCAGCTCTGAAGGTGTCTTCAGTGGCTCTTTAATTGGAAGTCTATGCGAGAAAGTCTGTTATGGGATATGAAAAAGGGCCTATGATTTGAATTGTAAGAGAAGGCTTTTTTTTTTTCGAAAGGGCCTCTGACGTGAACTCCAAGTAAGGGACTCTGATTTTGAATGCAATGAAACGCTCTTGTTAAACTGAATGTCACAAAACCTAATAAGTTTGTTTAAAATTTTTCAGAAACTGGTTTGAATGTTTGAACATCAGCAAAACTACGTCACATAGAAGTTCAAAAAACACTTGAGCTTTAAATTTTTGAGCCAATTAGCCCATTTCGTAGTGGAAAGCCGTTGATCGCGCAGATAAGCTAGAAAATGCAAGTAATGAGGATATCAACAAAAAAAAACCCATCCCCATCAAAGACGATCTTCCGCACGCTATTCTCGCCTTCTAACAGAGTAAGCGCTCCTCTGAGATGAGATATAGATTTAACCTAAGAAAACTGTCCGCTGCTCTTGGTACAATGCTAGTGTTTATGGGCCAGAACAGTTTTTTTTAAATCCTCATCATTTGATTTTTCAAAGGATGGTATCAAAGGCATGATCTACACAATGCCTGGGATTCGCTTCGAGACGACAGCCGGGGCGATTCCGCCCGCGTCTGAGAAGCTGCTCCAGTGCTGCAAGCAGCTCGATCACCCCACCAACATTCGCGCCATCATAGGACTCATTGTCAGTTCCTTCATTAGTTTTTCATCATCGTTCATAAAGAAATCGATCCAGGGTAACAGAACCAAAAAAACAACAACTGGTTGACGGGATCTAAGTAGGAATGGATGATACTAGGCTTGATGCTGAAGATGCGTCGAGCTCCTCCACTCGACGAGACAAACTTTGCAATAAATCAGCTCACAAAAATAAATACTATCTTTGATCATGCCTTGAATCAGGGTAGAGGCTACCCCGATTTGTCACTCGGACCTTTCCTGAGAAAACTATTTGCTGCTATTATGGTCACTGCTAATATCAGGGAATGAGAAAGAAAGAGAAGTACTTTTAACATTCATGAACCCTATCGGGTTGGGTGAATTCACAGAGGTGAGGGATCAAGTCAGTTTTTTTTTATTACGAATGATGAATCGTTGGCTATGCGCAGGAAACGAAACAACCGCTGCCGGTTTTGCTAGCGACAAGCCATCTGCTCTCTCTACATGGTTACGGTCCTGGCAAAGCAGGGAAGAAGAACAAGATGATTACTGTTGAAGCCCTTGAGGCCAGTGTGTTTCTCTATCCCGCTTCGTGTCTATGCGCAATACTATGCGCTTCAAAAGAAAGCTAGCGATAAAAATGTCTGTCTTATCTAATCGTCTGATTCCTCTTTTTTACATCACACGCTCTCGAACTTTCTAAAAGGCCTGCCCTTTATTCATGATTAGTCGGCTTGATATACAAATTCTTTCCAGGAGTGGGAAGAAACAGCCCGATTTAGGCTATTCGCCACTGTCAAAACTTGTAAAGAAGAAACAAGGGAAAGAAAGAGGTACAAAACTTGCTTCTAGTATGTATACTGGCCAATTCAGCACACGGCCACTTCTAGTATGTATACTGGCCAATTCAGCACACGGCCAATTCAATAAAGTTTCAATAATATTAGCATAATGTTACTGATATCGTTTTTTAAAAAAAACTACTTCAGAGGTTCATTGCAGATCTGGTCGATCCGTTTCCAAGTGCTGCTATGCTTCAAGTACTTCAAAGAATTGCTGGAAGAGCTTTCTACTTTTGAGGAACTTGACGCACCTGATCTCTACTTTCAATACGCTCCTGTCGTCGAAAGCCGAACGGGTAGGTCATTAAAACAATTGATTGTTTTTGTTTTTTTATGTTGTGAAGACTTTGTTTTTGTTGAAATATTGTGATTTCGTTTGAAATAAGTTTGGAGTCAGTTTACGAGCAGAGCGAGCGAATGGCGCTACTTAATTTTGACCTTAGACCAACCATAACCACAGACAGAGGGTCAAAAGGTACTACGACAAAGGTTAAAAAATTACCCTACAAGTATAATTATACCCCTTTTTTTTGACCGAATGCTTATTTCACCATATAGGGGCCCATTTTGACCTTATCACCATTTAGGCCCTTTTTGACGAAACCCTTCTCTCCAGGCTCCATGGTGCCGTTCGCGATGAGAATCGCGCATGCGGAGGCCCTCATTCACTCGCCCCTCCCTACCTCCGCCTTCCAAAGGGTCCAACTTCTCCGAACGCAAGTTTCACAGGTCCTAGAACTTTCACATCAGACTAACATAGTAGCTTTTCTCCGTATCATTAGAGAAATGGTTGATGTTCTCCTTGAGCACCTCAAAAATAATTGTCTTGTTAGGGTAATGAGATATCAACGTGGTATATTCGCTATTAGCGACACGTTTTCTGAATGAACCAAAAAATTAATGCCATTACAATTTTCATATAACATAAAACAAAATGAATAATTGTCAATGTGTTTGATTTTTTAGTGGTAAAGCGCCCGGTAAGAGAGATGGCTGGGCTTGATCCGGCCCAGCAGACAAAGTGTTTGTCATTATTATATTTCGATCATCATTCTTCAAGGTGATAGATCTGCTAGTGGAGAGAGGAGCGCCGCAACACTGCGTCAGTGGTTGGAATCAAAGAAAGGAGGCCGTGCAGCTTTTGGAATGCAGGCTTCTGGTCACTTTGAATGTTGGTTGAATATATCTCCGCTCCACAGAGAGGAAAAACGCTTGCGAAGTGCCGAGTGCCAAACGCCCTAACATAAAAAGTAATGGAAAACTAAATTTGCAATCTTTGATTTTGTTCGCCCAATAAGATTCGTTTCCCAGGAGAATCGAATGTAAAAAACATCTTTTTGTTATTCTTCTTCTTATACATATGTATGTATATACAGTACCCTGAAAAATTCTATAATTAATTAGTTTTTCGTGAATAACTTTTTTCCACTTTGCATCCAGTAGATTGAAATTTCAACCATTTATCGCAAATAGGATCACAAAAAAGAATGCAACCAGAAAACAATTGTATAACATCTTACCCATTTTTTGGCAAAAACTTATATTCGATCTGAGACAGGTCTGAAACACGTTTTACTTCCAGTGAAACGATAAAAAAAATTGAATTGACGAATTCTAATTTAGCCACATAAAGAAAATTAATTGAAAATATTGAATTTTCCGTGAACATTAGAAAAATAGAAAATTCGAGTTTTGGTCCGAATGAGTTTTGGTCCGAATGAGTTTTGGTCCGAATGAGTTTTGGTCCGAATGAGTTTTGGTCCGAATGAGTTTTGGTCCGAATGAGTTTTGGTCCGAATGAGTTTGGTTTAAAAAGCAAACCTATTTTTCTTCAATAAAAGCATTAACTTCCATGAGAAAAAAAACCTGAAAAGATCAAGACAATATGTTCGCGATTTGCAAAGTTATGTTTAAAAATTAAATTTTATGATAGAATTTTTTCACGGTACCGTATGTATTTATATAGTTATTTTGCCCTGTCTATCTCATCCTGATCACATGATTCAGAATTTTTTCACATGAAAATCACATGAAATTTTTATTTATTTTTTAAATAACTTTTTGCCTATCTACATACATATGTTTGCCTTTTCATTTTTAATGGCTTTTCTCGACTTCTATTGTGCTACAGCCCACAAATTCTCATCATCGCCAGGGACCGGTTCATCCTCACCTGTATCGAGCTAGTCCTTAGGTGGCGGATAGAGAAATTCCTCTTTGCACAAGTGCATTGGAGATAGTGGGCTTGTCCGTCACGGACTGAAATTGGATAGTATAGTTCGTCAAAGGAGGGCGATTCCGGACTGGCCTGGGCATGCCACCGTATAAAACATTAGCCGATACTCGTTTAAACTTTGTAATGGCGAGTCTAGGTGCCAGTAAAATAGCCTTTTGCCCTTCTTCAAATAACGAATAAGTCTCGCGAAAGGGATCGCCGACTGTGGGGCGAGTTTAGACGGAGAAAATTTCTCCGGACTCAAAAGGATCCTAATCAACCTTTCCCAAATGACTATCCTCGACAGGACCTGTGGACAAACAACAACATCATTACGATTTGATTAATGTGAGAGCCCCGGTGAGCTAGTGAAATAGCTTTTTTTTAGAGAACTAAACATTTTTGACATTGGCTGAATCTAAAATGTTCTGCAACCTGAGGCAACATCATTCCAAGGGACTATATATATATTTTTTTTTTAAATTTTCATTTTCCGGTTTTTTCAAGAAAAGCTCGCAGTAAATTAGTTGCATTTGTTTTTTTTCTCCGACGGGATCACTCTTTTGAAGAGACTTGAAAACAGAGAGTTTATCATTTCGCTCTTCACATCCATTGTGCTGCAGGAACTAACGGCGTGTCACTCCCTGCTGGCCACGATTGCCGTGAGTCAGCAAGATAAATTAGAATGGACACTTGCCCTCCTGCGACTCGCCATGGCAATGGGTAACGAGAAACTGGTCGAGGCTCATATGAGCGATGCTCGAGACGCCGAGCCAGAGAGAAGAGATCTTCATAGGTTAGCTTTGGGGCCGTCCTTATAAACTTATTTGTTATTTTTGAAGTGACAATTTGTCTTTGAGTGTTGAAAAGATGCATTATAAATATTCTAGTAATATGTATCAATAATTGCTACTGATTGCATCAAAAGTTGGTTATTCTTACACTCCGTATCTCTTTAACGGGTCCTCTGATACCAAAAGCGTTTACTATATACATATATGACGCTGACGTTTTGATTTTTTGCCATAAATGTACTTTCGATGATTTTATTTGTTATATGTATGGCAGATTCTCTACTGACGAAGGAACTTTTCAATGAAATTGTGTCATTCACCATAAAATAAGGCTATTTTGATGGCAGCGTCAGATAAAAACCTTGTAATCATAGAAATTGTCATATTTTCACTGACTTTCCATGAATTTATGGGTTTTTATTGTCAAATAAAGTAATTTGTGGCCCGTGCTATACTTTTCCCGCTTTTTTGGAGAATCTGCCATCTAACAAATAAAAATCATCGAAAAGGACATTTATGGCAAAAAATCAAAACGGCAGCGTCATATATGTATATCCATGTGTTGTCACATTTCAAATAACGTAAATGAATAAATAAATAATTAAATATGGATCTAGATCATCAGTCATATTTCAAACGTCGAATAACATTTATAGGCCAGAACTGGAGTAACAGTAATTGGTAAAACTTTGAGTAACCGTTAATGTCAAGTCTCAAATCAGACCATGATTATCTAAACTTGCGCTCATGTTATCATTCATAGGAAGCTTTCTCGGGGTTAAAAGCATCGATATCTCCAGGATTTTTGTATCAATCTTCAATGGCCGTTACATTGAAGCTCAAGAACTGGCCACCACCCTTCTTAAACATAACGGAAATGACACAACGGTCAGCTTTTTGATCGTCGTTTCAATTGAGTCGTTTAGTTTCTGGTTTTTTATTCCATTCTCTGACTAGTGGAGAATTTCTTTACTGTGATCCTCAACAAAATGCGTGATTTGTAAGAATCACCAAGTAACATGATGAAGTAGTATACCACAACATTGTATGTTCAATTGTTTTTAGTTTTTAAAAAAATGAAGAATAATTCATCGCATATTGTTCCATAGAAACGGGAATGACCATAACTGCTGCGCTGAGGACACAAACAAAAGAAGATAATCGAGTACTGAAGTCAAAAAGTATCAACACAAAGTACATATGTATATTATAATATGAAATGAAATTTGAAAAGTAAAAGACTAAAAATTATAGATGAAGTCTGCAAAAACATCGAAAAGTTATAAGAGTGCGTTGATGCTTTATCGCTGGAGCACTTGCAGATACCGGTAACAAGCACAAATTGCTTTATCGCTGGAGCACTTGCAGATACCGGTAACAAGCACAAATTGCGCTTATTTTCCTCAATTACTGGTTGAAAATAGCGAATAACGCTTCTTTGAATGTAAAAAAGTGCAAAATGCAAATTTCGCTTCTCCAGTTACAGATACTGGTGACAAATGCGATCTGCGCCCTGTACACAGGCGACGCAGTCCGCGCGCTGAGTACGCTCTTGGAGGAAGCGAACAGGCGGAAGGCAAATTCCATTCCCATACACCCAACCATCCTTTGCAACATCCGCGCGCTCACCGAACTGGCGTGCACGACGGCCGTCAAAAAACAAATACTCGCGGAGTTGTAGCACTCATTGTTTGGATGAAGTTCTGCAGTGTTGGTTTTCTGGACCCAAGGCTCCAGGGCTGTGACAGGCGCCATGATTCAGAGGAATGCTCTGAGAAGAAGGGTACAATTCATAGTTTATTTTCTAAAAATAGAGTAACTACTTTAGTTAATGAAGTATAACAAGACTATATCAATGATGTGAAAATAAACTAACGGGCCAATTAAAGTGGCACTATGATATTAAGCGGGCCTAAACCTAACAATTAAATGAAGCCTTAACCTAAGAAAATTACAATAATTAAACCTAAATGTTTTAACAACTTGAGAAAATGATAATAGTAATTTGAACCTTTTTGTGAATTGCATAATCAATGCCTCTGGATCGTGAACTGGATTTGGGATACTGAAATCTCTTCCGATTTTAACCATGATTATTATTTTACTTGTTTCCTGTGATGTGCTTGAACCTCGGCGAGTCTCTCTTATTCTTCCTACTTATTACACGTTCCGATAGCTTTTGAGCACTCGATTGTTTCCTCAACATGCCAATTCTTTCGTATGGAATTAGTCCGACCCTTTTCCATGTCCAAATCATGGAATCAGTCCGTCCTACTTACAACTGAGTTTTCCCGTTCTTCAATTTTTTTCGCTCGTCTGCATTAAAAGCATCAAAGCATAATTTTACGAGCTTTTCGAGATTATAATAATTTTACAGTGCAGTCATCTAACACAAGTTCTATGCTAAAGGCAGAAAATAAAACGATAGAATGTGAATGATTTTAGGAGACCACTAAGAGATCTTAACGGGCAAAGTGAACTTTGTGCTTGAGCTATTGATTCGAGAAATGACGAAAAAGTAGACACATAAATGGAAGGAATGGATCTTAGAGCTCTTCTTGCTCATCTCAGGCCTCTCGGAATGGGTCTATACAAAGCCTGGCAACACTTGCTCGTATGGTTAGTGATGAAATGAGTCCGAATGTCATCTCGCCAATCTCGTAGACCTTCGTGTTACATTAGAGTCAGCTTCTGCGGACCCCCGGTCTTCTTCCACTCTTTCAACAAGAGCTTTTTGCCTAAGAGCGGCTGCCTTTCTCTGCTGGGCGCTTCTCCTGATGACGTCATCCCACATCCCCACACTCAGATGATCCCATTCTGACTGCGGCATGCTGCACATCGCGTTGTACCAATTCAAAGCCGTCAAGTCTAGAGATTTTTCCTTCTGTGAGACATCAGTTTTCGTTGGAGGCAAGATAGGCGACAGAAAAACTCCGGAAGACGAGCCTTTCGACCAGATTCTCTCAATTTTCCTTTGTTCGAGTGGATTCTCTCTTCTCTCGCACCCCGCTTCCACTGATGTGTCCTCTTGAGATACTTTCTGATCCTCCGTATCAGTCGAGTCAAAGGACAGCTTTTTCCTGCACGAGACGCGCCTTCTTGGGTTCGATCTTGTTATTGATGAACGCTTTGAGCGCCGTCTCAAGATGGACCTCGGGACATCATCGACCGCCGTCGTTGCAGGAATTGATTGCAGGGGAACTCTACATGCCGAAGTCTTCTCTTCTTGAACTTGTGGCACCGGCCGATTTTCGCTTGGCTCAATTTCTATTTTCGGTGTCCGCACCACTTGCAAACCATTCTCTGCGCTTTCCCTCTGCTCTTCAATTCTCTCCACGAAGCGCACTTTTGTCCGAGGGGCGGAGTTCAGTCTCACCGTGGACGTGGATGTCTCAATCGACGTGTTGTTGGCCGAACGGAAGCGATTGCTCATGATGCTCATCGCAAGTTTTCGTTCCGCACTCGAGATCGTGTTATCAAAAATATTGATTCCTCCGGGCAAAAGAGTCGGTCGAGGAAGCTGTCGACGGACTAGAGAGGTTCGAGGCATGTCTCTCTGGCTTATCGACGTTGCCCGTTGGCCAGCTCTGGCGGAAAGCGGCTGATTGGCCCGAATCATCGCCAGCGAGGAAGGCTCTATTGAGAATCTGGCCCTCGCGACGGAGGCTTTGGATGTGGCCGCATTGCAGCTGCTGCATGTAGCTGCTGGAATGCGGCCGGTTACCCCTGCGTGCGATGCATGTGTTCCGGTAGTGGACGGATGGTCTGATTGAGTCCCATGGATAGATGGCTTCGGTTTAACGGAAGCTTCGGGCCTTGGTTGCCTTTCTTTTATCCTTCCTTTCGATAAGGCACTGTACTTTTCGTGTGCTTCCTTGATTCTTTCGATTCTCCTTTGGACTTCACTGTTCCTTTTAGATTGTGTGCGTGTAGTAATAGGACAAAACATTTCCTCCCCATTCTTAGGAAAGAGAAGGAGAGGGAGCTCAGTTTCGGTTCTATATCTGCTGGTACTTCTCTGAAATTCCTCCTTCTTTCACTTGTTGATGGCAAAGAGAAGTTTTAAGGTCTTTTTTCTCATTCGCTTGTGGTAGGAAACAGCCTGTATGTATCTGGCAGTAATACCAAATTTGGTAGGAAACAGCCTGTATCTGGCAGTAATACCAAATTTGGTAGGAAACAGCCTGTATCTGGCAGTAATACCAAATTTGGTAGGAAACAGCCTGTATCTGGCAGTAATACCAAATTTTTCGAACTTAATTTACACTGAATTCCGTTAGCCTTCGACTTTTGTTATTCAAATCACTATTTTTTGCCAAAAGAGTAAATTTAATAAATTTGATTTTAATAAAATAAATTCCACCTGGCCGAAATGCAGTTATTAGCAAGGTTTTCTGTTTTTTGGATGTCGTTACAAATTTTTTTTAAATGAATTTTTTCCAATAAAGCACATGAATCTTTTTCTATTATCTGACGATCTGACTAGTTTTCGGCATTTTAGTGGTATTGAGCGTGCTTCCGAAAATAGAGAGACAGTTGGGTCCAAAACTGGTTTTTTGGACTAGTTCTTGTCCGGCCAAAAGTTTATGAAAAAGTTTTGATCTGAACTTTTAACTTGATTAAAATTTTGGAGCTTTCTTTCAACGCTTCAAAGTTTCAAGATGCGTTCGTTTGTGATATGAACTTGCCATTATGGAATCGATTCCTTAAGCGTGCTTGATCTATGTGCTACTGATAATAGTGATCAAACCGTTTCTCTTTTGAGTCAACTTATATTTTCATCGTAATGATAAATTCCGTTGAACCTTCTTCGTCATTGCGGCACAGTTTACTGGAATTTTTGGTTTAATGTATTCGAACAATTTTTTTAGCATTCAAAAGCTTGTTGCTATTCAGAACTAAATAAGAGGTCCTGTTTTTCTTGGCTAGTTTTCCTGTTCGATATTCAAAATAGTTAGAAGTTGTATAGAAAAGATTTTTTTGTAAATCTTCAAACTCTAAGTTACACAGTTTAAAGGCAGTGACGCCTGGTTAAGATAACAATTGATTGTACTATCGCATAGAAAAAAAAAGCTAGTCCACCGGGCGGGATCGAACCCAGCCATCTCGACTCAAACCGGGAGCGCGCGTTACTATTACACCACGGGGACACATTGCTATTCCGTGCGATAGTGTTATATGAAAGGGCCCATATGCCTCATTCTCTGTTTTGTTTTCTGAAAGTGCCTTCAACTCTCTTAGTTCACACCATACCATTCATGCTTCTGCGAAAATTATGTAATTCATTTTTGCTATCTCGTGTTGTCATTATTTCTTCTTATCTCTTTATCACTCTCTGTCTTTATCAATCTTTCTCTATCTCTCCTCTTCATTTTCAATTGGCTAACTCTAGCCAAATTTCATAATTTTATTTGTGACTGCTACAGTCTGGGCTTGGCATAATGGTAGTGTGTTCGACTATTGTGCGAAGAGTCCCAAGTTCGACTCCCACCTGGACAGATCCACGCAAACCAAGGGGGTGAGAAATTTTGGCACTGCTCTGGCACGAATCTGACTCTCCCCACTGCTGCTACTCACAAGCAGTGATCTAGCGGACCACCACTGGTTCTACCAGGATAGGTCTGCCCGGCATTCCAGTGGAGGGCGTACCCTGCCGATTATTATTTGTGACTTCTACAAGTCCGAGCGTGAATTAATGGTAGTGTGCGCGACTATTGTGCGGAGGATCCCAATTTTGACCCCCCCCCTCTCTCCCCTCCTAGACAGACACCTAAACCAAATGGATTAATAAATGTGCGTAGTGTTTTTGCACGAATTTTGCACGACTCCATGACCGCTTCAAACATTAAACAAGATAGAATGCGTAATAGCTCCCCGCCTACAATAATAATTACTATTCTTCATCCTGTTCTGCTTGAAATCGTCATTTCTAAGCTGTTTAACCAAAGCTTGAATATAGTGATGAATTTTGGCTGTAAACAGAAGAACGATACATCCTGAGAGATGTTTTATATGCCTTAACATGTGCATTATAAATATTGTGTGCTTGTGTAGTTCAGTGGGTAAGACCATCGCCCGGAAAGCGAAGGTCGCGGGTTCGGTTCCCGTCACACACACGATTTTTGCACAAGTTTCTGCGAACACTCCGCTCCTCTGTTCGGTAAAAAATGCCGTTGCTTGAGTTCAACGAGAAGTAGTAAATACTCTTATCTACACAGAAACTAATGCTAAATTCCATGATTAGGCAGGAATTGAAACCGCTGTTCACTTTCCGAGCGTTGCTTTTTTCCACTGATCAGTCAATTCCCACAATCTTGCAGTTTCGAAGGCCTCTTTTTTTCAGTTTTGAAGGTGTATCACTTCAGGAATGGCGCTAAGACGCTTCTCTCTCGAAGACTACAAGCGGAATTGAAAAGATATTGGTAATTGTTTGCTGCGATTTTTCACTTGTAACTGGTTAAAGCGTTTTTGAAGCGTCATAAACAATTGTGCAATATTTAAGATAAAGCTACCATTTCAGTCGTGATCAAGCTCTGTCAGATTAAGAAGATTGTTCAGGGCTGATAAGCGCAAAAAAGCTGCTAGGTGTCTGTTTGTACAAAGCACAATCTCCCGTTCCATGTATCAGGTGAGAAGGATACTTTTTTTAAGGACAGAGAGTGTTCCCATTTACTAGAAAACAGAAAAGTATTTTTGTATTCAATCAAAGGACTGTACACACCAAATTATTGAAGAGGCGGTGTTCCCCCTTGGAAAACGTTTACGTTTTCTGTGAAAGCATTTTGCTCCATAGAAAAATTCCGCGACCTTAGCGCAGTTTATAAAATCAGTTTTTTTTATATTCCTCACAGTGAATCCGAGAGTTTTTTTTGCGAGATAATGAAACCATAGTTGGTCATTTTTTAAGGTAAGCAAATGTGTAAAATCTGCCAAAGTATTGAATTTCTTCCCCCCTGTTCTACATTATGAAAGCCTATAGATCTAACCCAACGAGAACTGTACAGCAAAATGGAGTGTCACTTTGGTGTCAAATCCTCTCGTTCTTTTTTAAGCACTTCTTATCTTGATACGGCGCTAATCTTCTCTCACCAAGTCTCCCTTTTCGTTGTCTGATCACATGATTGTTTGAAATCAGTCTTCTCAGGACCAAGAGATGGAACAGAGGACCCAATATGCTCGGAGTCTTTGCGACAGCTCTCAGAAAAGTTCATAAAAACTCTAGTATTGAAGGCTATTATAAACACTAATTATACTGTAATTTTCACAACTGTATCTGGTTTCGATTCCCGTAGCGTTGGAGCAATGCATAAGCTGCTATTAAAGTTTTATTATACTTATACGTGCTCGACTTGTCTTATCAGTTGCTTATGGTAGTGGTTGTTTTCAACAAGCAGCCCTCAAGAGAGAAAAAGGGAGGAACAAATTCATAGAGGAGGATAAAAGACAAAAAAGAGAGAGAGGCAGATTCAGTTAGAGACAAGAGGTATAGACACACGCAGAGAAGTAGAGGGAGAAAAAGAGAGGCAGAGAGAGAGCAAAAGAGAGAGAGAGAGAGAATCTACATGATTCCATGTGGGAGGAATTCTTTCACTTGCACTTCTTTTTTTCACGGAATACTCTTTTCAGATCAAATACCTCAAACCGCCTCGTTTGAGAATGCGTTCACGGAAATATAACTTTCCTATCAGCAAATATGATTATTTTGAACTTTTCAGTGTCGGTGCATATTCTTAAGATAGACCCATATACTCACCACTTCACAATCTGTTTTTAAACGGCCGGTTTTCTCTTTCCTCTCTGCTGCCTTGATTGCTTCTGAACAAGAAGATAGAACTCCGCTCAAAAGACTCCTCTTATAAGATCCTACTCTCTTTCAATCCTACTCTTATAAGAGTAGGATTGAAGCAGTATCGTCCAAACCAATTCAGTATCTTCCGATTTTTTGCTCACCAACATCTAGATATGTTTGATTTTTAGAGCTTATAGCATTGAGATGAAGCTTTACCATTTTATTAAATGAAATTGTCCTTACTATTCCAAGAAAAAAGTTTATTTTTTTCCAGAAAAGCTTCTTCCATCCTAAGTATGATCACTTCGGATACGGTTTACGACCGGATTTTTAAGTCAGTTGATTAAAAAATTGGTAAATTTGGATTGCGGACAAAAATAGTGTGGGCTTTTCACCAGTTTTGTTTTAAAGTATGAACCGCTTGCAAATTTTGTGCCTCTCATGGTTTCTGAATCCAAGAAAAGTTGGAAAACCTAGTTTTCTGGCTGAACTGAACCCTTGAAAAGGTTACGTATACCCTCGACCTTTTGAAAACAGTAGTGTATATAGGCAGTGCAATATGGGTTGATTTCAGAGCTTTGGAAAATAAGCAAGAGGCCCTCGTGGCAAGACTTGCTGAAGCAGTCGCCATTCCATCTGTTTCCGCCGAGCCGCACAGGAGAAAGGATGTGTTCCGCATGTGTTCTTGGGCGAAAGAGGTTGAATCTTGGAAGAATCGATAAATGTATAAGAGTGAGAGAAAGAGAGTTTGTTTCAATGAAAGTGCACGATATTTCAAGTTTTGTTAGTTTAAGTGTACAAGTTTTGGATATCCAAGGTAATGGTTCATTTTTATTTTAGTTGGTTTTCCTCGAACGATGTTACCTAGAACGCATTATTGTTTCTTCTATCCATAACAGGAGCAAGATATGTGTTTGCCTAAGAAGTTGTATGAAAATGAAAACAGGGTCTTTATGAAAAATACTTTTGTCAAATCTTGCTTGTTAGGAAATAAATATATTATAGAACCGTTACTTGCTTGCTGTATCGTTTATTTCTGAGAAGACTTAGGAGGAAAAATCTTTCTCAAAATGTTAGCGTGTCAAAATCGATTCCTCTACGACATAATTTAGAGGCACAGCGAACCAATCATGACATGGTTCTAGTGGTAATATATTCAAGGACATTTTTATAAGCAGAGATTTTTTCCACTCTTTGGCATTGGAGAGAGGTGATAATCAGCAAGTTGTCCATCATACCTAAGGCTGACTCTGTTCTTATCATTTGGAGAGTGACGCTAGAAGTTGAATCTTTTGCCAAAAACAATTCAGCTCTTTGATAAATGCGGAGATTAGAATAGTGCCTGACACATCTAAAATTTAAGCGGAAGAGCCTACTCACAATAAAGTTTTCCCCGAAATTTCCGTAGTTTGTAGGCCGTCTTTGACAGTTTGAGACACATATGCAAATGTTATCAAGAGTTTGAGAGACGTTCTTTTGAGTATCAAAGCTTCATAGAATCGAACATCAAAAGCACGCTAAATATAAAATTTTTAATCAAGAGTAGTTTTTCTCGTAGTTTGATCGGTATGTTATCTGCCAAATGTTTTCAGCGTAAATGATAGTGATTCTGTTCAGAAATGTAAAATAAGCGATTGCGAAACGTCAGCAGAAAAACTTTAAATGAAAAGCTCGGTTTTCCTGGAAGCATACGAACATAAAAAGGAACTGTAAAAATAGATGATGATGAAGTTTTCAGCAACTCGAAAATCTGGGTGTCAAAACGGAAGTAATCGAGCCAGGCATGCAGGTAAATAGATGGTTTGCAATGAAATTCCTTGTTAGAAACTTTTGAATTCAAACCCATCGGCAAGGTAGCAGGTAACAAGAAAGTCATTTCCCAAGGTAGCAGGCAAGGTAGCAGGTAACAAGAAAGTCATTTCCCAAAGTTGCATAGCACTTTAACGCTATTTCGAAAAGCTGCCTCATACGCCAATTCAGAAGCGAGTCAAGTGCATGTCTATCTATCATTGATAATGAAAATAGCTTCACACGGGCTCAATCCTTAGCTTTGAAACTCAATTACTCACACCCTAAAAAACTTAGGGAAAAAAACATAAATCGCAAGAGCATCACTCCTTTGTGTTTCGCAAAGTCGAAGAATTTTATTCAAAAAACGAGACACGAGCAAAAATTTTCGCAAAAGAGAAGTCAAGATACATTATCTTATGGAAACAAAACTTGCAATGAAGAGAGACAGAACCCATCCGTCCCTATCTCACCGGTAGGGCGACTGCGTTACCAATAAACTACCGGACGCTCATTACTATCCAATTCAACTGTTTCGTAAGAAATTCACAGTTAATTTATGTTTCAACCATGCGCCACATTCGTTAAACTGTGCAGCTGTACCTCCGTGGTTGAAAAAAAAACGCGCGCATGTAGGAAGCTGTGGAAGGACATGAGTTCGGCCCCATTCCTCTGCCACCCATCATCTTCGGTGTACTCGGCGAGGACCCAAAGAAGAAGACTCTCCTAGTCTATGGGCATCTCGACGTGCAGCCAGCAGCCTACGAAGTACGAAGAGATTGTTGAGGAAATTTTGTGTGTTTGTTAATCAAACAAAACGGAGAAGAACAAGAAACGGAAAATACAAAAGTAAAGATAGGTAGAGTGTAATTTTTAAAGGAAGTGATGGAGCGTTAGAACATCACTTTTCACTTTGCTAAGTGATTTTTTTTCTGCTAAGTGATTTTCTGC
Source organism: Allodiplogaster pararmata (assembly GCA_964056735.1). NCBI lineage: Eukaryota > Metazoa > Nematoda > Chromadorea > Rhabditida > Diplogasteridae > Allodiplogaster > Allodiplogaster pararmata. The sequence goes on along the minus strand of OZ057409.1, from coordinate 7,735,652 downwards.
TATCTGATTTTTTTGAACGCTCCAATGTCTCACCACGAAAACATGGACTACGGTAAAAAGAAAGAACACATGCATTCTAATGGAGCGTTAGAATTCGCGAAAACATAATGAAAAATAACGATATCTCGTTTTTTTTTTCGAATTGCGTGAACGTCTTGTTCTAACCTCAAGTTTTTTAGAAAATTTTGAACTCTCTCGCTGCAAGAAAAAAGACATCGCTGCTCATGTCTCGAACGTTATATTTCTCTCACTAATTGTACACATTTTAGGTTAGAACAAGACGTTCACGCAATTCGAAAAAAACGGGATATCGTTATGTTTCATTATGTTTTCGCGAATTCTAACGCTCCATTAGAATGCATGTGTTCTTTATTTTTACCGTAGTCCATGTTTTCGTGGTGAGACATTGGAGCGTTCAAAAAAAATCAGATAGCAGAAAATCACTTAGCAGAAGAAAAAATCACTTAGCAAAGTGAAAAGTGATATTCTAACGCTCCATGAGAAAGATTAAGAGAAAGATTCAGTAAAAGAGAGATAAAGAAAAGTGAGAGATAAAAAAGAGAGAGAAATAGAGAATGAGAGAAAGATAGACAGGGAAAGAAATAAGCAGAGATAGACACAGATAGAAAAAGATAGAGAAGTATAAAGAAAGAAGAATAGAGCACGAGAGTGCACGAATTATTGATGCATTTGTGTTCAGGATGGTTGGAACACGGATCCCTTCGAGTTGAAAGAGATTGATGGGAAGCTTTATGGTAGGGGAGCCACTGATGACAAAGTTAGGCGATTTCAACATTTTTTCTTCTCTTTTTGTTCAATTAAACTTGTTGCAAAATAATAAGTAAATGTCACGAACCAATCAATACCTCTGTCTGATGATATTATGAATACATAACAGTGCACGTAACCATGATCTAACTATAACAATACAGATGTATGTATTTTGAAGGTATTTAAAATATTCTTAACTGTTTTCTTCCATTTTTAGCAATTGCTTTTGCTGCAAGAAAAATCCTAATTCGACAACAACTAAATACATATGTACAACATGAAGAAAATTATTTCAAATTTTTTGAATTCATAACTTCATGAACGGTTCTGCATGCACATCAATAATGAATGAATGAATGAATGAGCACTTTAATCCAGTTGATTGAAATTAAATGACAATAAACACTGACGAAAATGGACATCTAACATCGTAGGATGTATGGATACACAGTTGATTGACATCTGCTTTCAAAATTTGAGTGTCTTCATTTTTCAGGGACCGGTGGTCGCATGGCTCAACGCCATAGAAACCATGCAGGAGCTGAAGATCGACATTCCAGTCAATATTAAGGTGAATTTAAGTTACCTCAATCTCGTTTTGGTATATCATCCATACCTACATATATGTAATACTAATCTGGGGAAAATCTAAAATGTTGGATTGAAAATGTCCGAGTATAGTTATTGAACACACGTATTGTAAATAAGAGTATACCCTTATCCTCGTTGATCTCAAGAAACGGATTTTTATACCGAGCAGAGGAGCGGATTGTTCGCAGAAATTTCTGCAAAAATCGTGTGTTGTGACGGGAACCGAACCAGCGACCTTCGCTTTCCGGGCGATGCCGTTACCTACTGAGCTACGCACGCTCACAATATAATGCACATTCTAAAATCCATACAACGACTGTTTGGGACTATTAAATTAATGTAATGATCAATGAATTTGAATAAATACGGTAATGAGCTGGTTCTCAGTTTGTTCTGGAGGGAATGGAAGAGTCAGGCTCAGAAGGACTGGAGAGTACCCTCCAGAAAAGGAAGGACGATTTTTTGCATGGCGTTGACTACGTCTGCATATCGGACAATTACTGGCTGGGCAAGACGAAGCCTTGTCTCACGTATGGTCTGCGGTGAGTTTGTGAATTTTTATCCACTAAAATATGATTTGGCAAGAATCATCGACTCAAATGATGTGCTACTGTTCTTGATTATGAGATTCTTAGATTTCATCGAGAGAAAAAGCCAAGAAGAGCACTGTAAATTGAAATTGAAAAATTGATTCGCTCAGTTTGCGAGAACAACCATGATTGATCTTAGAACCATGTTCTAATAAGCTCTTCAAGTTCATGTTGGTAGAGGAAAAGTATTTTTTCGCAGAGGAATCAGCTACTACTTCGTGGAGGTGTCGTGCGCCAAGCAAGATCTGCACTCTGGATCCTTCGGAGGCAGTGTGTGAGTCATTCTTTAAGCTTTCAGATATTTGCATTTTGCACCTTGCATCCTAGACCTTCGTTTGCATTTTGCACCTCGCATCCTAGACCTTATTTGCATATTTGCACCTTGCATCCTAGACCTTCGCACGGTGCAACTTGTTGATTCTCTAAACACAATCAGCACGGAATGGTAAAGTCACTTCGGTAGTGCAATGGTAAAGCGCTCACTCGCAGAGAAAGAGGGAAAATGGGTTCGATTTCATCTGTTGGAATAGTTTGAGATCGACGCGATCGTTTGAACATATTTTTCTCAACAGTTCACATGTCTTAACACCGTTTTGTTAAAAAAGTTGAGAACTTGGTAGAAATTCCACGCCTAACGGACAATGTGCAAAATATGGTTTCTTAAGTGTTCGTAAATTACAAGAAAGGAAGAGAGGAAAAAGCAGAAAAGCAACAGCTTAGTAAGATATCAAGGCGCTTTAATGGAATGCGTCGCGAAAAACGTTTTTGTTATAACCTGATTGAGTGCGTTTCCTGCAGGTACGAAGCTATGAACGATCTCATCTGGATCCTCGGCCAACTCACGGATGTCAAAGGGAATATTTTGGTGATTGAAACTATTATTTAATTTTTTTCTTAATAAGATGAAGTAGTTGCTTGTTGAAAGCTCTATTTTCCCCTTCTTTTAGTTTCTGTCTAATCTCGAGACCGAGCTTTCTAATGTCATCAACAATCGACGTATAAATTAGATCCAAACATATCACATAGCACACAATATGCAAAAACAAAATCAGGAGTAAGTTCACCGATAAGGAATGAAACTTTTTGGCCTTGTCTGATTCACTTGATAAGACTTAAGTCGCCTTAACTAATCTTTATTTTTCTCATGAAGTCGCCATCGTTTCCAGGTACCCGGGATAGCCGAAATGGTGGATCCCTTGACGGATTACGAGCGGGCCGTCTATGAAGTTATTGACTTTGACAAAGACGAATACGCGTCAGCTTTTTTATCGATTGATTTTATCGTCGTACATGATAAGAAATAATCAATGAATGGAATATTGAGTGAAATAAACAACTTGATCAGTCACAGATAAACATTGACATTCAGAATACATTTATAATCATGACAAATCATCCCTCACAAAAATGTTTGATCAAGCAAAAAAATAACAAAATAAGTTGACTTTAATTGTTTCAAGTTTTGACAAAAAGGGGGTGGAATGACGAGTTTTGTGACGAGAATGGAAAAAAAGTTGTTCGTATTAATGATCAGTTGTTTTTGAATGAAGGCTCCTTGATAATAACGTATAACCCTCTTATCGTTGATGATAAGAACCTTTCGCTATAGCTTGGAATAGCCTCTTGTCTTCAATGGTGGTAGGAAAACTATTTCGCGTTTGGTAAGTAAGAAACGCCTGAGTTCCCTCTAGCCCTCTAGGCTTGCTCCAGAAAAAAAACGTGCGAAAAAAGCAAAAAAAAAAAAGGAAAAAAGTCGAAAAAACAACAAAAAAAGGGAAAAGGTCGAGAAAAAAAAGGAAAAAAATTTTTTGAGCAAAAAAAGTCGAAAAAACGAAAAACTTTTTTTCCGAAAAATGTCGAAAAACCGGAAAAACTTAAAATTGAAAAAAACAAAAATGTGACACCATGGTTCCCTCCCACCACCATGTACCAGTCGTGCGATAATTCATTGAGCCCTTGTTCAAACAAAGAAACATTACAGAGCAGATTTCGGTGCAAAGTCTCTGTCACGAGAGACGAAAGAGGATGTTCTCATGTACCGCTGGCGCTACCCATCTCTCTCCATCCACGGAGTGGAGGGCGCATTCGCGAATCCCGGAGCGAAGACGGTCATTCCCGCCAAGGTTTGTAAGAAACTCAACACCCTCGCATCGAGCTTTTGTTTTTGCGAAGGCTACCACTTCCTCATCTGTCCAGGCGCTTTCACAAGTGGAAGAAGTTGGATAAGTTGGTAAAATAGCTCAGTAGGAAAAATCCTCGCCTGGTAAGCGAAGGCGTAGGTTCGGCTTTTGCGCAATCACAAGTTTTTGCCCCAGTTCCGCTAGCACCATATTATCCTCTGCTTACAACTGAAACATTGGTTCTCTTCTCAATTTTTTCCCATCGAGATGTTCTGAGGTCTTCCTGAAAACTTTTTACTATCTTAATTTTTAAGGCTTAATGCATAGTTCTAAGTTGTTGTTGTTGCCGGCAAACGTCTCGCATCGCAGAGAGTCGGCTATGGAGAGCCGCTCTCTCCCTCTCTCTGTCTTTTTTCTCTCTTTTTTCTTTTTAATACATATTTTCTTCTTTTCTTCACAATAGTCTCAGAAATGAAGCTACTTCTTTTGGTTTCATCCAGAGATCTTCCAACATGAGTTTTGTTGGAAGTTTAGCACATTTGAAGAGATGGGCGACGTCGTGCGGTCCATTGAGGCAGTCTGGGCAGCAGTCAGGTATCGAGTCATCGATCCGGTGTAAGTAGTGTTGGTGTACCTGCTGTAGCCCCCCCCCCTCAGCGTGCAGCGGGCGTTTCTGGAGAGGTCCACTTCCTCTTCATTTATGTCCTGTGGTGGCCGGCCGCCCAGTTTGACTTAACCTTGGTGGTTTCCTTTTCTTCTGAGACCATGTTGCGTGGTGGGGGTCGTTCGAAATAGAGTCCGTGATGGAAGTGACTTGGGCTCAAGGTCCTTGCCAATTATTGGGCTGATAGCATGTGAAAATGCGACTTCGATCTTTAGCTTCAGCATGTATGTGGTCGACGCTGGCCATTTGATGGTTTCCTGTTACGATACGCAGGCCATTGGTCTTTCCTCTTTGAATTTTGGCATGTGCTGAGGCGGAGAGGAAGCTTTCCGAGGCTGGAGCTGCGTAGCCGTAGATGGATTGGCAAATTGAATTTTACGTGAGACGGAGTGTCTATTTTTGATTGCCCCATGTACTGCCGGCTAGCGCCTTCAGTACATTGTTGCGTTGCGACATTCGGCCTGATATGTCTTTCGCATGATGACTGAATGTAAACATAGCGTCATATGTAACTCCAAGGATTTTGGCGGTATTCACGGTGGGTACGCTCTGACCTCCGATCGAGACATCTAGGATAGTCTTGTACTCTTTGCTGTAAGGTGTGAAGAGTAGAAGCTGACTTTTGCAGGAGAAATAGATAGTCCACGATCGTGGATGAACTTTTCGATGTGTGGGAGACCGGATCGTATGTGTAGCGAGGCAGTGGAAATGCTCGGATCTGACGCCCATAGCGTTATATCATCAGCATAAGAGACGATTTTGATGTTTGGATCGTTGTTCGAAAGATCGCTTAGGTATAAATTGAAGAGAAGCGGTGAGAGTGCGCTGCCTTGAGGGACTCCGCTTCTGATCAGGGATGAGCTTGAGAGGACGTCGCGAAAGGATGTACGGCTCGTTCGTCCTCTGAGGTACGATGCTAGCCATTTCTTTGCGAAGTTTGGGGCGTCGGTTTGTAGGACGAGATCTATGAGTACCGCTATGTCTATGCTGTCGAAGGCCTTTGACATGTCGATTGCCAACATCACTGTACGTTTAGCTGGTCTCTTTGCGTTAAAACCTGCAGCTACGTCTTTTGAAAGAGTGAGGAGGACAGAGGTGGTGGATCTTCCTGTGGTGAATCCATGCTGGTGCTCAGCTACTCTTACGTACGGCTTGAGTTCTTCCAATAGAAGTCGTTCTATGATTTTCGCCATCGGTGAGAGTAAGGAGATCGGTCGGTATCCTGGTCCATCCGTTGCCTCTTTTCCTGCTTTCAGGAGTGGGAGAATGACTGAAGATTTCCAAATCATTGGAATTCTGCCAGAGCTGAGGGAGTCGTTGATGAGCTTTGTGAGGGCGGCTATACCTCTGTTCCCGAGATAATGGAAGAGTATTGGAGCGAGTCCGTCCGGTCCGAGGGCTGTTGATTTCTTTGTCTTCTGTTGTTGTTGTTGTCTTGCCCAACGGGTAGATCTTCCTTCGCGAGACACTGGAGGAAGTCGTCGAAGCTCTCGACCCTCCAGCGTTATAAGCCCACACTCTCTTTCCTCTCTCTCTTATTTTTTTTATTTTTTTTCATTTATTTTTTTTATTTTACTCTCCTTTATTTTTTTTTTTTTTATTATTTTTTTTATTTTTATTTTTTTTATTTATTTATTTATTTTTTTTTCTCTTTCACTTTTTTTTTTTTTTTTTTTTTTGGAGAGATTTAATTGAACAAGAAATCAACAACCGAGTGCGGCCTATTCCAAAGGTCGATAGGGCTAAGTGAAGTGGGGTTACAGCGACACGAAAAAATATGTCTCGAAGTATGCGGCTCTATCCTACACAGTGGGCAGAGGGGAGATTCATTGGCCCCTATTCGGTGGAGATAACTGTTAAGGAAACTAGAGTGGCCGCTTCGCAATTGAGACAGAGTTATCTGATTTTCTCTATATAGTTGGGACGTGGACTTGTGTATTCTAGGAGGTCTTCTGAATAGCTGATTTCAGTGCGACCTCTGAGTACTCGACAAAATCTTTCGCGTGGATGTTATGAACTCTCTTCATGGTTTTCCAATTTTCCTTTTTTGTTCTGTAGGCGACTGGGCGTGTGAAGCGTTTGTTGAACTGGTTCGCGATTTCGAAGGATGATGTGAGGGGTCCTTTCCCGAAGTCGATGGCGAAGTTTGGTGGGGGACGTCCCTTATCATTCAGCATCTTGGTCGTTTTCCACAGTTTCTTGCTGTCTAGTTTGGGATCAAAGGTCTCCATGAAGTTTCTCCAGATGTCCCTTTTGTTTCTGTCCGTGGCTCGTCTGATGTTCATGTTGAGGGTACTGATTTCTTGGCTTGATGGATCTGATTCTCGTAAAGCGTCTGGTTTTGTCATCCAATCTCGGATTTCTGGTGTTAAGGCAACGTTTCTCTTCTTGATGCGACCGCGTGGTATTGAGCTGGCGGCTGCAGAGAACAGGATCTTCCGGAAGAAGGGCTCAGCTTGGGTGGCGGGGAGGTCGGGAAGAGGTGTCGTGGATAACTTTTCTTCGTCGAGTTGTTCAAAGATTTTCCAGTTCGCTTTTCCGAATTTGTTGAAGGAGACTTTCCTGTGCGTACGGATATAGTTGGAACCCTCTAGGACGATTACGATGGGTAGATGGTCGGAGCTTCCAGATGGTATTGTTTTCCATGAGACTTGAGAAAGTAAGTCCAGCATACAAATGGAGATGTCTGAGGAAGATGGTCTTCCGTTGACTGGTACTCTGATAGGCGTGTCTCGGTTTACTGCGGCGTGTTCTGAAGCCTCGATCGTTTCTGCGATGTGAGAGCCTCTGCTGTCTGAAGATTTGGAGAACCACGCGGCATCATGAGCATTAAGATCAACGAGTATGATGGACTTCTCGTGATTGTGTAAGAAGGGAGTGAGGTCGGGCGTTTAACCAGTGGTGCAAGTGCTCGTCGGTGGTATGTATATGTTGGTAACATCGAGCGACTTCCCATCGGCATCGAATATGCGGACGGTGAGAGATTCCAAATGTGTGTCGGTCGGAGAGGGCATCACATTATATGTCAGCGACTGGCTGGTCCCGGTAATGAGACCGCCTCCGGAGTTCTTCTCACGATCTTCTTCTTCTTCCTAGCGTTTATCCCGCCGCCGGGCAAGGTCCGCTTTGTAGACTGCATCACGCCATTTCACCCGATCAGCTGCGTCTTCAGTCTTCAGCCCGGTCGTCTTCATGTCTACTTCGATGCAGTCTCGCCACCTAGTTTTGGGTCTGCCTCTGGGTCTTTTGCCCTCTACTTCGAGGTTCCAGGACGATTGAGAAACGGAATGGAGATTTGATCTTATCACGTGCCCGTACCATCTCAGCCTTGACTCTCGAAGCTTTTCAGATATAGGGGCGATGCCCAGACGATCTCGGATGGTTTCATTTCGCACCATGTCTAGACGAGTGAGTCCGAGGCTCCATCTCAGCATTTTCATCTCCATAACATGCAGCATCTGTATAGCCTTTGCTGTGCATGGAGCACATTCGAGGCCGTACAACGCGACTGGTCTGACAACTGATCGGTAAATTTTACTTTTCAATCTGTCAGGCATTCGCTTGTCACATAGTTCACCGGTTGATTCTCTCCATTTGAGCCAGGCAGCATTGACTCTCGCATCAACTGTAGCCTTGGGGTTTAGGTCTGCGGTGATGTAGGATCCGAGGTACTTGAAGCCATCCACTTTCCGGAGTTCGGTGTTCTTGACTTTGATGGTATTCGAGGTATTCGAAGTAATCTTTCCCATTTCCAAGTACTCGGTCTTTTGGAGGTTTAGTCGTAGACCATAGTCATTGAAGCGTTCGTTCCACTCTCCTAGCTGTCTCTCCAAGTCCTCTGATGTGTTGGAACATAACACAACGTCGTCAGCATACAGTAGAGTTTTCGGAGGACTTGTTTGTAGATCTCTGGTGATCGTGTCCATTATCAGTATAAAGAGCAGAGGGGAAAGCGCGGAACCTTGATGAACTTTTACAGCAACCTTGAATGACTCCGAAGTACCCGCTAGACTTCTTACGGTACTTCTAGGGTCAGCGTACATCATTTGATTCCATCTTATGTACTCTTCTGGGACTAGGTGGTCTCGAAGAGAGAACCATATCAGCTCACGAGGCACACGATCGAAAGCTTTCTCCAAGTCAAGGAAAGCGCAATGGACTGATTTCGCCTTTAAACTGTGTTTCTCTAGATAAAGACGAATGGCGAAAATAGCATCCGTTGTTCCACTTCCTTTGACGAAACCACACTGATTGACGGTTGTGCTTACAATTTTGCGGAGCCGTGCTTCGATGATCTTTTCCAAGATCATTGTGGTATGAGGAATGATTCTTATCGGCCGGTAGTTGGAGCATATTGTGACATCTCTTTTTCCTTTGTAGATGGGTATTGTAGATGATCTACTCCAGTCTTCGGGATACTCCAGGCGAGCAGTGGCTTTTTGAAAGAGGGTCGTAAGATGGAAAAGTCCACAATCACCTGCGAGTCTCCATGCAGAGGCGGCGAGATCATCTGGCCCACATGCCTTTCCATGCTTCATTTTCTGAAGGGCTTCTCTTACTTCAATCTCTGAAATGGTGGAAACTGGTCCTTCTACTGGTAGGGACAGCGGGATGGGAGGGTGGTCGAACTCGATGTTCGAGATTTCCTCGAAGTGTTCTCTCCATCGCTGACAAATTTCGACATTGGATCGGAGGAGTATGCCGTCCCGGTTCTTGATTGTCCGCACGTGAGAAAGGTCTTTTGCTGCTGTGGCTCATGCTTTGCAAATCCGGAAAATTTCCTTCTGCCCTTGAGGCGTGTCGAGCTTACAGTAGATTTCTTGGATGGCTGCAGAGCGTGCCTTCGCTACGGCTCTCTTAGCTTCTCTCTTCATACATAGGTACAGAGCTCGGTCAGCTTCGGTTCCGGATCGTTTCCATTGCTTGAGAGCCACTTTCTTCTCCTTGACAGCAGTTTGAACGTCTTTGTCCCACCACCATGTCTCCTTGTCTACAATGCTTTTGCGACCTCGTTTTGTTAAGCCCAGAGTGACTTCTCCTACAGCCTTCATCTTGTCTCGAACGAACCTCCAGTGCTCCTCAATGGAGTCTGGGAACGTTTTTTGGAGAGTGTTCGGGGATAGGGCGAGAAGAAGAACATACATGAAGCGAACCTTGTTGTCACCTACCTTCCAACATTTTATCCGAGAAACTTCGTTCAGAGGCTTTACGCTGCATTGCTTCTGGGAAAATCGGAGATCGATTATAACTGGATGGTGCTGTGAGGAGACGTTATCGCTCGGAATCACCTTGCAATCAGTGATGAGTCTCAGATTGATTCTTTGCGTCATCCAGAAGTCGATTTGGGCTTTCCTTCCACCACTGCAATACGTGGTGAGGTGAGACTCTCGTTTGCAGAAGAAGGTATTGCAGATGACAAGATCGTGCTCTTCGGCAAAACTCAAGATTCGTTCTCCTTCTGCATTCGAAAAACCATAGCCGTTGCCTCCATGAGCTCTCTTATGGGCTTCGCATCTTCTTCCTACGTGCCCGTTCAAGTCTCCTCCGATCATGAGAGTTTCTTCCGGAGAGCATTTTCTGATGACGTCATCGAAGTCTTCCCAAAACCCGTCTTTCTCGGAGTCGCTGCATCCTGCCTGCGGTGCGTAAGCACTGACTATTTTGAAGAGTTTGCCATTGCATTCCAAGGAGTTGGACATCAAACGATCTGAGATGCGACAAACTTCCGTGACGGATGTGGTAAGGTAGGAGGCAGCGATAATTCCGACGCCATTGCGGGCCGCTGATGAAGTATTGCCCGAGTACCACAGCTTATAACTCCCGTCGAGCTGCTTTGCTTTCCCTTCTTCTCACGATCGGCGAAAAAAAAGACGGAGGTGTAGTGGAGAGATAAGAGAGAGAGACAGAGAGGCTCTCTTGCAGATTCTTCGGAGCGTGATGCTTCCGGAGAAGGTTGTTGATGTCCTTTGCAGTCTGTAGACTGTCGTGCTGCACCGCGTGAAGGCGGACATCGTTTTAGCACCATAGTTCTATATCTTTCCCTTCCTTGCTTAACCGAAACCAGCGAGAGGTTGTCTTCTCGTTTATGAATTGTTGGCAGATGATGTGTTAAAGGTGACTGGAAAGTTCTCCATTCGCACCGTCGCAAGTATGAATCCAACTGAAACGGACAGACTCGTGCTAAAATATCTCAACGAGCTCTGGGCAAAGCGAGGGTCACCTAATCACTTTCGGCTAGTTCTTCTTTAAATATTATCTTTAGCTTTCTCTCTCTCTTTCTCTTCATATCTTTCTCTCTATCCCTTTCTTTATATTTCTCTCTCTCTCTCTTAATCTCTTGCCCTCTGCCTTTTTTTGTCTTCTCATAAGTTTTCACTTTTCTTGTTTTCCTCACTCGTTATTATTTTTTCTTTCGGAGTTTTTTTTAAAAAATAAACATTTCTGATGACTTGCAGACCCAAACCTCACCACAGTGGCAGACCCTGGGTCACTGATTTCCGTCACCCTAACTTCCAAGCCGGAGCTCGAGCTATGAAAAGAGGTTATCATTAACATCAATCCTCGAAACAGCTCATCAGAGCTGCAAATCTGAAGACCTTTTAACCCTAGTTTTACCTCAGACTACTCTTCAGTCGAGTACTTGTAATGTCTACTCTCACACTCATATAGTGACAGTGATACGGCCCAGAATGCATGTGAGAAGAAGGGAGAGAACCTGCTAAAGCTTAGACTCAAGACCGCCCCCGGAAGTTGTGTTGAGGCGCGTGGCGGATGTTCTTGGGGAGAATGCCTGAGGCCTTTCCTAACCAACAAGTACACAAACTAAGTGCCATCTTAGAAATATGAGCATGGCCAGATTTAATTCTGCGATCAATTGAGTAAATTAATCGACTTTCGCGTCCGACTCATTCGATCTACCCGAATCTTATAATTATTCTAGAAAAGCGTTTTTTCTCAGCATATATTTGTTCTCACACTAAACGGTGCAAGTCGCCTAGTAATGTGAATCCCATAGTCATGTGAGTAATCTAATCATTCAAGTCAGGATGTCTTACTTTAAGTGTTCAACGTCGATCCCGACTACACTCGAGAAGGAGGAAGTATTCCCGTCACGCTTGCCTTTCAGGTGAGTTTTGAAGAAAGAAACTGGTAAAGCGCTTAAACTACCCCTGAAAAAAAGATGGCCGGGTTCGATCCCGTCCGTATACTTGCCTTTGTATGTGAGGCAGTTTACTGATATTTCAACCAGGCGTCTTTTACCTGTGTAACTGAGAATTTGAAGCACTTCTTTACTCCTTAAAAACCTTCCAGGGGCTTGTTCCCGCTCCCCTAATACATGCGACATGGTGAAACCATGGGCTGTGCTTAGGGTCTCACTCTATCCATTGTTGTTGTTGTTGCCGGCAAGCATCCCGCATCGAAGACTTGGTTATGAACACTCTCTTTAATGAGAGAAGTTCTCGTGTTCTTCGGACAAGATGCGTCCGGAGAAGGGTTTTGATGTCCTTTGCAGTCCTGAGACTGTCATGCTGCACCTTGTGAAGGCGGACATCGTTGTAGCAACCTGTTCATGCTATAGGCCTTGTGAGTGGGTGGTCAAGCCGGCCTAGCATCGTTTTGGGTGGGAGTAGAGACGTCTCGCCTGTCGTTGACCGGAGATAGGCAAGAGGCTATTTGACTGGCGCCTCGACTCGCCATTGAAAAGTATAGCGGAGTATCGGCTGATGTTTTGTCCGGTGGCATGCCCAGGCCGGTCCGGCATCACCCTCCTTTGACGAGCTATACTACCCAGTTTTGGTCCGCGGCGGGATTTCTCCCGCTACCTCCCAGCACGAATAATTCGTAGGGAGGCATCCCTCTATCCGCCACCTGAGGTCGCGCTCGATTCTGGACAGGATGATCCGGCTCCATCCGTGACAGGCTCTTAAGGCTGTAGAGTCACGAATGGCCACTGTTGCCAGTGTGTTTCGAGCTCTATCCATTGTTGCTACACACTGCTTTTGTGTAGAAACAGTGGGTAGAGTGAGATTGGTACAGTTTCCAAAAACTGGAATAAAGAGGGTCTCAGAGGTTTTTATTTGAGTGATAATAAGGTTTATTCACAAAAAAACTTTTCTTAGCGGAATGAAGTCTGACTTCGAAACTCTAAGCGCTCAACTATGATGTAGTGGAACAGTTATTGGTAAGATATTCGAGAAAAACAGACTTTCAACAAGGTTTAAAATGACACATGGAAACAATCTCCCTGCAACAGGGAAACTTGAGCAATTTTCCTTTTCGTTATTGTAAACTTTACAAGCACTGATAAGAATTTATTCAAAGTAGAAAAAATTTAAGATGCTTGTAAAACATTTAAGATTCTTTTTAAACAAACAACATTTAAGATGCTTTCGCAACGAAACGATAAGAGCTCGTTTAGGAGTTGCCCCATTACCCGAAAAACTCAGAGAGTCAAGGCTTAGGTGGTACGGACACATGCTGAGATCCAATCCTGACTCCGTTCCCAAGTCTGCTTGGAACATAGAAATCCAGGGTAGAAGACCAAGAGGTAGACCGAAGCTTAGAATGAGAGACACCATAGAACAAGACATGGCGGCTATCGGGCTGATAGCCGAAGACGCCTCGAATCGTATGATGTGGCGAAGTGCTATCTACACAGCGGACCCCGCTCTTCAGCGGGAATAACGCTAAGAAGAAGAAGAAGAAGAAGAAAAAATTTAAGATGATCGAACCGATTTAAGAAGGAACTCAATTGATAAGTTTGATTCAACTACCAAAAAAACCAAGAACTTTTTCGATCCGATTTTCTCTAAAAATTGTCAAGGTACACCAAAAACTGGAATAAAGAGGGTCTCAGAGGTTTTTATTTGAGTGATAATAAGGTTTAATCACAAAAAAATTTTCTTAGCGGAATGAAGTCTGACTTCGAAACTCTAAGCGCTCAACTATTCAGTGTAACGCCACATTTGCTTGCTCCCCTTCTCAAATTTACTTGAACCCCTTTTTGTCATCAGTTTCATCAATGACTCTGAAGCAGTTATGCCTAGACTATCAATTCTGTTAACTGATTGAAGGAGCTAACGGGCAAAAATGTGATGTTGCTGCCAATCGGCTGTGCCGATGACATGGCGCACAGTCAGAACGAGAAGATTAATCGCTCGAACTACATCAACGGAGCGAAAACTCTCGCCGCCTATCTCCTTGAGCTCGGGAACGAGTGATTTTCACTAGTTTTAATATGCTTGAACTTATTCGTTATTCTCTTCATAATTATCTTTAGGAATCGGTTGTTTCGTGCCTTTATAATGTTAATTACCAGCTCAAATTTTGCTTGTTTTCAAATCTAAAGTTTTTGAAATATTAAACTCGAGAATCAGCCAAGCTTTCTCTCTCTCCTATCCGATCTTTCAGAAAAAAATTCCAATGTTTCAATAACTCTTTACTGCAAGGTTTGTAAAACATGTGAGCATGGCTTGAATTTTTTTCGATCAACCAATCTAATTATTTTGTAATTCATATCATATTTTGCCGTTATTCTTTAAAAGATATAAAAATTTGTGTGTTTCTATTATTAACGGAGTAAATTTTCATTCATTCGATTAAATGGACGAATCATGCAAGTGAACGAATGGAGAAATATTCGAAAATTGACATTCGCACAAGATTTACAGACACCACTGACTCATCAATGAACTCGATGAACTAATTATATGTATACATTCGATCGCCGTCTAACAACAACATTGTCAAGTCGTTATCAAACATCGATCGATTCTTATCATCTCTCATAAAAACTGTTCAGTATCCTCTCTCCCCAATTTACTCTGCCAATGCAGTCTCTGTAGGTGTCTCACTCTCTCTTTCCATCTCTTCTCTCACAAATACACTCTATTTCTTTCTCTCTCTCTCTTTCTACTCTCATACAGAGTCTCTCTGTTCTTCCCACCTTTCATCTCTTTCTTTTTTCCTAGGTTCGTATTCTTTGTTTCACATTTCACTAATTCGGTATGCATGGAAGCTATAATACTTTTGGATTTGAGATAATCCGACAAAATTCGTAACCCTACTCCGGAGGTGGGTTAGCGAGCAATCCGAAAGGATTGTCGGCTCAATTTGACCCATTCCGTTCATGTTGCTCTTTTTGAAGTGTGTATTGAAAGTAATTCTTTCATTCGTCTCCCTCCGTAAGCGGTTGCTCCCCGCACCGTCTCTTCCCTCGTCTGTGAGAATCCTTTCCCGAGAAGATTTGGCGCTCCGGGATCGTAGCGCCATCATGAGCGACAGAAGACGGAGGGTTGGTCCCCAATTCCTAAGGAAGGCAGAGAACGCTGAGGAGTGGAGTCGTCACATGTCGCAACAGATCCCATAATCGATGATGTTATAACTCCGATGTGGCTTGCTGATCTTGATAAAGCGTTTGAATTGAATTGAAATTGAATTGAAAGTAAAACGGAACGGAATTTTACATATTTTTGCATGTTCTCTTGTTTAGTGCTTCTTTTATGTTTATTTCATGGCTAATTTTTTTCTAATTCGTGTTTTTTTAATCATTACTTCGTATATTGAGGTTCCATGGGTCATACTACTGACTCATTTACATTTTCAAAAGATATTTTTACATTAAAAAAAGTTATTTTTACATCAGAAAGCGCTTAGGCTTAGTGAAAGTTTACGCTAACGAGGCCGTATTAAGAACATGATCCAATTGAACTGACCCATGGAACCTCTGGGAGGGGGGAGAGGGGGCTAAAGTGCAGAAGTCCCAAATAGAGTACAACGATTACTAAAAATCACCTTTCATCTAACAGATTGATTAAAAAAAGTTGAAAATGTTCATATTAATATTTTATACACCAATTCCATCAAACTTTACATTCAACATTCAACTCGGCTTTAAACAAACAAAAAATGAAAACATAACAACAACATAAACAACAAAATTAATTTTAAAAATGTTGTAATTATATAACAATACTAACATTTGACAATTATAGTGTTTAGAGTGCATTTAGTTATCGACAATTACAGTTTTTAGAGTGCATCTTGATGCATTTTAGTGCTTCCGCTTGTCTTTCCGCGTCCTTTTTGACAATAATCCAAGTTTAAGAAATCTGACATCCATGCATACCGATTTTCCTAATCCTAAAATTTTTTTAAACTTTTTTGGATTTTCTAATCCTTGGATTTGACTAATCCAGATTGTTCTAATCTGTTTTCCATGCATACGGCCTTTGAAGCATACTGGAACACCATATGCAGTACACACGGAGATCTAATGGGTTCTCACTAAGCGATCTGATGTGGTCTACAAATAGATCCTCTCTTTTAATATTTTTTCCTCGAAACACTCTTAATAGTGAGAAAACAAGTTTTATCACTTTGAAAGGTGCCCCACCTTGGTGTTGATACAATTCCTTCCTCTCGAAATCACCCTTGCGGTGAAGTATTAATTATCAACACGTCCTCATGTAAGATTTTGCACAAAAATATTCAAGTTACTTTTTTAATTCGTCAGACATTCTCGTAGTTCGTTGTAATAAAGATTTGAAGAACGAGTTTTCGATGAAAATGTTTTAATTGCAAAGGTTAATCCTGGTCGTTATTTGTTTGTGTCTTGCAAGCACTTGTTTCCATTGAAAGTGTTGTAGAATAGTTTGATACCCACTTCCTCATAGAATCTGTGTCTCGAGCTTGGTAAACCGAAGAGGCGATGGCAAATGTAGACTTGAAATTAAGCTTTTCCGTCTAAGAGATGCTCTTGGTTGGGATGAGTGGAGAGTGATGATCTAAAGAGTGGACCCCATGGCACAGCAACACTATGAAACAAAAAACCATACATATACAACATATGTATGTGATGTGTAGAATAAATAAACCTGTACATATGTTAAACAACACATCCAATATTTTCAAAGGTCAATACTTTATGTTCCTATTCTTATTATGAGAAGTTATGACACACAAACCAGTTTAGAAAAGTTCAAAGTACCATGATATATTACGTGAACTACTATTTTTTGATACACTACGGTGTTTATTTATTCTTTATTCTTTATTTCAGTTGTAATGGTTCAGACATACAACGGATGGTGAGAGATTACAACATGGTAATCAATATTTTAAAATGAACAACAGCCAATAAATGATCAGGATTCTAATTTAAGTACTGAAATAGAAACTTCTTAGCTGACAATGCATTCATATTGAAAAAATGAGAAGGAAGAGAATTCCAATCATTCACAACTCTATTTGTGAAGAATTTCTTGTATCGGTTTGTGCGGCACAAAGGCAACAAAAGCTTCCAATGATGTCCTCTAATCCTAGTACAGTGAGACATTGGTAAGAAATCTGGGCAAGTGATATCTAATTTTTAAACACTATTCTATGCAAAGTGAACACATCGTTAATAAGTCTGCGTCTTTGAAGACTTTCACAGCCAAGCCAATTCAGTCTTCCTTCGTAAGATAAACTAATTCCTGCTCTATTAAAAAAACGCTTAGTAAATCTTCTTTGGACAGACTCTACTTTCTTACTTAGCGTTAAGTCAATAGTATTCCAGACTTCCCTGGAGTACTCCAGGATAGGTCTATCGTAAGTACAAAATAGCTTCATGAGAATTGCAATATTTTTTGTACGAAAAGATATCAGAATGAGATAAGAAATAGAAAAGGCCTTATTACAGATATGATTCACATGTTCCTTAAAATAGAGATCGTTGAAGATAGTTACTCCTGAATCACGAAATGATGAAGTGAACGAAATCGGTGAGGAATTGAGATTAAAGTTTACATCTGGATGATCCCTTCCTATTTGCATAGCAATTGTCTTACTGCTCGATATATTAAGTCCCCATTCATCAGACCACTGAGATACTGAATCCAAAGCTGTCTGCAGTAGACCGGAATTGTTAAGTGTGAAAAGCTTAGCGTCGTCAGCATACAACGTGCAATAAACATCTTTCGGTAAAGCACTGGGTAAATCATTTATACATATAAAGCAAGAAAAGCAATGGACCCAACACAGATCCCTGCGGGACCCCACATCCAACTGAATAACTACTAGAGAATGAATCGTTAACAACTACACATTGACTCCTGTTAGAAAGATAAGAAAAAAAGAATTTATAAAGACAACCAGATATACCATAGGCTGACAACTTATGCATTAGACGGTTCAAGGGTACTGTATCAAACGCTTTGCTATAGTCGAAAAAAACACAAGAAACATAGGCAGAAGAAGATACATCGAGTGCTTTGTGCCAAACAGACAAGTAAGTCAAAAGAGCTGAAGAGCAGGACTTTCTAGAACGGAAACCATGTTGGTGAGGACTTAAAGAGCATTGGCCTCGAGGTAAGTGTGCAGTGACGTGCTCAATATTCTCTCAAATACTTTGCTGCAGCAACAAGTCAACGAAATAGGTCTATAGTTAGCTGCATCCTGTACGGAACCCTTACGTTTATACAACGGTTTCACGAAAGCATATCAGGACAATTTCCATGAAGAAGAAAACTATTGAAAAGAATTGAAAGAGGTGTAGCTATAGCTTGAGCCGATCCTTTCAAAAATGAGTACGGAAGATGGTCAGGGGACATAGAATTGACATTTTTGAGCTTAGACAAGATATGATAAACAATCGATGGAGTTATCTCTATATAATCAGTAGTGGCGTCGGTTTAGGAGATGGGAATGTTCACTTCCCTATGCGGTTTCTCGGTGAAAGAGGATGAGAACATTCTAGCGAGTACTTCGGCATTTTCGAGGTCTGTCTCAACTATCATTCTATTCAATGGGTCGTTTATAGGTCCAACAGAAGATGATGGTTTAAGTTTATTATTCACAAAAGAAAAGAATCGCCTTTTGTTCTTCGATAAGGCAATCTCATATTCTTGTTTGGCTTGAAACTTGCGAATAGCATAGCGCAACTTGATTGAGTGTTTGAAATATGAACGATATCCTATTTTGGAAGCACGTTTATAAAGCTTACGGCATTTACGCAACAATGCAACTATCTCTTGAGAACAACAAGTCTTCTTAGATGGAACACAACGTCTAGGCACTGTTTGACCTATAATGTCAAGCATTATTGAAAGGAAGGTATCATAAAGAATGTTAGGGTCGGCGGAAAAGGAGAGAAGTTGGGTCCAATCATAAGATGAAATCAGATAAACAGCAAGCTCAAAGTTTGTTTTCTTATAGTCTAAATAGTAAAGCTTTTTCTTAGGAGCTGAAGCAGATGAAATCGAAAAACGAACTAAGCAGTGATCTAATGTAGGGAGATGAGGTTCAACAATACATGAAGAAATGATGAAAGGGTCACTACTGAATACCAGGTCAAGCAGACTCGAACCTCTTGTTGGTTCACTAACTTTCTGGAATAGATCAGCTGATAGAGCAAAAGAAAGAAGAACTGAAGAAGGGTAGAATTATGACACACTTGTTATTCGACCAGTCTATCTCTTTGCAATTGAAATCACCGCATAGGATAAATGGGGAAGACGAGGTAGCGAATGAATCACTAAGAACTGAAAGACATTTGGAAAACGATTCTAAATCACACGAAGGGCTTCTATACACTACCGACAACAAGAAAGGAACTGGCTTACATTTGATTTCACATGTTATCATTTGACAATACGCTGAGAAAGATTGAGAGGAAATGAGCGTGGAAGTAACACGGGAAGAAATCAATACTAAAACACCCCCTCCCGGAAAATCACTAGCCCTATCACAACGATGAACAGTATAAAGACCTCCATTAGTTAACATGGAGTCAAGTAATCTATCTGGGGAGCCCCAGCTCTCAGTCATACATAGAATGTCAACATTATGAGACTCTAAGAAAAAAGTGAGAATGTCTAACTTGAAAGGCAGTGAGCGAAAATTGACTAAAGAGAATTCTTATCACAGCAACTCAAATTAACACAATTCAAACTAGAAATAGAAATTGACCGTTGTTTGTCCCGTCAGTTGAATGAGCGAGCTGCCTGGGAGAGCTGCTTCGATGAGATCGTCTTCGACATCTTCGCGTTCTTCCGAGAAGGCGTAGGCGGAGGAGCAGACACGATTGCCGGACTGCTAGACTGCTGAATCGTCACGTTCTGCAGCCCTTCATTGTTGCTCGAGTTGTAGAGAGGCCTGGGATGAGAGAAACGGATCAGCCTTGGCCCTCGAACTCCCCACTCCATCGCACCAGCTTGCTCGTTCCGATCCTTGGCAACTTTCTTGCAGTTTCTCTCCAGCAAAAGCCTTTCTCTCGTGAGATCTTCTCTTCCATATGCATGAGGAAAATTGCGGAAGACGGCAGGACGACGAGCTCGTAGCGATCGAAGGACTTCTGTTCGAATCGAGGGAGAGGGAAAGTGGATTTTTAAAATCCTCTTCTTGGTAGCTTTGTTCCCGAAACGACGATGAGTGATACAGTTCTGATTGAGTGCATCAGTGAGAGAAGGAATACTGAGCTTATTAACGAGAGAGTTTAATAACTGACCGTCTTGCTGATCAGTATCCTCTTCTCTCTCTTGTTCCGGAATGCCAACGATGACCAGGTTATGTGACTTCTCTTCTAGGAGTGTTCTGTCCTCCTGTATTACTCTTCTGACGGCATCGTACGCAATCAATTCTGGTTGCAGATTGGAAGAGGTGACTGTGCTGTAGGAAGGGGCCAGTGTTTGGGAAGTCATCTTAGAAAGTAATGGAATGATTGAAGAAAGAGAGTTCATCATGGAGCTGACAGCGGTCAACAACTGAGATATCTGCTCACTTTGCCGATTGACGGCTTCAATCAGAGTTTTGACATCGGAGTTTGATTGGGAAGATGGTCCAGGCATAATCGTACGTGATTATAGACGGAAGAATATGGGCAATGGAAATCGATATGGGAGCAGTATTTAACCTCACCGCTCAGTAAGTGAACAGAGAGTAAGGTGTATCAAAAATATGACCAATAATTCATTAACATCATCGATCTCGCAGGTGAAACCTCTCTTAGCGTGGGAACTGAATGAGTGATATCGAAATCGAGGACCTCTTTGGTCATTGATTACGAAAAAGACATAAAAACTGGGTGGGCCTTACGCAATACTCTTCGCTTTTGACCTGTAATAATGACGATTCAATGTAAAAGATGCTAATGAAGATTAAAATTCAAAGAATAGTTTGGGAAACATTCAAAACAGCTGATTCTTCAGTTGTCTGATCATCGGGTCTAGTTAATCAAGAAAATAGGCGCCAACTAGAACACTGTCTTTCTAAATTGCGTGTCTTTGATGATAGAGGAATCACAAGACAACTAGAGACTCAACGCTATAGAGAAATGGCTCCAGAAAGATAGAGAGAGAGATGAAGAGAGAGGAACAGATAGAGAGAAAGAGAGAGTAAGATAAAGAAAGAGTAAAAAAGAGAGGCTGAAAGAGAGTAAGAGAGAAAATAGAGGGACAAAGATAGAGACAAAGAGTTCACCCTGAACAGAAAGAAAGAAAGAGACAAAAAGAATGAAAATGAGAGAAAGGGAGAAACGAAAGAAAAAGGGAGGAAGACAGATAGAGAAAATAGAGTAAGGAAGTTAACAAAAAAAATAATGAAGGAGAGATAGACAAACGCTTAAGCATTGGTTGAGCATAACAGAATAAAACAACTCTGCTTACCACATGGTTTTAGCTATTGAGGGAGCAAAAACAGAGCAGAGCATCTCGGCTAATAATAGTCATGGTAACGCGCTTGAAGTCTCGGATAGAGATATGAGATGGCTGGGTTCGATTCCGCCCCATGTACTATTTTCCGTTTCATAGTTTAATCAATTGTCATCTCAGCCCTTTTTTTTCAATCATCTAATTCAATCGCCTAATCATCCCTACTTCTCGGCATTCTTCATTTGCTTCCTTCTACAGGGTGATTCTAGACCATGTCGACACCTCGAAACACACTGGCAACAGTGGCCAGTCGTGACTCTACAGCCTTAAGAGCCTGTCACGGATGGAGCCGGATCAACCAGTCCAGAATCGAGCGCGACCTCAGGTGGCGGATAGAGGGATGCCTCCCTACGAATAATTCGTGCTGGGAGGTAGCGGGAGAAATCCCGCCGCGGACCAAAACTGGGTAGTATAGCTCGTCAAAGGAGGGCGATGCCGGACCGGCCTGGGCATGCCACCGGACGAAACATCAGCCGATAAAATTTTCTAAAAAACTTGAGGTTAGAACAAGACGTTCACGCAATTCGAAAAAAACGGGATATCGTTATGTTTCATTATGTTTTCGCGAATTCTAACGCTCCATTAGAATGCATGTGTTCTTTCTTTTTACCGTAGTCCATGTTTTCGTGGTGAGACATTGGAGCGTTCAAAAAAATCAGATAGCAGAAAATCACTTAGCAGAAGAAAAAATCACTTAGCAAAGTGAAAAGTGATATTCTAACGCTCCATGAGAAAGATTAAGAGAAAGATTCAGTAAAAGAGAGATAAAGAAAAGTGAGAGATAAAAAAGAGAGAGAAATAGAGAATGAGAGAAAGATAGACAGGGAAAGAAATAAGCAGAGATAGACACCGATAGAAAAAGATAGAGAAGTATAAAGAAAGAAGAATAGAGCACGAGAGTGCACGAATTATTGATGCATTTGTGTTCAGGATGGTTGGAACACGGATCCCTTCGAGTTGAAAGAGATTGATGGGAAGCTTTATGGTAGGGGAGCCACTGATGACAAAGTTAGGCGATTTCAACATTTTTTCTTCTCTTTTTGTTCAATTAAACTTGTTGCAAAATAATAAGTAAATGTCACGAACCAATCAATACCTCTGTCTGATGATATTATGAATACATAACAGTGCACGTAACCATTATCTAACTATAACAATACAGATGTATGTATTTTGAAGGTATTTAAAATATTCTTAACTGTTTTTCTTTCATTTTTAGCAATTGCTTTTGCTGCAAGAAAAATCCTAATTCGACAACAACTAAATACATATGTACAACATGAAGAAAATTATTTCAAATTTTTGGAATTCATAACTTCATGAACGGTTCTGCATGCACATCAATAATGAATGAATGAATGAATGAGCACTTTAATCCAGTTGATTGAAATTAAATGACAATAAACACTGACGAAAATGGACATCTAACATCGTAGGATGTATGGATACACAGTTGATTGACATCTGCTTTCAAAATTTGAGTGTCTTCATTTTTCAGGGACCGGTGGTCGCATGGCTCAACGCCATAGAAACCATGCAGGAGCTAAAGATCGACATTCCAGTCAATATTAAGGTGAATTTAAGTTACCTCAATCTCGTTTTGGTATATCATCCATACCTACATATATGTAATACTAATCTGGGGAAAATCTAAAATGTTGGATTGAAAATGTCCGAGTATAGTTATTGAACACACGTATTGTAAATAAGAGTATACCCTTATCCTCGTTGATCTCAAGAAACGGATTTTTATACCGAGCAGAGGAGCGGATTGTTCGCAGAAATTTCTGCAAAAATCGTGTGTTGTGACGGGAACCGAACCAGCGACCTTCGCTTTCCGGGCGATGCCGTTACCTACTGAGCTACGCACGCTCACAATATAATGCACATTCTAAAATCCATACAACGACTGTTTGGGACTATTAAATTAATGTAATGATCAATGAATTTGAATAAATACGGTAATGAGCTGGTTCTCAGTTTGTTCTGGAGGGAATGGAAGAGTCAGGCTCAGAAGGACTGGAGAGTACCCTCCAGAAAAGGAAGGACGATTTTTTGCATGGCGTTGACTACGTCTGCATATCGGACAATTACTGGCTGGGCAAGACGAAGCCTTGTCTCACGTATGGTCTGCGGTGAGTTTGTGAATTTTTATCCACTAAAATATGATTTGGCAAGAATCATCGACTCAAATGATGTGCTACTGTTCTTGATTATGAGATTCTTAGATTTCATCGAGAGAAAAAGCCAAGAAGAGCACTGTAAATTGAAATTGAAAAATTGATTCGCTCAGTTTGCGAGAACAACCATGATTGATCTTAGAACCATGTTCTAATAAGCTCTTCAAGTTCATGTTGGTAGAGGAAAAGTATTTTTTCGCAGAGGAATCAGCTACTACTTCGTGGAGGTGTCGTGCGCCAAGCAAGATCTGCACTCTGGATCCTTCGGAGGCAGTGTGTGAGTCATTCTTTAAGCTTTCAGATATTTGCATTTTGGACCTTGCATCCTAGACCTTCGTTTGCATTTTGCACCTTGCATCCTAGACCTTATTTGCATATTTGCACCTTGCATCCTAGACCTTCGCACGGTGCAACTTGTTGATTCTCTAAACACAATCAGCACGGAATGGTAAAGTTGATTGACATCTGCTTTCAAAATTTGAGTGTCTTCATTTTTCAGGGACCGGTGGTCGCATGGCTCAACGCCATAGAAACCATGCAGGAGCTAAAGATCGACATTCCAGTCAATATTAAGGTGAATTTAAGTTACCTCAATCTCGTTTTGGTATATCATCCATACCTACATATATGTAATACTAATCTGGGGAAAATCTAAAATGTTGGATTGAAAATGTCCGAGTATAGTTATTGAACACACGTATTGTAAATAAGAGTATACCCTTATCCTCGTTGATCTCAAGAAACGGATTTTTATACCGAGCAGAGGAGCGGATTGTTCGCAGAAATTTCTGCAAAAATCGTGTGTTGTGACGGGAACCGAACCAGCGACCTTCGCTTTCCGGGCGATGCCGTTACCTACTGAGCTACGCACGCTCACAATATAATGCACATTCTAAAATCCATACAACGACTGTTTGGGACTATTAAATTAATGTAATGATCAATGAATTTGAATAAATACGGTAATGAGCTGGTTCTCAGTTTGTTCTGGAGGGAATGGAAGAGTCAGGCTCAGAAGGACTGGAGAGTACCCTCCAGAAAAGGAAGGACGATTTTTTGCATGGCGTTGACTACGTCTGCATATCGGACAATTACTGGCTGGGCAAGACGAAGCCTTGTCTCACGTATGGTCTGCGGTGAGTTTGTGAATTTTTATCCACTAA
Organism: Allodiplogaster pararmata; assembly: GCA_964056735.1. NCBI lineage: Eukaryota > Metazoa > Nematoda > Chromadorea > Rhabditida > Diplogasteridae > Allodiplogaster > Allodiplogaster pararmata. The sequence continues at coordinate 7,710,885 of OZ057409.1, read as the reverse complement.
AATATGATTTGGCAAGAATCATCGACTCAAATGATGTGCTACTGTTCTTGATTATGAGATTCTTAGATTTCATCGAGAGAAAAAGCCAAGAAGAGCACTGTAAATTGAAATTGAAAAATTGATTCGCTCAGTTTGCGAGAACAACCATGATTGATCTTAGAACCATGTTCTAATAAGCTCTTCAAGTTCATGTTGGTAGAGGAAAAGTATTTTTTCGCAGAGGAATCAGCTACTACTTCGTGGAGGTGTCGTGCGCCAAGCAAGATCTGCACTCTGGATCCTTCGGAGGCAGTGTGTGAGTCATTCTTTAAGCTTTCAGATATTTGCATTTTGCACCTTGCATCCTAGACCTTCGTTTGCATTTTGCACCTTGCATCCTAGACCTTATTTGCATATTTGCACCTTGCATCCTAGACCTTCGCACGGTGCAACTTGTTGATTCTCTAAACACAATCAGCACGGAATGGTAAAGTCACTTCGGCAGTGCAATGGTAAAGCGCTCAGTCGCAGAGAAAGAGGGACAAATGGGTTCGATTTCATCTGTTGGAATAGTTTGAGATCGACGCGATCGTTTGAACATATTTTTCTCAACAGTTCACATGTCTTAACACCGTTTTGTTAAAAAAGTTGAGAACTTGGTAGAAATTCCACGCCTAACGGACAATGTGCAAAATATGGTTTCTTAAGTGTTCGTAAATTACAAGAAAGGAAGAGAGGAAAAAGCAGAAAAGCAACAGCTTAGTAAGATATCAAGGCGCTTTAATGGAATGCGTCGCGAAAAACGTTTTTGTTATAACCTGATTGAGTGCGTTTCCTGCAGGTACGAAGCTATGAACGATCTCATCTGGATCCTCGGCCAACTCACGGATGTCAAAGGGAATATTTTGGTGATTGAAACTATTATTTAATTTTTTTCTTAATAAGATGAAGTAGTTGCTTGTTGAAAGCTCTATTTTCCCCTTCTTTTAGTTTCTGTCTAATCTCGAGACCGAGCTTTCTAATGTCATCAACAATCGACGTATAAATTAGATCCAAACATATCACATAGCACACAATATGCAAAAACAAAATCAGGAGTAAGTTCACCGATAAGGAATGAAACTTTTTGGCCTTGTCTGATTCACTTGATAAGACTTAAGTCGCCTTAACTAATCTTTATTTTTCTCATGAAGTCGCCATCGTTTCCAGGTACCCGGGATAGCCGAAATGGTGGATCCCTTGACGGATTACGAGCGGGCCGTCTATGAAGTTATTGACTTTGACAAAGACGAATACGCGTAAGCTTTTTTATCGATTGATTTTATCGTCGTACATGATAAGAAATAATCAATGAATGGAATATTGAGTGAAATAAACAACTTGATCAGTCACAGATAAACATTGACATTCAGAATACATTTATAATCATGACAAATCATCCCTCACAAAAATGTTTGATCAAGCAAAAAAATAACAAAATAAGTTGACTTTAATTGTTTCAAGTTTTGACAAAAAGGGGGTGGAATGACGAGTTTAGTGACGAGAATGGAAAAAAAGTTGTTCGTATTAATGATCAGTTGTTTTTGAATGAAGGCTCGTTGATAATAACGTATAACCCTCTTATCGTTGATGATAAGAACCTTTCGCTATAGCTTGGAATAGCCTCTTGTCTTCAATGGTGGTAGGAAAACGATTTCGCGTTTGGTAAGTAAGAAACGCCTGAGTTCCCTCTAGCCCTCTAGGCTTGCTCCAGAAAAAAAACGTGCGAAAAAAGCAAAAAAAAAGGAAAAAAGTCGAAAAACAACAAAAAAAGGGAAAAGGTCGAGAAAAAAAAGGAAAAAAATTTTTTGAGCAAAAAAAGTCGAAAAAACGAAAAACTTTTTTTCCGAAAAATGTCGAAAAACCGGAAAAACTTAAAATTGAAAAAAACAAAAATGTGACACCATGGTTCCCTCCCACCACCATGTACCAGTCGTGCGATAATTCATTGAGCCCTTGTTCAAACAAAGAAACATTACAGAGCAGATTTCGGTGCAAAGTCTCTGTCACGAGAGACGAAAGAGGATGTTCTCATGTACCGCTGGCGCTACCCATCTCTCTCCATCCACGGAGTGGAGGGCGCATTCGCGAATCCCGGAGCGAAGACGGTCATTCCCGCCAAGGTTTGTAAGAAACTCAACACCCTCGCATCGAGCTTTTGTTTTTGCGAAGGCTACCACTTCCTCATCTATCCAGGCGCTTTCACAAGTGGAAGAAGTTGGATAAGTTGGTAAAATAGCTCAGTAGGAAAAATCCTCGCCTGGTAAGCGAAGGCGTAGGTTCGGCTTTTGCGCAATGACAAGTTTTTGCCCCAGTTCCGCTAGCACCATATTATCCTCTGCTTACAACTGAAACATTGGTTCTCTTCTCAATTTTTTCCCATCGAGATGTTCTGAGGTCTTCCTGAAAACTTTTTACTATCTTAATTTTTAAGGCTTAATGCATAGTTCTAAGTTGTTGTTGTTGTTGCCGGCAAACGTCTCGCATCGCAGAGAGTCGGCTATGGAGAGCCGCTCTCTCCCTCTCTCTGTCTTTTTTCTCTCTTTTTTCTTTTTAATACATATTTTCTTCTTTTCTTCACAATAGTCTCAGAAATGAAGCTACTTCTTTTGGTTTCATCCAGAGATCTTCCAACATGAGTTTTGTTGGAAGTTTAGCACATTTGAAGAGATGGGCGACGTCGTGCGGTCCATTGAGGCAGTCTGGGCAGCAGTCAGGTATCGAGTCATCGATCCGGTGTAAGTAGTGTTGGTGTACCTGCTGTAGCCCCCCCCCCCTCAGCGTGCAGCGGGCGTTTCTGGAGAGGTCCACTTCCTCTTCATTTATGTCCTGTGGTGGCCGGCCGCCCAGTTTGACTTAACCTTGGTGGTTTCCTTTTCTTCTGAGACCATGTTGCGTGGTGGGGGTCGTTCGAAATAGAGTCCGTGATGGAAGTGACTTGGGCTCAAGGTCCTTGCCAATTATTGGGCTGATAGCATGTGAAAATGCGACTTCGATCTTTAGCTTCAGCATGTATGTGGTCGACGCTGGCCATTTGATGGTTTCCTGTTACGATACGCAGGCCATTGGTCTTTCCTCTTTGAATTTTGGCATGTGCTGAGGCGGAGAGGAAGCTTTCCGAGGCTGGAGCTGCGTAGCCGTAGATGGATTGGCAAATTGAATTTTACGTGAGACGGAGTGTCTATTTTTGATTGCCCCATGTACTGCCGGCTAGCGCCTTCAGTACATTGTTGCGTTGCGACATTCGGCCTGATATGTCTTTCGCATGATGACTGAATGTAAACATAGCGTCATATGTAACTCCAAGGATTTTGGCGGTATTCACGGTGGGTACGCTCTGACCTCCGATCGAGACATCTAGGATAGTCTTGTACTCTTTGCTGTAAGGTGTGAAGAGTAGAAGCTGACTTTTGCAGGAGAAATAGATAGTCCACGATCGTGGATGAACTTTTCGATGTGTGGGAGACCGGATCGTATGTGTAGCGAGGCAGTGGAAATGCTCGGATCTGACGCCCATAGCGTTATATCATCAGCATAAGAGACGATTTTGATGTTTGGATCGTTGTTCGAAAGATCGCTTAGGTATAAATTGAAGAGAAGCGGTGAGAGTGCGCTGCCTTGAGGGACTCCGCTTCTGATCAGGGATGAGCTTGAGAGGACGTCGCGAAAGGATGTACGGCTCGTTCGTCCTCTGAGGTACGATGCTAGCCATTTCTTTGCGAAGTTTGGGGCGTCGGTTTGTAGGACGAGATCTATGAGTACCGCTATGTCTATGCTGTCGAAGGCCTTTGACATGTCGATTGCCAACATCACTGTACGTTTAGCTGGTCTCTTTGCGTTAAAACCTGCAGCTACGTCTTTTGAAAGAGTGAGGAGGACAGAGGTGGTGGATCTTCCTGTGGTGAATCCATGCTGGTGCTCAGCTACTCTTACGTACGGCTTGAGTTCTTCCAATAGAAGTCGTTCTATGATTTTCGCCATCGGTGAGAGTAAGGAGATCGGTCGGTATCCTGGTCCATCCGTTGCCTCTTTTCCTGCTTTCAGGAGTGGGAGAATGACTGAAGATTTCCAAATCATTGGAATTCTGCCAGAGCTGAGGGAGTCGTTGATGAGCTTTGTGAGGGCGGCTATACCTCTGTTCCCGAGATAATGGAAGAGTATTGGAGCGAGTCCGTCCGGTCCGAGGGCTGTTGATTTCTTTGTCTTCTGTTGTTGTTGTTGTCTTGCCCAACGGGTAGATATTCCTTCGCGAGACACTGGAGGAAGTCGTCGAAGCTCTCGACCCTCCAGCGTTATAAGCCCACACTCTCTTTCCTCTCTCTCTTATTTTTTATTTATTTTTTTTTAATTTATTTTTTTTATTTTACTCTCCTTTATTTTATTTTTTTTTTATTATTTTTTTTTTTATTTTTATTTTTATTTTTATTTTTATTTTTTTTTTATTTATTTATTTTTCTCTTTCACTTTTTTTTTTTTTGGAGAGATTTAATTGAACAAGAAATCAACAACCGAGTGCGGCCTATTCCAAAGGTCGATAGGGCTAAGTGAAGTGGGGTTACAGCGACACGAAAAAATATGTCTCGAAGTATGCGGCTCTATCCTACACAGTGGGCAGAGGGGAGATTCATTGGCCCCTATTCGGTGGAGATAACTGTTAAGGAAACTAGAGTGGCCGCTTCGCAATTGAGACAGAGTTATCTGATTTTCTCTGGATAGTTGGGACGTGGACTTGTGTATTCTAGGAGGTCTTCTGAATAGCTGATTTCAGTGCGACCTCTGAGTACTCGACAAAATCTTTCGCGTGGATGTTATGAACTCTCTTCATGGTTTTCCAATTTTCCTTTTTTGTTCTGTAGGCGATTGGGCGTGTGAAGCGTTTGTTGAACTGGTTCGCGATTTCGAAGGATGATGTGAGGGGTCCTTTCCCGAAGTCGATGGCGAAGTTTGGTGGGGGACGTCCCTTATCATTCAGCATCTTGGTCGTTTTCCACAGTTTCTTGCTGTCTAGTTTGGGATCAAAGGTCTCCATGAAGTTTCTCCAGATGTCCCTTTTGTTTCTGTCCGTGGCTCGTCTGATGTTCATGTTGAGGGTACTGATTTCTTGGCTTGATGGATCTGATTCTCGTAAAGCGTCTGGTTTTGTCATCCAATCTCGGATTTCTGGTGTTAAGGCAACGTTTCTCTTCTTGATGCGACCGCGTGGTATTGAGCTGGCGGCTGCAGAGAACAGGATCTTCCGGAAGAAGGGCTCAGCTTGGGTGGCGGGGAGGTCGGGAAGAGGTGTCGTGGATAACTTTTCTTCGTCGAGTTGTTCAAAGATTTTCCAGTTCGCTTTTCCGAATTTGTTGAAGGAGACTTTCCTGAGCGTACGGATATAGTTGGAACCCTCTAGGACGATTACGATGGGTAGATGGTCGGAGCTTCCAGATGGTATTGTTTTCCATGAGACTTGAGAAAGTAAGTCCAGCATACAAATGGAGATGTCTGAGGAAGATGGTCTTCCGTTGACTGGTACTCTGATAGGCGTGTCTCGGTTTACTGCGGCGTGTTCTGAAGCCTCGATCGTTTCTGCGATGTGAGAGCCTCTGCTGTCTGAAGATTTGGAGAACCACGCGGCATCATGAGCATTAAGATCAACGAGTATGATGGACTTCTCGTGATTGTGTAAGAACGGAGTGAGGTCGGGCGTTTAACCAGTGGTGCAAGTGCTCGTCGGTGGTATGTATATGTTGGTAACATCGAGCGACTTCCCATCGGCATCGAATATGCGGACGGTGAGAGATTCCAAATGTGTGTCGGTCGGAGAGGGCATCACATTATATGTCAGCGACTGGCTGGTCCCGGTAATGAGACCGCCTCCGGAGTTCTTCTCACGATCTTCTTCTTCTTCCTAGCGTTTATCCCGCCGCCGGGCAAGGTCCGCTTTGTAGACTGCATCACGCCATTTCACCCGATCAGCTGCGTCTTCAGTCTTCAGCCCGGTCGTCTTCATGTCTACTTCGATGCAGTCTCGCCACCTAGTTTTGGGTCTGCCTCTGGGTCTTTTGCCCTCTACTTCGAGGTTCCAGGACGATTGAGAAACGGAATGGAGATTTGATCTTATCACGTGCCCGTACCATCTCAGCCTTGACTCTCGAAGCTTTTCAGATATAGGGGCGATGCCCAGACGATCTCGGATGGTTTCATTTCGCACCATGTCTAGACGAGTGAGTCCGAGGCTCCATCTCAGCATTTTCATCTCCATAACATGCAGCATCTGTATAGTCTTTGCTGTGCATGGAGCACATTCGAGGCCGTACAACGCGACTGGTCTGACAACTGATCGGTAAATTTTACTTTTCAATCTGTCAGGCATTCGCTTGTCACATAGTTCACCGGTTGATTCTCTCCATTTGAGCCAGGCAGCATTGACTCTCGCATCAACTGTAGCCTTGGGGTTTAGGTCTGCGGTGATGTAGGATCCGAGGTACTTGAAGCCATCCACTTTCCGGAGTTCGGTGTTCTTGACTTTGATGGTATTCGAGGTATTCGAAGTAATCTTTCCCATTTCCAAGTACTCGGTCTTTTGGAGGTTTAGTCGTAGACCATAGTCATTGAAGCGTTCGTTCCACTCTCCTAGCTGTCTCTCCAAGTCCTCTGATGTATTGGAACATAACACAACGTCGTCAGCATACAGTAGAGTTTTCGGAGGACTTGTTTGTAGATCTCTGGTGATCGTGTCCATTATCAGTATAAAGAGCAGAGGGGAAAGCGCGGAACCTTGATGAACTTTTACAGCAACCTTGAATGACTCCGAAGTACCCGCTAGACTTCTTACGGTACTTCTAGGGTCAGCGTACATCATTTGATTCCATCTTATGTACTCTTCTGGGACTAGGTGGTCTCGAAGAGAGAACCATATCAGCTCACGAGGCACACGATCGAAAGCTTTCTCCAAGTCAAGGAAAGCGCAATGGACTGATTTCGCCTTTAAACTGTGTTTCTCTAGATAAAGACGAATGGCGAAAATAGCATCCGTTGTTCCACTTCCTTTGACGAAACCACACTGATTGACGGTTGTGCTTACAATTTTGCGGAGCCGTGCTTCGATGATCTTTTCCAAGATCATTGTGGTATGAGGAATGATTCTTATCGGCCGGTAGTTGGAGCATATTGTGACATCTCTTTTTCCTTTGTAGATGGGTATTGTAGATGATCTACTCCAGTCTTCGGGATACTCCAGGCGAGCAGTGGCTTTTTGAAAGAGGGTCGTAAGATGGAAAAGTCCACAATCACCTGCGAGTCTCCATGCAGAGGCGGCGAGATCATCTGGCCCACATGCCTTTCCATGCTTCATTTTCTGAAGGGCTTCTCTTACTTCAATCTCTGAGATGGTGGGAACTGGTCCTTCTACTGGTAGGGACAGCGGGATGGGAGGGTGGTCGAACTCGATGTTCGAGATTTCCTCGAAGTGTTCTCTCCATCGCTGACAAATTTCGACATTGGATCGGAGGAGTATGCCGTCCCGGTTCTTGATTGTCCGCACGTGAGAAAGGTCTTTTGCTGCTGTGGCTCATGCTTTGCAAATCCGGAAAATTTCCTTCTGCCCTTGAGGCGTGTCGAGCTTACAGTAGATTTCTTGGATGGCTGCAGAGCGTGCCTTCGCTACGGCTCTCTTAGCTTCTCTCTTCATACATAGGTACAGAGCTCGGTCAGCTTCGGTTCCGGATCGTTTCCATTGCTTGAGAGCCACTTTCTTCTCCTTGACAGCAGTTTGAACGTCTTTGTTCCACCACCATGTCTCCTTGTCTACAATGCTTTTGCGACCTCGTTTTGTTAAGCCCAGAGTGACTTCTCCTACAGCCTTCATCTTGTCTCGAACGAACCTCCAGTGCTCCTCAATGGAGTCTGGGAACGTTTTTTGGAGAGTGTTCGGGGATAGGGCGAGAAGAAGAAGATACATGAAGCGAACCTTGTTGTCACCTACCTTCCACCATTTTATCCGAGAAACTTCGTTCAGAGGCTTTACGCTGCATTGCTTCTGGGAAAATCGGAGATCGATTATAACTGGATGGTGCTGTGAGGAGACGTTATCGCTCGGAATCACCTTGCAATCAGTGATGAGTCTCAGATTGATTCTTTGCGTCATCCAGAAGTCGATTTGGGCTTTCCTTCCACCACTGCAATACGTGGTGAGGTGAGACTCTCGTTTGCAGAAGAAGGTATTGCAGATGACAAGATCGTGCTCTTCGGCAAAACTCAAGATTCGTTTTCCTTCTGCATTCGAAAAACCATAGCCGTTGCCTCCATGAGCTCTCTTATGGGCTTCGCATCTTCTTCCTACGTGCCCGTTCAAGTCTCCTCCGATCATGAGAGTTTCTTCCGGAGAGCATTTTCTGATGACGTCATCGAAGTCTTCCCAAAACCCGTCTTTCTCGGAGTCGCTGCATCCTGCCTGCGGTGCGTAAGCACTGACTATTTTGAAGAGTTTGCCATTGCATTCCAAGGAGATGGACATCAAACGATCTGAGATGCGACAAACTTCCGTGACGGGTGTGGTAAGGTAGGAGGCAGCGATAATTCCGACGCCATTGCGGGCCGCTGATGAAGTATTGCCCGAGTACCACAGCTTATACCTCCCGTCGAGCTGCTTTGCTTTCCCTTCTTCTCACGATCGGCGAAAAAAAAGACGGAGGTGTAGTGGAGAGATAAGAGAGAGAGACAGAGAGGCTCTCTTGCAGATTCTTCGGAGCGTGATGCTTCCGGAGAAGGTTGTTGATGTCCTTTGCAGTCTGTAGACTGTCGTGCTGCACCGCGTGAAGGCGGACATCGTTTTAGCACCATAGTTCTATATCTTTCCCTTCCTTGCTTAACCGAAACCAGCGAGAGGTTGTCTTCTCGTTTATGAATTGTTGGCAGATGATGTGTTAAAGGTGACTGGAAAGTTCTCCATTCGCACCGTCGCAAGTATGAATCCAACTGAAACGGACAGACTCGTGCTAAAATATCTCAACGAGCTCTGGGCAAAGCGAGGGTCACCTAATCACTTTCGGCTAGTTCTTCTTTAAATATTATCTTTAGCTTTCTCTCTCTCTTTCTCTTCATATCTTTCTCTCTATCCCTTTCTTTATATTTCTCTCTCTCTCTCTCTTAATCTCTTGCCCTCTGCCTTTTTTTGTCTTCTCATAAGTTTTCACTTTTCTTGTTTTCCTCACTCGTTATTATTTTTTCTTTCGGAGTTTTTTTTTAAAAAATAAACATTTCTGATGACTTGCAGACCCAAACCTCACCACAGTGGCAGACCCTGGGTCACTGATTTCCGTCACCCTAACTTCCAAGCCGGAGCTCGAGCTATGAAAAGAGGTTATCATTAACATCAATCCTCGAAACAGCTCATCAGAGCTGCAAATCTGAAGACCTTTTAACCCTAGTTTTACCTCAGACTACTCTTCAGTCGAGTACTTGTAATGTCTACTCTCACACTCATATAGTGACAGTGATACGGCCCAGAATGCATGTGAGAAGAAGGGAGAGAACCTGCTAAAGCTTAGACTCAAGACCGCCCCCGGAAGTTGTGTTGAGGCGCGTGGCGGATGTTCTTGGGGAGAATGCCTGAGGCCTTTCCTAACCAACAAGTACACAAACTAAGTGCCATCTTAGAAATATGAGCATGGCCAGATTTAAACCTGCGATCAATTGAGTAAATTAATCGACTTTCGCGTCCGACTCATTCGATCTACCCGAATCTTATAATTATTCTAGAAAAGCGTTTTTTCTCAGCATATATTTGTTCTCACACTAAACGGTGCAAGTCGCCTAGTAATGTGAATCCCATAGTCATATGAGTAATCTAATCATTCAAGTCAGGATGTCTTACTTTAAGTGTTCAACGTCGATCCCGACTACACTCGAGAAGGAGGAAGTATTCCCGTCACGCTTGCCTTTCAGGTGAGTTTTGAAGAAAGAAACTGGTAAAGCGCTTAAACTACCCCTGAAAAAAAGATGGCCGGGTTCGATCCCGTCCCTATACTTGCCTTTGTATGTGAGGCAGTTTACTGATATTTCAACCAGGCGTCTTTTACCTGTGTAACTGAGAATTTGAAGCACTTCTTTACTCCTTAAAAACCTTCCAGGGGCTTGTTCCCGCTCCCCTAATACATGCGACATGGTGAAACCATGGGCTGTGCTTAGGGTCTCACTCTATCCATTGTTGCTACACACTGCTTTTGTGTAGAAACAGTGGGTAGAGTGAGATTGGTACAGTTTCCAAAAACTGGAATAAAGAGGGTCTCAGAGGTTTTTATTTGAGTGATAATAAGGTTTATTCACAAAAAACTTTTCTTAGCGGAATGAAGTCTGACTTCGAAACTCTAAGCGCTCAACTATGATGTAGTGGAACAGTTATTGGTAAGATATTCGAGAAAAACAGACTTTCAACAAGGTCTAAAATGACACATGGAAACAATCTCCCTGCAACAGGGAAACTTGAGCAATTTTCCTTTTCGTTATTGTAAACTTTACAAGCACTGATAAGAATTTATTCAAAGTAGAAAAAATTTAAGATGCTTGTAAAACATTTAAGATTCTTTTTAAACAAACAAATTTAAGATTCTTTTTAAACAACGTTCATTAAACAACATTTAAGATGCTTTCGCAACGAAACGATGAGAGCTCGTTTAGGAGTTGCCCCATTACCCGAAAAACTCAGAGAGTCAAGGCTTAGGTGGTACGGACACATGCTGAGATCCAATCCTGACTCCGTTCCCAAGTCTGCTTGGAACATAGAAATCCAGGGTAGAAGACCAAGAGGTAGACCGAAGCTTAGAATGAGAGACACCATAGAACAAGACATGGCGGCTATCGGGCTGATAGCCGAAGACGCCTCGAATCGTATGATGTGGCGAAGTGCTATCTACACAGCGGACCCCGCTCTTCAGCGGGAATAACGCTAGGAAGAAGAAGAAGAAGAAGAAAAAATTTAAGATGATCGGTTCAGGAACTCAATTGATAAGTTTGATTCAACTACCAAAAAAACCAAGAACTTTTTCGATCCGATTTTCTCTAAAAATTGTCAAGGTACACCAAAAACTGGAATAAAGAGGGTCTCAGAGGTTTTTATTTGAGTGATAATAAGGTTTAATCACAAAAAAATTTTCTTAGTGGAATGAAGTCTGACTTCGAAACTCTAAGCGCTCAACTATTCAGTGTAACGCCACATTTGCTTGCTCCCCTTCTCAAATTTACTTGAACCCCTTTTTGTCATCAGTTTCATCAATGACTCTGAAGCAGTTATGCCTAGACTATCAATTCTGTTAACTGATTGAAGGAGCTAACGGGCAAAAATGTGATGTTGCTGCCAATCGGCTGTGCCGATGACATGGCGCACAGTCAGAACGAGAAGATTAATCGCTCGAACTACATCAACGGAGCGAAAACTCTCGCCGCCTATCTCCTTGAGCTCGGGAACGAGTGATTTTCACTAGTTTTAATATGCTTGAACTTATTCGTTATTCTCTTCATAATTATCTTTAGGAATCGGTTGTTTCGTGCCTTTATAATGTTAATTACCAGCTCAAATTTTGCTTGTTTTCAAATCTAAAGTTTTTGAAATATTAAACTCGAGAATCAGCCAAGCTTTCTCTCTCTCCTATCCGATCTTTCAGAAAAAAATTCCAATGTTTCAATAACTCTTTACTGCAAGGTTTGTAAAACATGTGAGCATGGCTTGAATTTTTTTCGATCAACCAATCTAATTATTTTGTAATTCATATCATATTTTGCCGTTATTCTTTAAAAGATATAAAAATTTGTGTGTTTCTATTATTAACGGAGTAAATTTTCATTCATTCGATTAAATGGAAGAATCATGCAAGTGAACGAATGGAGAAATATTCGAAAATTGACATTCGCACAAGATTTACAGACACCACTGACTCATCAATCAACTCGATGAACTAATTATATGTATACATTCGATCGCCGTCTAACAACAACAGTGTCAAGTCGTTATCAAACATCGATCGATTCTTATCATCTCTCATAAAAACTGTTCAGTATCCTCTCTCCCCAATTTACTCTGCCAATGCAGTCTCTGTAGGTGTCTCACTCTCTCTTTCCATCTCTTCTCTCACAAATACACTCTATTTCTTTCTCTCTCTCTCTTTCTACTCTCATACAGAGTCTCTCTGTTCTTCCCACCTTTCATCTCTTTCTTTTTTCCTAGGTTCGTATTCTTTGTTTCTGTAACACTGGGGCCCTACTTGAACGATAAATCTAAAGCCTTGATGTCATTTTCTTCAATAACTCAGTTTTTCACCGAATTTTTTTGTTTGTTCACAAGTCTTTCCACAATAATTTGGTAGTTTTTGTTGCAGAATTCCACTACTCAAAGTAACTTACTAAAATATTTAGATGTACTTAACTCGAACTGTCAATACAATCACTATCTTAACTGTCAATACAATCACTATCTTAACTGTCAATACAATCACTATCTTAACTGTCAATACAATCACTATCTTAACTGTCAATACAATCACTATCTTAACTGTCAATACAATCACTATCTTAACTGTCAATACAATCACTATCTTAACTTTACAACATTGATAAGTAATACTCAAGTTCATCTCTGTTTTTGACAAAAGCTGAGCTTTTTTGCTTTTTGACAAAAGCCATCCTGAGAAAAAACTGATGAATAATCAAATCAAAATTCGCACGTCATTTGACTTATTCCAGATATAAGCAAACACCTGTGTTTCGTATTTATTTAAGTATGTACGTACACGAATGAAAACATGTAAATAACCTAATCACAATTCTTGCTAAGAAAGAAGGGCACTTCTTGCGTTTAACAGTGATGCGGAATGCAGCCACAGTAGCAGTGAAGGCGTTCTCCGCGATCCCTGGACCTGTCGCTCTGCCTCTGATCGGCTCACTGACGACTTACAAGTTTGGTGAGCTACATATAAACTCTCTCTCTCCTTACTTTTCTTGGTGTGAGTATGCTCAACTTAAAAAAGCTACGTATGAATAAATAAGCTACCCTACAGACGAAAGCCAATCCACTACGTGGTACCGAGCCCAGCCACCTCGTCTTCTCTGCCCGGGGGTGTTAAAATAGTAAAGCGTTAGCACTCCTTTTTGGAGTGGGAAATAAGTCTGAGTTAGGTCCCGCCCAGATAGGCTTTCGTCCGTGTGATTTACAGGGTGGCTACAAAGTACGCAGTCCGTGGTTTAGGAGTGTGCTACGCACTATTTCGTGCACGCACCGATTCCTTTTTTGATTTTCGAAGTTTATTGTGTTTTAAACATTGTGTTGAAGTTTGACAACGATTGTTTAAATTTGAAGGTAATGACGGGTCCCCATCTCCAGCGTGCCGCTATCGTCGATTTGCACCAGCGCGGGTACTCCAACTCCGACATCGCGAAACGCCTCGTCGTCCGTCGAGATCTTGTCTGGAATACCATCAAACGTTACCGCGAGCTCGGAAATCTCGAGGACCGTCCAAAAACTGGCCGACCTCGATCTGCTCGGACGCCGGCGAAGATAAAAGCAGTGAGGGAGCGAATACGCCGAAACTCCAAGCGGAGCATTAACAAGATGTTTCAGGAGATCGGAATATCCCGCCGGTCGGCTCAGACCATCGTCAGGGATGACCTCGGCATGCGCCCTTATCGTACTCGCAAGGGTGCCTTGTTGTCTGCCAAGAACAAGGCAGAGCGCGTGAAGAGAAGTCGGGCCTTGCTTCGCGACACGGCCGCACCTGGTGCCGACGAGATAGTCTTCTCAGACGAGAAGTTGTTCACGATCGAGGAGGCCTTCAACTTCCAAAACGTGCGGGTTATCGCCAGAGATCCTGAGGAAGCCGATCGCAACGGAAGAGTCGTCAACCGCACCTCTCATCCAGCTCAGTTGATGGTCTGGGCGGCTGTGTGCGCTTCGGGTAAGTCTCCGCTAGTCTTCGTTGATCAGGGCGTGAAGATCAACAAGCAGAACTATATCAAAGACATTCTCGAAGGCGCCTTGCTTCCCTGGACCCGTACGCACTTCGCTGGCCGCCCTTTATGCTTCCAACAGGACTCCGCGCCCGCTCACAAGGCCGTTGTGACGCAAGAGTGGTGTGCGAACAACTTGCCCGCCTTCATAACGAGTAAGCACTGGCCCGCCTACTCGCCGGATCTCAATCCGCTCGACTATTCCGTATGGTCGGTCCTCGAGGCGAAAGCCTCGGCTCGTCCCCACCCCAATTTGGCGTCTCTGAAGAAGGCCCTGCTCAAAGCTTGGGAGGAACTCGACGTTGATTACCTGCGTGCCACGACTGATGCTTTCCCCAAGCGTCTCCGGCAAGTCATCCGCGCCAAAGGCGGCCGCATTGAAAACTGACTTCACCCAGTTGTACATATATATGTTGAGAATAAAATGTGTTCAATTGAGAGGAATTGGATTATTGATTACGATACAAAAGCGTTTGACTTTCGGACTGCGTACTTTGTAGCCACCCTGTAATCACATTTCATGTCAAGAGATTCGCTCGAACAAAAGCTAGTCTACGGCTTTGAAAAGAGAAAAAAAAAGTGTTACTTGCTAATTGAGAAATCTGTGAGAGAAAACAGCACAGTACGGGGAGTGCCCACTGATTTTCTATGTATTGACCGCTGCAGTGGAGAAGCGAATCGAGCAATATCATGAAGAGCTGCTGCAGATGTACAAGCGATACGGTCCAATCTTCAAGGAGACCTATCCTCTCGGAATGGGCTCAGTTGTGCACGTCTTCAGTCCGGGTTGGTCGTCACTTGTTGACTCTGATGCTCATTTTCAAAATTATGATTTTAATGAGAAATGGAATATGTTTATGCAGTCATTTGTGATCACCCAGTTAATATCTATACCTGTCCTTCGGAAATTTTTCCGGGATCTGCCTGATATCCAACAAGAATGAAGGAACGGTCCATTAATGAAAATGTTTCATATAGTTTCGTATACAAATTTATTATAGTTAACATAGTGAATTCACATTCAAAGTTTTATTTGGTACTTTAATTGATGAGAGCTTAGCAGAAAAAAATAATGAATTTGGGATTTCCTGCTCCTTTCTCGAATACTAAACTGATTAGTTCTGCTGAACACTCTTCAATTAAAATGCCGACACGAAGTTTAAGAACGATGGTGAGTTTTTGCTGAGTTAAACGCATTTGATGAGATATCCAGTAGACAGTACACTTTTGTTCTGTGTTGTGCCTTTTTGAAGCGTTGAAGAAGAAAAGACGAAGTCGAACGTTTCGCTTTAAAAAAGCATCGTCAGCAAGTTAAAAATCACCTAAAACATTGAAGATAGCACAGGAAATGGGTAAAACATCAAAGCTGATATGAGTAAAATATATAAAACAAACCGAGAAGTGAAGAGAAGATAATTATCATCCTCTGATGGTATTTGGTGATGTATAGATTACCGGAGGAGAAAATATGAGAAAAGGCAGTAGGTTAGTCGCATCAAAAGAACGATGATGTTTTGCTATGTAAAAACGAAAATGTTGAAGAAGAGCAACTGATGTTTTATGAGTTGTCTTAGTAATCTCAGATAAAAACACGCTCAAATATCGCTCCGGAACGAGTTTTTTTTCAAATTCTGCTTATTATAAATTCCCTTAACATAAAAAATTTCAAAACATTTTCGCCCGTGAATTTGTATCTGCCTTGTGTATAATGCGGGAAAAACTGAATTTCCGCAGAAAACACTTTTTGACTCAATTCATAGGCTATGTGAAGGACTAACGATAATGTACGGGTTGAGAGTACCATACATAGAGTACCATACAATGTACCATAGAGTACCATACAATGTACCATACATATTGTCCGCGTCTGGCTCTTTTTAAGGTCAAATCGAGGCGAATCGGCAGCACATACGGAATAAATCTATGTACATACATATGTAGCTAGGATTGAGATGAGAATTTGATTGCAGAAGACGTCCGAGCGACATACGCTTCGGATGGCCGCTGGCCCCACATCGTGCCCTTGCAAAGCACAACTCAGAGATACAGACAGCTAAAGGGCATGAATCCCGGACTCGGAAACTTGTGAGCTTCCAGATTCACTCTTGTTTTCTTTTTCCTGATACACTTTCAAATAGAGACTCAAGAAGAAAAAATGGAGAAGTCATTAATTATTGGTTGTTGTTGTTGTTGCCGGCAAACGTCTCGCGTCGAAGAGAGTTGGCAATGGAGGGCCACTCTCTCCCTCTCTCTCTCCTCTCTTTTTTTTTTAAAATACATCTCTTCTTCTTTCCTTCACAATAGTCTCAGAAATGAGGCTACTTCTTTTGGTTTCATCCAGAGATCTTCCAACGTGAATCTTGTTGGACGTCTAGCGCATTTGAAGAGATGGGCCACGTCGTGAGGTCCTTTGAGACAGTCTGGGCAGTAGTCAGGTATCGAGTCATCGATCCGGTGTAAGTAGTGGTTGGTGTACCTGCTGTAGCCTGAGCGAAGTTGGCCCAGCGTGCAGCGGGCGTTTCTCGAGAGGTCCACTTCTTCTTCATTTATGTCCGGTGGTGGTCGGCCGCCTAGTATGACTGGACCTTGGATGGTTTCCTTTTCTTCTGAGACCATGTTTGTGTGGACTCGGTTGGCGACGTTTTTCCCGTTGTTCTTCTCTGCTGTTTCCGACAGGGCTCTTTCAACAGTGCTTCTGCATGCGATGTAAAGATCAGCTTTCATGTTGCGTGGTGGGGGTCCTTGGAGAAATAATCCGTGATGGAAGTGAGTTTGGCTCAAGGTCCTTGCCAAGTATTGGGCTGATAGCATGTGAAGGTGCGATTTCGATCTCATAACTTTAGCTTCAGCATGTATGTGGTCGACGCTGGCCATTTGATGGTTTCCTGTTACGATACGCAGGCCATTGTTCTGTCCTCTTTGAATTTTCGTATGTGCTGAGGAGGAGAGAAAGCTGGCCCAGGCTGGAGCTGCGTAGCTGTATATGGATTGGCAAATGGCTTTGTACGTGAGACGGAGTGTCTCCTTTTGGTTGCCCCATGTACTGCCGGCTAGCGCCTTCAGTACATTGTTACGTTGCGACATTCGGCCTGCTATGTCTTTCGCATGATGACTGAATGTGAACATAGAATCATATGTAACTCCAAGGATTTTGGCGGTATTCACGGTGGGTACGCTCTGACCTCCGATCGAGACATCTAGGATAGTCTTGTACTCTTTGCTGTAAGGTGTGAAGAGTAGAAGCTGGCTTTTGGCAGGAGAAATAGATAGTCCACGATCGTGGATGAACTTTTCGATGTGTGGGAGACCGGATCGTATGTGTAGCGAGGCAGTGGAAATGCTCGGATCTGACGCCCATAGCGTTATATCATCAGCATAAGAGACGATTTTGATGTTTGGATCGTTGTTCGGAAGATCGCTTAGATATAAATTGAAAAGAAGCGGTGAGAGTGCGCTGCCTTGAGGGACTCCGCTTCTGATCAGGGATGAGCTTGAGAGGACGTCGCGAAAGGATGTACGGCTCGTTCGTCCTCTGAGGTACGATGCTAGCCATTTCTTTGCGAAGTTTGGGGCGTCGGTTTGTAGGACGAGATCTATGAGTACCGCTATGTCTATGCTGTCGAAGGCCTTTGACATGTCGATTGCCAACATCACTGTACGTTTAGCTGGTCTCTTCGCGTTAAAGCCTGCAGCTACGTCTTTTGAAAGAGTGAGGAGGGCAGAGGTGGTGGATCTTCCTGTGGTGAATCCATGCTGGTGCTCAGCTACTCTTACGTACGGCTTGAGTTCTTCCAACAGAAGTCGTTCTATGATTTTCGCCATCGGTGAGAGTAAGGAGATCGGTCGGTATCCTGGTCCATCCGTTGCCTCTTTTCCTGCTTTCAGGAGTGGGAGAGTGACTGAAGATTTCCAAATCATGGGAATTCTGCCAGAGCTGAGGGAGTCGTTGATGAGCTTTGTGAGGGCGGCTATACCTCTGTTCCCGAGATAATGGAAGAGTATTGGAGCGAGTCCGTCCGGTCCGAGGGCTGTTGATTTCTTTGTCTTCTTAATAGCTGATTTCACTGCGGCCTCTGAGTACTCGACAAAATCTTTAGCGTGTATGTTGTGAACTTTCTTCATGGTTTTCCGATTTTCCTTTTTTGTTTTGTAGTCGAGTGGGCGTGTGAAGCGTTTGTTGAACTGGTTCGCGATTTCGAAGGAGGATGTGAGGGGTCCTTTCCCGAAGTCGATGGCGCAGTTTGGTGGGGGACGCCCTTTATCATTCAACATCTTGATCGTTTTTCACAGTTTCTTGCTGTCTAGTTTGGGATCAAAGGTCTCCATGAAGTTTCTCCAGATGTCCCTTTTGTTTCTGTCCGTGGCTCGTCTGATGTTCATGTTGAGAGTGCTGATGTCTTGGCTTGATGGGTCTGATTCTCGTAAAGCGTCTCGTTTGGTCATCCAATCTCGGATTTCTGGTGTTAAGGCAACGTTTCTCTTCTTGATGCGACCGCGTGGGATTGAGCTGGCGGCTGCAGATAACAGGATCTTCCGGAAGAAGGGCTCAGCTTGGGCGGCGGGGAGGTCGGGAAGAGGTGTCGTGGATAACTTTTCTTCGACGAGCTGTTCAAAGATTTTCCAGTTCGCTTTTCCGAAGTTGGTGAAGGAGACTTTCCTGTGCGTGCGGATGTAGTTGGAACCCTCAAGGACGATTACGATGGGTAGATGGTCGGAGCTTCCAGATGGTATTGTTTTCCATGAGACTTGAGAAAGTAAGTCCAGCGAACAAATGGAGATGTCTGGAGAAGATGGTCTTCCGTTGACTGGTACTCTGGTAGGCGTGTCACGGTTTACTGCGGCGTGTTCTGAAGCCTCGATCGTTTCTGCGATGTGAGAGCCTCTGCTGTCTGAAGATTTGGAGAACCACGCGGCATCATGAGCATTAAGATCAACGAGTATGATGGACTTCTCGTGATTGTGTAAGAACGGAGTGAGGTCGGGCGTTTAACCAGTGGTGCAAGAGCTCGTCGGTGGTATGTATATGTTGGTAACATCGAGCGACTTCCCATCGGCATCGAATATGCGGACGGTGAGAGACTCCAAATGTGTGTCGGTCGGAGAGGGCATTACAGTGTAGGACAGCGATTCGCTGATTCCGGTAATAAGACCGCCTCCGGAGTTCTTCTCACGATCTTTTCTTACGATAGTGTATCCAGGAATTTGTGGACATTTGGAACGGTTCGTTAGCTTAGTTTCTTGGATGAGAAATAGATCGACTTTCAGACGAGTGACGAGTTCATGGAGTTCCGTCGTTTTGCCAGAGAAGCCATTGCAGTTGTATTGCAAAATCTTGAGGTTCCTGCTGTTGGACGTGGGGTCAGAGGAGAGAGTTTGCCTGGTGTTCGTGGTCGTCAGCGGAGTCGTTGATGTTATGTATGACGGGCAGCGGTATTCGACTTGGATGTATTCTTTGAGTGAGGAGAGGCCACTGCATGTCGATTTAGTGTGGACCCACTCTGAGCAGTGGGAGCACTGGATGCAGTTAGTATTCGCCTTTCTCTTACATGTAGTGCACAGCCACATCCTTGGTCCTGGGTTACTCTCGATGTCTCCGGCCAATAGGAGAAGTAGTTGGGACAGGCCAGCCGGATCGGACTGTCCCTCAGGCGAAAAAAAGAACGGAGACGGAGGTGTAGTGAAGAGATGAGAGAGAGAGAGAGAGACAGAGAGGCTCTCTTGTAGTTTCTTCGGAGCGTGATGCTTCCGGAGAAGGTTGTTGATGTCCTTTGCAGTCTGTAGACTGTCGGGCTGCACCGCGTGAAGGCGGACATCGTTGTAGCATTAATTATTGGTTTCATTCATTCATTTCCTCTGTGCAAGAACATTGACCTACCTATACGTGTATTGAATGACAATATAAAGCATCAAAAAATTAGTTCTCTCCTAAAACGACTAGATGGTTGGAATTGGAGAGGAAAAAACTACAATAGCAAAATCCTCATGAGGATTCATTCATTCATTCATTCTTTAATCCTTAAAAATTAATAACAAACCGATTGTTTTCGATTCGAAGTATGAGAATCATCTATAATTTTGATTGCTTATTTCAACTAATCGATGAACCTAATTAACCAAATTAATTAAGTCGGTGAACCTTATTCAAAATATCCAGGTACCTTCTTTCGTACAAAAACTCCTTCATGTTGCGATTTAGATCGACCTTTTCGTGATTCAAAGCAAAGTGAGCATCTAAATTAATGACGCTTTAACTTACCTCTCTACTTATCTGTCATTACCCCAAAAACTCATTAATTTGTACATACGAAAAAAACAAAAATTGGAAAAAATGAGACACTAATTAATTCCGAGGAATGGCGAGGAATGGTATCGTCTACGGTCAGCCGTGCAACAGTCCATGATGAAACCGGCAGCCGTTCAGGAGTATTTACCTTTCGTGAATGAAGTAGGTGTTTTTTTCCTTTCCTTGCTTTTTGGCTGCGCTTTTCTAACCCTTGTTCCAGAGTTTGGAAATTAGATAGTTGAGTTCAGGTTTCGGATCGCTTAGTCAAGCATATCTCTGAAACCAAAAACGAGGCTGGGGAGGTGGACATGCGAGTCGTCGCAGGAAGGTTCAATTACCTTTTTTTTTTTTACAATAATCAAAAATAACCTATCAACAAGGCATGATTTTGAAAGTTAATGAGAAAAAAGAATTCAAGCACTATTGATCAATGCGATTACGTTAATTCACGAAAGTCTGTTTCGACCAGACAAGTCTATTCTGAATTTTTTAAAGACTGATTTTTATTCTGATTCGACCGACTTCAATCAATTGTTCACACTGAATTTCTATTTTGAGTCTTCCGAAAAGACTGACTCACTGAGGCTTTTCCCGAAATGTACTATGATCGATTACGATTTTTAAGTCTACATGGACTGATAAGACTAGGAGAATTCTTGCCTAGATGGTCTCTAGAGTCGGCAGGACTGATTGTGTTTGAGAAGCGCCTGGGCGCTCTGACGGATCGAGTGAAGTGGGCTGATGACCTAGTCAAGCTCAACATAGAGGTAAGCGGTCTGTTCAGAGTAGTCACGTCAAGAATAGTCATTGGGCTTCTGAAACCAGGTCTACCAGCGATAAAGTTTTTTCTAGGTGTACAGGGTCGAGAACATATATGTATAGTGGAGAACAACTTGAAATTTTTTTAAAAGTTACAGTCAATTCTGAAGATATAGGATACTAAGAAACAAAGTTTATTTAAAACTTAAATATGTTCGAAGGCGAAAAAAATTATTCAATAAATCAATCAACTTTGTCTCCTTTTTTCCTACTTCAGTGCGTCGTAGATGATAACCAGTGTCTCAAAAACCTGCACGTTTAAAATTAGCCAAACAAAACTGGTAGCCATTATATATAGAGTATTTTAGAATGATTGATTAGCGAGAAGGCAGAATCCATTATCTGCACTCGGTTTGAGCACTTTATAATCCCTACAAAGACTTGGTGGATAAAAAGACCCTTCAAAGCTATAAAATAGTAGAAAACCCTCTCTACCCCATATACACGAGAAAAAATAATGGTTCCAGGTCTTCAAGCTCTCGGCTAAGATGAGGTTCTCCGTTCCATTCTACAAGTTCTTCAGTACTCCCAACTGGCGTGCTATGGTCAAACTTGAAGATAAATTCTACTGGTGGGACGTATTTTTGTAAGGTTGCAAATCCACAAATGCTCCATTAAAAAGTTTGAAGACGCGGAAACCTGGTAGACAGATAAACATTTTGTCTTTGGTAGTGTAGGGATAACATGCTCGCTTCCATTAAGAAAAACAATCGGCTTCTATCTCGTCACATGGAATACTTTTTTTCGTGCGCTTCTTGAAATCGTTTGAATTCCTATGTATAATGGATTTCTGGCTCTTATATACTCACGGGCATACCCAAGACGCAAACACTGGAATACTAGACTTGAAACTGGCTTTAAACGCTCCGGTTTCAAGACTTTTTTGCATATGTGATCATTTTGAGCATCTCCGATTCTTGAAAAAAAAATTTTTACAAAAAAATTATTTTTACATTAAACAAATATTTTCACATTAAAAAACGCATAGGCTTAGTAGAAGTTTACGCTAACGAGACCGTATCAACAAAAAATGCCACTCTGCACTGTCTGGCGTCTAGTATGCCCGTGAGTATATAAGAGCCGGATTTCTTTACATAGTTGAGTCCGTATCTTCTTCTTCTTCCTAGCGTTTTCCCGCGATGGCAGGGTCCGCTTTGTGGATCTTCTTTCTCCACTTGTACCGATCGAGGGCATCTTTCGGGATTAGATGACTGGCTTTCAAGTCCGCATTGATGGTGTCTTGCCATCGCTGCTTCGGTCGCCCTCTCGGTCGCCGGCCGTCCACTTCGAGATTGTAGGCTGTGCTGGCTACAGTTTCCGGTGATGCTCTGGTGACATGGCCGAACCATCTCAGCCGATTTTTGCGCATCTTCTCGTCGATGGGGGTGACGCCAAATCTTCTCCTTATGGTCTCATTTGGTAGGTGCTCGCGGAGAGAGATTCCCATGATCCAACGGATCATGCGCATTTCCATAGTTTGTAGACGTCGCTCAACTGTTCTCGTAGTTGGCCAGCAATCGGTTCCATACAAAGCTACGGGGCGCACTACTGTCCGATATATCTTTGACTTGAGGCGCAGAGGCATCTTTCGGTCGCATAGTACGCCTGTGAGATCTCTCCATTTCATCCATGCTCCGTTGACACGTGACAGCACATCAGAGTAGATGCCTCCGCTGGTCTGGATGTTTTATCCAAGGTAGCGGAAGCAGGTGGACTTCGTCAATTCTTCGCCGTTTACCTTGATGGTGTCTTCGAATGGTATTGTTTCCAAGTACTCCGTCTTTGAGGTATTCAGACGTAGTCCAAACTGACTGAGTCGGCTGCTCCAAGCCTGCACTTTTTGCTGAAGCTCCTCTCTCGTTTTAGCTGCCAGGAACACGTCATCCGCGTACAGGATGTTCCATGCAAGGTCACCCTGTAGGTCACGAGTAATAGTGTCCATGACAAGAATGAAGAAGAATGGCGATAGCGCTGATCCTTGATGTACGCCCACACTCACTGGAAAACTATCCGAGATTCCGACGGGACACCTAACGTTGCTCGTGGCATCTATGTACGTAGAGTAGCCGGACCCAATCGATTAGAAGTTCAGGCACTTCGTGGTCCCGAAGGGCGTACATGATGAGCTCGTGTGGTACACGGTCAAATGCTTTCTCTAGATCGAGAAAAGCGAGATGGAGTGGTTGCTGCTTCTCCCTGTGTTTCTCCATCAGCTGGCGAGCAGTGAAAACAGCGTCTGAAGTGCCTGTTCCTTTGACGAATCCACATTGGTTGCGTTGGAGCTTGACGATTTCTCGCAAGCGCTGTTCGAGGACGCGTTCGAAAATTTTCATTGTATGGCAAAGAAGGCGTATCGGTCGATAAATCGAACAGTTCGCTGGATCTTCTTTGTTCTTGAAAATCGGGACCGTGACACTTGTCAACCAATCTGCAGGTGCTCGACCAGTTTCCACTATCGCGTTGAAGAAGTCTGTAAGCCAGGGGATCGCGGAGTCTCGTAGTTCCTTGAGCTTTCATAAGTCGACTGGTAGCTCGTCTGGAGCTGTGGCTTTGGAACTCTTCCTAGCGCAAACGGCTTTCGAGACTTCGGCAAAAGTGATGCGGGAGACTGGGCCAGCTAATTTCGGGCCTTCTGGAACATCCGGGTGTGGGAATTCTACATTTGAAGTTTCTTCGAAGTGCTGTTGCCAGCGTCGGAGGATCTCTTTAGTATTCTTCAGCATTCGCCCGTCTTTCGTCTTGACACATTTGTAGTGCTCGATGTCAAGAGTCTCCTTTTTCCTCGCTTTCGCTAGCCGGTATATGGTCTTCTCTCCTTCCTTCGTGTCCATGCGGAGGCTACGGTTCGCTTTGCTTCTTTTTTCGCAGCCTTGTACTCCTCCCAGTTCTCGTCTGTCTTCTCGATGAACCATTTCTTGTAAGCCGCTTTCTTTGCTCGAACTGCATGCTGCAATTCGTCTGTCCAAAGCCATGTCTGCTTTTCGATTCTTCGGCGTCCAGGTTTCGTCGTTCCTAGAACTCTTCTCGCGTTGGCGGTTGCAGAATCTCGAAGCGAGGCTCATGTTCTGTTTATCTCTTCCGGATCGATTTCAGGGAAGGTTAAACCAGTGACGACGGCTGATTTATCTTTCCTATTTCCCTTTCACCAATTGATGGTTTCTGGGCCAGTTACTTTTACTCTCTTCTTCACGTTTACACGCAGGTCAGTGATGACCAGCTTGTGTTGAGGGGCGAGACATTCGGACGGAATGACCTTCGTGTCGATCACTGCCGGGAAGTCTCGTTTTCGTTACAACATGAAGTCTATTCGGCTTGTGTTGAGGCCGCTGGAATACGTGATCATCTGGCTCGTTCTATTCTTGAAGAAGGTGTTGGATATGACAAGACCAGCTGCTTCTGCGAAGTCGAGGAATCGGCATCCATCGCTGTTCCTATTCCCATATCCTTTTCCACCGTGCCAACTGTATCCGTTGCTTTCTCCTCCAGTTGAGTCCGTATGATTGATACGATTTATTAAGGATCAAAAAGAAAACATGACTATAGTGAGTAAAAGATAAGATGGGAACAGTGAATGATGAGACAGCTTTGAAAAAATAGAAACTGCAGTAACGTAGTTCAAGCTTACATATATCGCGAGCTGTGACAATCTGAAAGAACCCTCCTTTTTTCTTGTGACTTGAACAATAGAACGAGCGAAACTTGTAGAAACTTAAGATGAGAGACGATCCTTTACAAGCAACGCTCAAACTAAGCTACAAATGCAAACAATATTTTGCACTCTTAGGCCAAAAACAAAAACTTTTTGAACCTCAGGGAAGTAGACAAACTTTCTACCGAAGCGATCGATACTCTGACAACTGGAGAGGGGAACCGGATCAAGTTCGCTTCTCAACTAATCAACAAGCCGACTCTCAACGTCAATGATCTCAAAACCATCCTCCTCTCGCTCTTCGCCGATGGTCTTAGTACGGTAGTGTAGATACAGCATCCATATGGATTCAAACTGGAAACAAAACAAAAAATGGTTCAGAATTCAAATGCAATTCATTCGAAACGTGAATAAGGCTTTGCGAATTATAAGTACAGTAGTTATGTTTTTTCATTTTATCATGAAATAAGCAGTCCGTTAGCGTTCATTTACACTCGAAAACAAGTTCTCATGTGGTTGTTGAGTTTCCTATAGTGCAACACACTTCAATTACCCACAAAAACACTTATTCACAGACTGCTCCTACTCTCATCTACAACTTGTACCTGCTAGCGAAGAACCCAGGCGAGCAATCACGACTGCGAGAGGAACTTTTGTCTGCGAACAAGCATGGCGAAGGTGGAAGCTTATGATGGATTATACGATTAAGTTTCTGATTATGATGAATTGAAATTTTTTTGAAAAACGAGTTTCGGTTCAAAATTTTCATTTTCATTATCTTTGCAAAACTTTGGTTTGCTCTGTGTCTACATACATATTCTCGTGAATGTTTGAGTGGCTTCTTGTAGCATTTAACTACGTTCGTTCAGTTTTCCAGGGTTATTAGGTTATGTTGAAAGCTTCCACTATGACTTCAGTTTGACGTCCTTTTTTAGCACTTGACATGACCGTTATTTTATATTTTTTACTAAATTTTGTCCGTCATAAAAGTGATATAGTGTGAGCAATCGAAGTGTGAGCAATCGTGTATGGTTAAACAATAGTAACTTGAAATGGGAATTAATCGAATTCTCGTCAGTATCGAACTGATACCGTATGCAACAATATCGCTTCTTCCATGCTTTTGGTACTGAGATCGTAGTGGTTTTTCAAAAGCGGTCTGCTTCTCAGGAAAAAAACACTTTCGGTCAGGGTAAATGAGAAACGGATGAGTACGATTCCGCTCCGTGAACTAATTTCTGTCAGTATGGTGAATTTTCCCTCTAATTGAGATTGGACGGCAGAAAAGCTGAATCGTGTTCCCTTTCTGCGCGCTTGCATTAAAGAAGCTTTCCGGATGCTCACCATTACCTCGGAGATCTCGCGCATTCCTCAAGAGGATCTCGTCCTCGGAGGATACCATATACCCGCGAGAACACCTGTTGAGATCCACACATCTTTACTTGGAAGGTCACATTTGAGTTCATAGACGTCCCTTGAAAATATGAAATGTGGAGATTGATTATGATCTTCTTCGCGCTTTTTTCAGTTCAATAAGAAGCACGCGCTCTTCTGAGATGAGATTTGAGATACAGACCTACATATCTTGATAGTATCAATTACTGATCCCCGGTTTACTAAGAGTGTTCTACAGCAGTAAGGAGAGTCATGTTTGTGCGAACACTACCACAAACTTCCGAACTTTTGGTCTGAGTCTGTCTGGGGTTGCAGTCGAACTTGGAACCATTCAACAATTTTTATCGCACACTACCATTATGCCACCTATGGGCTCTGTCGTTGAGATGTGAAAGCGGTGAACTGATGCAGGGATGAGGCTCACTTTTCGGCCGCCTCCCACTTCCTGCCCTCGCGTTGGCTGCGCGGCAGTACACGCGATTCCGAGACGCATCCCTTCTCCCAGACACCCTTCGGACACGGGCCTCGCATGTGTGCAGGTTGAGGATGTCTCATGAGCATGTATGGGTGTTCAATGTCTCATGAGCATGTATGGGTGTTCAATGTCTCATGAGCATGTATGGGTGTTCAATGTCTCATGAGCATGTATGGGTGTTCAATGTCTCATGAGCATGTATGGGTGTTCAATGTCTCATGAGCATGTATGGGTGTTCAATGTCTCATGAGCATGTATGGGTGTTCAATGTCTCATGAGCATGTATGGGTGTTCAATGTCTCATGAGCATGTATGGGTGTTCAATGTCTCATGAGCATGTATGGGTGTTCAATGTCTCATGAGCATGTATGGGTGTTCAATGTCTCATGAGCATGTATGGGTGTTCAATGTCTCATGAGCATGTATGGGTGTTCAATGTCTCATGAGCATGTATGGGTGTTCAATGTCTCATGAGCATGTATGGGTGTTCAATGTCTCATGAGCATGTATGGGTGTTCAATGTCTCATGAGCATGTATGGGTGTTCAATGTCTCATGAGCATGTATGGGTGTTCAATGTCTCATGAGCATGTATGGGTGTTCAATGTCTCATGAGCATGTATGGGTGTTCAATGTCTCATGAGCATGTATGGGTGTTCAATGTCTCATGAGCATGTATGGGTGTTCAATGTCTCATGAGCATGTATGGGTGTTCAATGTCTCATGAGCATGTATGGGTGTTCAATGTCTCATGAGCATGTATGGGTGTTCAATGTCTCATGAGCATGTATGGGTGTTCAATGTCTCATGAGCATGTATGGGTGTTCAATGTCTCATGAGCATGTATGGGTGTTCAATGTCTCATGAGCATGTATGGGTGTTCAATGTCTCATGAGCATGTATGGGTGTTCACACAGTCTGTGTTGCTAAGCATTCTCTCGTTGATTTCTTGGCCCGTATGCACATACACTCCGGGAATAGTTGTCTAGGAAAATTCAGTCTATGACGAACATAGCTAAACTGTTTACCGGTGAAAAACTGTTTTAAGTGGTTTGGTTCATCTTTTTTTAAAAAAAGAAACTGTACGTGCACACGGGCCCTTATCTCTTCTTTCTTTATCCTCGTTTTGTTTCATATTCATGCTCCCGTTCACTCGTACTCCTGAGCGACTGCCATGTAAATAATAACTCTCCCCCCTCCTTATCAACCTACTCTATTTTCGTCTTCCAGAGTGGCTATTATGTGATGAATATCTCCACTCTTTATTTTCGTCCTCATATTTCGTGGAAGAAACCATTGAATTGCGCCTCTGAACCCCTATACTATTAATCTTCTTATCTCAAACCTATGTCATTTTCCCGACTATTTCAAGAACGTTTTCACGCGATGTTGTAAAAACTTTGCGTAATAAAATAGCGTTTCATCAGCATGCTTAAACAAAAGAAAAAGGCCATTGAGCCTTTCATACAAAACAATCACCCGGGTTTTTTTGTGACATCCTACTTTTGAGGTAACGCCTTCCCTCTCAGTAAGAGAGAGAAACTGCTGGGTTCGGTCTGGTCATAAGAACTAACTTTTATGATGTCTGCTAGTTCAAGAAAATTTTTCGGAATAGCGCAACGATTCAAAGATACCCCTTTTCACTCGAACCATATTTTTGAAGTCATTAACTCTCTTGAGCTCATGAGTTCCTAGATAAGACCGTTTTTTTCTACAATCAATGATTTAATCAGCAAATCTAACTCATTTCCTTTTAGATGCCCAATAATGTAGAACTTACGGAATTACGAAACCAAATTTAAATAAGAGAAGGAGACCGCTCAGGCATTAGAAGCAAACAGGAATGCTGTTGGCAAGGTCATATACAACCGAGAACGCTTCCTGCAGGTCGTCGTTTCGCCGAGCAGGACTTGCTGGTTGTGTTGGCAAAGCTCATCACATCGTACGACATACGACACAATTACGACGACTTTCATCAGATTTACCAGACGCTCATAATGCCTGCGGGCAATCTGAAATTTGAGTTCATCCCTCTTTAGAGAGGATAGGGTCTCACAAATGTAGGATTCTGATTTGAATGGTCTTGCGTTCTCCTTATAAAACAGAAATTTGTTCTCTTGTCCGAAACGGGTTTTTTTTTGTCGATTGCTGTTTATATCTGTATAAAATATCTTTTGAAGCTAGCCAATCATTCCAGATGCTCAGTTACACAGTTTAAATGCAGTGACGCTTGATTGATACCACAATTGAAGATGCCATCCCACGGAAAAAAGCTGTTATCACCGGGCGGGATCGAGCCTAGCCATTTCTTTTCAATCCGTGAGCAATGCCACAACTGAAGATACCATCGCACTGAAAAAAAGCTGTTATGACCGGGCGGGATCGAACCCAGCCATCTCTTTTCAATCCGGGAGCAAGCGCGCTACCATTACATCAATCATTGGTAATGTGCCTTATCTTGAATACTTCAAACAGTTAATTACTTATCTGTGAATAATTTTTTGTTGCATAAGCCTTTTCACATTGAGTCATATTTGCATTAGCTCCCATTTCTCAGACTCCTATGAGTTATTTTGTTCCTATTTTAAAGATTTGTTCGAACTTTAAAGACTCCAGAACAGTTTTAGAATTTTAGCGTCGTAAAATTGCTGAAATGGGGTGTGGAACTGTACGTACAATGTAGCTGTAATAGTTTGGGGGGGTGTGGAACTGTACGTACAATGTAGCTGTAATAGTTTGGGGGGGGGGGGTGTGGAACTGTACGTACAATGTAGCTGTAATAGTTTGGGGGGGGGGTGGAACTGTACGTACAATGTAGCTGTAATAGTTTGGGGGGGGGGTGTGGAACTGTACGTACAATGTAGCTGTAATAGTTTGGGGGGGGGGTGTGGAACTGTACGTACAATGTAGCTGTAATAGTTTGGGGGGGGGGTGGAACTGTACGTACAATGTAGCTGTAATAGTTTGGGGGGGGGGGTGTGGAACTGTACGTACAATGTAGCTGTAATAGTTTGGGGGGGGGGTGTGGAACTGTACGTACAATGTAGCTGTAATAGTTTTGGGGGGGGGGGTGTGGAACTGTACGTACAATGTAGCTGTAATAGTTTGGGGGGGGGTGGAACTGTACGTACAATGTAGCTGTAATAGTTTGGGGGGGGGGGTGTGGAACTGTACGTACAATGTAGCTGTAATAGTTTGGGGGGGGGGTGTGGAACTGTACGTACAATGTAGCTGTAATAGTTTGGGGGGGGGGGGTATGGAACTGTACGTACAATGTAGCTGTAATAGTTTGGGGGGGGGGTGTGGAACTGTACGTACAATGTAGCTGTAATAGTTTGGGGGGGGGGTGTGGAACTGTACGTACAATGTAGCTGTAATAGTTTGGGGGGGGGTGTGGAACTGTACGTACAATGTAGCTGTAATAGTTCAATGGGGGGGGGTGTGGAACTGTACGTACAATGTAGCTGTAATAGTTTGGGGGGGGGGGTGTGGAACTGTACGTACAATGTAGCTGTAATAGTTTGGGGGGGGGGTGTGGAACTGTACGTACAATGTAGCTGTAATAGTTTGGGGGGGGGGTGTGGAACTGTACGTACAATGTAGCTGTAATAGTTTGGGGGGGGGGTGTGGAACTGTACGTACAATGTAGCTGTAATAGTTTGGGGGGGGGTGTGGAACTGTACGTACAATGTAGCTGTAATAGTTTGGGGGGGGGGTGGAACTGTACGTACAATGTAGCTGTAATAGTTTGGGGGGGGTGTGGAACTGTACGTACAATGTAGCTGTAATAGTTTGGGGGGGGGGGTGTGGAACTGTACGTACAATGTAGCTGTAATAGTTTGGGGGGAGGGGGTGTGGAACTGTACGTACAATGTAGCTGTAATAGTTTGGGGGGGGGGTGTGGAAACTGTACGTACAATGTAGCTGTAATAGTTTGGGGGGGGGGGTGTGGAACTGTACGTACAATGTAGCTGTAATAGTTTGGGGGGGGTGTGGAACTGTACGTACAATGTAGCTGTAATAGTTTCAATGGGGGGGGGTGTGGAACTGTACGTACAATGTAGCTGTAATAGTTTGGGGGGGGAGGGGTGTGGAACTGTACGTACAATGTAGCTGTAATAGTTTGGGGGGGGGGTGTGGAACTGTACGTACAATGTAGCTGTAATAGTTTGGGGGGGGGGTGTGGAACTGTACGTACAATGTAGCTGTAATAGTTTTGGGGGGGGGGTGTGGAACTGTACGTACAATGTAGCTGTAATAGTTTGGGGGGGGGGGTGTGGAACTGTACGTACAATGTAGCTGTAATAGTTTGGGGGGGGGTGTGAACTGTACGTACAATGTAGCTGTAATAGTTTGGGGGGGGGTGTGGAACTGTACGTACAATGTAGCTGTAATAGTTTGGGGGGGGGGTTGTGGAACTGTACGTACAATGTAGCTGTAATAGTTTCATGGGGGGGGGGGTGTTGGAACTGTACGTACAATGTAGCTGTAATAGTTTGGGGGGGGGGGTGTGGAACTGTACGTACAATGTAGCTGTAATAGTTTGGGGGGGGGTAGTGGAACTGTACGTACAATGTAGCTGTAATAGTTTGGGGGGGGGTGTGGAACTGTACGTACAATGTAGCTGTAATAGTTTGGGGGGGGGGGGGTGTGGAACTGTACGTACAATGTAGCTGTAATAGTTTGGGGGGGGGGTGTGGAACTGTACGTACAATGTAGCTGTAATAGTTTGGGGGGGGGGGTGGAACTGTACGTACAATGTAGCTGTAATAGTTGGGGGGGGGGGGTGTGGAACTGTACGTACAATGTAGCTGTAATAGTTTGGGGGGGGTGTGGAACTGTACGTACAATGTAGCTGTAATAGTTTGGGGGGGGGGTGTGGAACTGTACGTACAATGTAGCTGTAATAGTTTGGGGGGGGGGGGGGTGTGGAACTGTACGTACAATGTAGCTGTAATAGTTTGGGGGGGGGGTTGTGGAACTGTACGTACAATGTAGCTGTAATAGTTTGGGGGGGGGGTGTGGAACTGTACGTACAATGTAGCTGTAAATAGTTT
>OZ057409.1:7624867-7679013 GCA_964056735.1 Allodiplogaster pararmata | reverse complement strand
AATGTAGCTGTAATAGTTTGGGGGGGGGTGTGGAACTGTACGTACAATGTAGCTGTAATAGTTTGGGGGGGGGTGTGGAACTGTACGTACAATGTAGCTGTAATAGTTTGGGGGGGGGGTGTGGAACTGTACGTACAATGTAGCTGTAATAGTTTGGGGGGGGGGTGTGGAACTGTACGTACAATGTAGCTGTAATAGTTTGGGGGGGGGGTGTGGAACTGTACGTACAATGTAGCGGTAATAGTTTGGGGGGGGGTGTGGAACTGTACGTACAATGTAGCTGTAATAGTTTGGGGGGGGGGGTGTGGAACTGTACGTACAATGTAGCTGTAATAGTTTGGGGGGGGGGTGTGGAACTGTACGTACAATGTAGCTGTAATAGTTTGGGGGGGGGGTGTGGAACTGTACGTACAATGTAGCTGTAATAGTTTGGGGGGGGTGTGGAACTGTACGTACAATGTAGCTGTAATAGTTTGGGGGGGGGTGTGGAACTGTACGTACAATGTAGCTGTAATAGTTTGGGGGGGGGTGTGGAACTGTACGTACAATGTAGCTGTAATAGTTTGGGGGGGGGGGTGTGGAACTGTACGTACAATGTAGCTGTAATAGTTTTGGGGGGGGGTGTGGAACTGTACGTACAATGTAGCTGTAATAGTTTGGGGGGGGGGTGTTGGAACTGTACGTACAATGTAGCTGTAATAGTTTGGGGGGGGGTGTGGAACTGTACGTACAATGTAGCTGTAATAGTTTGGGGGGGGGGGGTGTGGAACTGTACGTACAATGTAGCTGTAATAGTTTGGGGGGGGGTGTGGAACTGTACGTACAATGTAGCTGTAATAGTTTTGGGGGGGGTGTGGAACTGTACGTACAATGTAGCTGTAATAGTTTGGGGGGGGTGTGGAACTGTACGTACAATGTAGCTGTAATAGTTTGGGGGGGGGGTTGTGGAACTGTACGTACAATGTAGCTGTAATAGTTTGGGGGGGGGTGTGGAACTGTACGTACAATGTAGCTGTATAATAGTTGGGGGGGGGGTGTGGAACTGTACGTACAATGTAGCTGTAATAGTTTGGGGGGGGGGTGTGGAACTGTACGTACAATGTAGCCTGTAATAGTTTGGGGGGGGGTGTGGAACTGTACGTACAATGTAGCTGTAATAGTTTGGGGGGGGGGGGTGTGGAACTGTACGTCAATGTAGGGGGGGGGGTGTGGAACTGTACGTACAATGTTAGGGGGGGGGGGTGTGGAACTGTACGTACAATGTAGCTGTAATAGTTTGGGGGGGGGGTGTGGAACTGTACGTACAATGTAGCTGTAATAGTTTGGGGGGGGGTGTGGAACTGTACGTACAATGTAGCTGTAATAGTTTGGGGGGGTGTGGAACTGTACGTACAATGTAGCTGTAATAGTTTGGGGGGGGGTGTGGAACTGTACGTACAATGTAGCTGTAATAGTTTGGGGGGGGGGGGGGTGTGGAACTGTACGTACAATGTAGCTGTAATAGTTTGGGGGGGGGGTGTGGAACTGTACGTACAATGTAGCTGTAATAGTTTGGGGGGGGGTGTGGAACTGTACGTACAATGTAGCTGTAATAGTTTGGGGGGGGGTGTGGAACTGTACGTACAATGTAGCTGTATAGTTTGGGGGGGGGGGTGTGGAACTGTACGTACAATGTAGCTGTAATAGTTTGGGGGGGGTGTGGAACTGTACGTACAATGTAGCTGTAATAGTTTGGGGGGGGGTGTGGAACTGTACGTACAATGTAGCTGTAATAGTTTGGGGGGGGTGTGGAACTGTTACGTACAATGTAGCTTAATAGTTTGGGGGGGGGTGGAACCTGTACGTACAATGTAGCTGTAATAGTTTGGGGGGGGGGGGTGTGGAACTGTACGTACAATGTAGCTGTAATAGTTTGGGGGGGGGGGGTGTGGAACTGTACGTACAATGTAGCTGTAATAGTTTGGGGGGGGGGGTGTGGAACTGTACGTACAATGTAGGGGGGGGGTGTGGAACGTAGTATGGGGGGGGGGTGTGGAACTGTACGTACAATGTAGCTGTAATAGTTTGGGGGGGGGTGTGGAACTGTACGTACAATGTAGCTGTAATAGTTTGGGGGGGGTGTGGAACTGTACGTACAATGTAGCTGTAATAGTTTGGGGGGGGGGTGTGTGGAACTGTACGTACAATGTAGCTGTAATAGTTTGGGGGGGGGGTGTGTGGAACTGTACGTACAATGTAGCTGTAATAGTTTGGGGGGTGGTGTGGAACTGTACGTACAATGTAGCTGTAATAGTTTGGGGGGGGGTGTGGAACTGTACGTACAATGTAGCTGTAATAGTTTGGGGGGGGGGTGTGGAACTGTACGTACAATGTAGTGTAATAGTTTGGGGGGGGGGGGGGTGTGGAACTGTACGTACAATGTAGGGGGGGTGTGTGGAACTGTACGTACAATGTAGGGGGGGGGGTGTGGACTGTACGTACAATGTAGCTGTAATAGTTTCAACAAATTTTTTATGCGCTGTGTAATTTCTCTCATTTTTCTTTGTTAGGTTTCTTTTCATTTTTCGTTCCGCATTAAAAATCGAAAAAAAATATGTATAACTTAGGAAACTGACGGACATACACATTACTGAATAAAATATGTTTTGAATTGCATAGATTGCTTTCCGAAAATTGAAGAGATTTGTATCCTTTCAACAAAATAAAAACCTTTTTGGTTTTTCAGAACTATGGAAGAACTTTTTAAAAAAAAATTTTATTGATGTGATTGAAAAAATACTATCGACTGAAGGTCAAACAAGCAGAAATAAGTCAAACAAGAACTAAATTTCAGCCCAAACAATAGTACAATACATTGAACTTTTTTGTATATTGATTTCCGAAGTTTGAAGTTTTGAGAATTACGCACGCATTGGCCATGAAGAATCGCGCAAATATTATAATATTGAGGGCCAAAAAATTACTATCAAGTAAGCGAGGATCCAAAAGTATTGTACTATGCTTTGTCGTGTGCATATGAATCTTAGTGCTGTCCTAATATATTTATCCTAAAATATGAGTTTTGTGAAAACTTTACAAGCAAAAAAAGGGCAGTTCTCCATGATTTTTAACGTCGTTAGGTGAATTTCAAATGTCTTTTCGATATTCCATCTTCATATGGAGTTCGTGTTCATAGTAGATTTCAGTTAACATCAACTCAAAATGATGTTCACATGTAAATGTCTCCCTTCCGTAATGCTTTGCAAGCAATAACTTATGCTTGACTCTGAAAAAAGGAGAGGGAGTATGAGGGAGAGAGAGAGATACAGAGAGAAAGAGGCAGAGAGAGAAAGAGTAAGGGGGAGAGAGAGAGAACATCAAAAACCGTAAAACCTGTCAACTCTCCAACGTTTATCATCTGCTGGATTTTAGCATTTTTTCCAATGGGTTCATTTCCAAAAGAGTAGGATGCCCTCTATAATCCAGGAACATGAGTTTTGTTCTGTGTTGTCAACGAACTACAACACCCTGCATTCCCGGATGATGCTCTTACAAGTCTACGTAGATTTTCCTCTTTCAAAACTTTGATCCAAATTTATGTGGTTTTCATGATTAAAAAACAGTTTTCAGTAGTCCTTGCAGTTAATAAGCAGTTTTCAGTAGTCCTGGCAGTCATTGGCTACCGAATTTTTTTAAACTAGTTTTTTTCATTTGGATTTGAAACTTTTCAAAATAGACCTACAACTTTTGAAAAAGTAGCTTTCCTGCTCTTAGAATTTGTAACGAAATAGAGCAGACCTATTTACCTAGGCTGGAAATTTGGAAATCATTCATCATCTTTTTTCATAATTTTTTTCTTTCTTGTCGCATCCACCCACTATCGTCAAAATTATTCTCACACCATTCTATGTATGGAAAAAAAGTGTTCCAAAAATTTGAAATTTTTTGAAATTTGTTCTCTTGACACTTAATTATCCCTTCTTTCAAATCATCTTACTCAAACACTTTTTTTGATGAAATGACAAGAAATTTCCGCTATGAAAATTTCTTGTCTCCTTCCTACTATCCTTGGAACAATTTAAAGGTACGTAGAAGGTTTGAGACATTTTTAACCTCTCTATAAAAATCTTTGAATCTCAAACCTGAAATTTGTGAGCTTCCGGCCGTCTACAAATGCCTGCGCAAAGAGGAAGAAGATGTATTTTGAGCGGTGGAGCCTGATTATAGGTCAAAGCGGTGTCTAAAACCTAATTCGAAGCTTTTGTATGGGTTTTTTCTTCAAAAATTGAGAAATTCGTAGGCAAGCACTGTTGAGAAACTCTTGTTTAGGGGGTTTTGAGACTTCAATTATCTTGGGATGTCGAAGATTGACTCTATGTAGTTTTGAAATGAATTGAATATTCATTTTTCTTGTGGTAGTATGTATTTGATACGAAATTACACCTGTATTTCGCTACATCAAATGAACTATTCTTACGCGAATGAATTCATCGCTTTTCCTTGGTTTTTTTCGTGGTGGATGCAGAGATGGAATACGGGCGAAGAGGCCGAAGATAAACAGTCGACTCAAGTTTCAAGCTCCCTCTCTCTTTCTCTCTCTCTTTCTCTCCTTTTCTCTATCTATCTTTCTCTATCTCTCTATTTCTCTCTCTTTCTCTTCCTATATCTCTCTCTATTTCTTTCTATCTATCTCTCTTTCTCTCTTTCTCTCTCTCTCTTCTCTCTCTCTCTCTCTCTCTCTCTCTCTCTCTCTCTCTCTCTCTCTCTCTCTCTCTCTCTCTCTCTCTCTCTCTCTCTCTCTCTCTCTCTCTCTCTCTAAACCTACCTGAGTCTCTCTATTTCTCTCAAAATCTAAACCTCTCTTTTTTCTCTCTCTCTTTCTCTCTTTCGAACTCTATCTCTTTGTCTTTCTCACTATACACCCGTTTACCTCTCTCTCTCTCTCTCTCTCTCTCTTTTTTTTGGTGCGTTTCCTTTCTCTCTCTGTGACAGTTACACTCTATATTTTTTAAGAATCACATCATTTCCCCCATTTTCTTTTGTTGTATGCTCATCACAACTTCTCTGTTCAGTTATATATTTTTCCTCTTCTCGTTGCTCGAGAGAAGAAGAAAAGAAACAGATGCACCTTGCGCGACTGCATTGCGATAGTTTCATTTATTTTTGTTTTGCTGAGTTAGGTTTTGAAAATCAGAAAGAGAGAGCGAGTAAAAGAGAAAGTCGAAGAGAGAGAAAAGAGTAAGAAAATCTGCATGGTTAGAACATGTTCGAAAATGTTTTTTTTAACGGAATTTTCGAGGCAGAAAATCCTTGGCAAATTTTGTCTTACTTGTTTAAAAAAACTCAAATCCAAAGTAACTCAAATCCAAGTACTCAATTCGACATCTTTCACGCATCATTAGAAAAAACTAACAAGGCGTGTTCTGTTTGAGAATTCTTGAAAATCTGAAATGTTCTACTCGAAAACCTTATCGTAAGAATCAGTATAGTCTGAGTTTTCAGGTTTTTTAACTTTTTTGTTTTAAATTCAAACTAATTTTTTTCTGACTTTTGAACTTGAATTTGGTCGTCTTTAGAAAATCTATAGTGCTTTTCTCACAGAACATTCCTGAATTTCTTCACGTTTTTTCGATGTAAGACCAAAAATTAGGATTATAGGAGATGAAGCTACTGCAAAGCCTCTTTTCTTGTTCGCAAGTTCGCACGTACTATTCTGCTTCCAGTTCGAACGCCTTTTCAAACATTCAGGCATTCATGCATATGAGAGGACGATTCCATTCATTCATACATTCATTCGTTCATTCTTTCATTCCTTTTTTCTACAACTTTTTCCTTGTCTAGACGAGTTCGAAAATAAAGATACATACTTTCTCTCAAGAAACCGATTTATTTTGCTCTAAAAATATTTTGAGGGATAAATTTTTTTAAATCGGCATTCATGTCTTTTTGAACTTTCTGTTGCTACCTTATTTCAGTATCCTTTTCTCATTAAAGACATTAATGGTTGAGATAAAAACGACAATTCGATTCCGTATTTTCATTGTTAGTGCTTTAACTATGATTTTTCATTTGTCTCTTTCTTTTTCTCTCTTCTTTTGTTCTCACTCATTCTTTTTCTTTTACTCTTTTCCTCTCTCTTTCTCTCTCTCTCTTTTTCTCCTATTGTTTCACAATTTTAACTTATTTTTCGTTTGAGTCCGTCGAACTCTATCATTTTTTCTTTTAGTTTTTGTAGTGTAGGGAGTAAAAGAGAGAGAGAGAAAGATATAGAGAGAGAGAAAAAAGATAGAGAGAAAGAGAGATAGAGAGAGAGGAATAAACTAGGAAACAAGAATAAGAGAGAGAGAGAGAAATACATAGAGAGATAGAGTGAAAGATAGAGCGAGAAAAAGAGAGAAAAAATAAAAACTTTCTTGTTGTGAGAGAAGAGAACATGCATTACAGATAGCGTGTCATGCAAGGAACGTCAATTGAGGATGCTCGAGTTCTCAAAATCCTTATATCAACTTTGACCAAATGACTAGACGTCTCTTTTTATGCTCCATGTTTTTAGCAAACAAAGGCGGGATAAAGAAATTTTTGGAACTATTAACACTTTAGGATAAAAATCTGTAAAGCTTACTCAACATACCGTTTAATTTTTACAGCTGAGAATCAACTAACGTTTTTGTTAGTCAATAGAAATCAAATCAAAAAAGCTTGGTAATGAAATTAAACTATCACATTTACAAAAGTCATTCAACGAGGTGGTATCGAACCTAGCAGTCTTTCTAAGTTCAAAGACATCTGTTAGAGAAAATGAGAGAGAAATGACAGGAGCTTTTGCTAATCGGTTAACTCAAAAGCAATCTCCGTAGAAATGGGTAGGAAAATCCGTTTGAAAAGATGGTTATCATGTTTCTTGAGTAAATTTAGAGACCAATACTCTAAACTGCATGAAAATAGGTCAGCACGAATATTTTCACTTTTCTGTAGTTTCCTATGTGTTTCCCGTTAAACAAATATTCTGTGCAACAGGCCTCAGTGTATTTCATGATTCGCTAACCTTTACCTTCATTTACTCCCATCTTTCTGCCTCTTCCTGTTGTATGGGCCTTAAAATGTGCATTATCATGTGTGCGTGTGTAGCTCAGTGCGGAGAGCATTCGCCCGGAACGCGAAAGGTCACGGGTTCGGTTCCCGTCACACCACAAGATTTTTGCACAAGTTTCTGCGAACAATCCGCTCCTCTGCTCGGTATAAAAATTCGTTGCTTGAGATCAACGAGGAGTAGGGAATACTCTTATTTACATTCCGGTGTCTCTTTCTTTGTGTCTCCCTGTCCCTCTTTTTCTTTATCGCATGCGTGCCCCAATAATGATTTGATGGCACGATGAAGAATTTGAAGTTCTTCTTCATACCTAATTTCGTTCTCCTTGAACTGTGGTTCAAAAAGTCTCAAGTTCGACCCTTTCTCAAAAAGACTAACCAAACCAAAGGCGATAGGAAATCTTTAATATTTTCAAAAGACTCTTGTCTTCTTTAAACGCCCTAGCGAATACCCAAGGAAAAGCCTCTGGTTTTACCTTCTGTGATCTGTACCCGCCCCGAAGTACTGTACCCCGAAGTACTGTATCTGTACCCCGAAGCGAGAACAAGCCCGAGGAAGATTATTAATTTGTATAATATATTGGGTCCTTCCAGTCTGAGCGTGGCATAGACGTAGTCTGTCTCTTCTTCTTTAAGACAGGAATGTGTGCTTTTGCAGCTTCTTCTGCAGGAACAGATGCCGAGATTTCTCTCTCTCAGGAGTTGCTCAAGAATCTCTAGCACGTAGTTATTACTTCCTGTTTTGATGATAAAAATGCTTGTATGTCCTTGATGAAGAGACCGAGAGAGAAACAGCAGAAGAGAGAGAGTTCGTGAGATTAAGAGAGAGAAAGAGAGAGTTCGTGAGATTAAGAAAGAGAGAGAGACAGAGAGTTCTTGAGAATAAGAGAATGAGGAAGAGAGAGAGAGAATAAAGAGAGATGACAAGAAAAAAGCCTTCTTCTTCTTCTTAGCGTTGTCCCTCGCCGGCCGAGGTCGGAGTAGGGTCCGCTGTACGGCTTCTAGCTCTTCAGAAACATCTGTCCGTTGCGTCTTCCGAGTGGAGTCTTGCAAGGCGCAGGTCTTGGTTGAGCGTATCCATATATCTTGTCTTCGGTTTGCCTCGCGGGCGTTTGCCTGGTACTTCCATGTCAAGGGCGTGTCTTGCGATGTTGGTCGCGTCTCTTCGCATCACGTGTCCATACCATCTAACTCTCCCTTCTCGCATCTTGTCTTGTACTGGAGCCACGCCGAGTCTCCCTCTCACAATTGTGTTACGCACACAATCTAGGCGAGTCAGTCCTAGTGTCCAGCATAACATTTTCATCTCATTCGTGTGGATAATGTTCTCGGTTACACGTGTTGTAGGCCAGGTTTCCGTCGAATAGAGAAGCACGGGACGGATCGCAGTTTTATACATCTTTCCGCGTATGCCAGCTGTGATATTCCTATCACAGAGGACACCTGTAGCTTCTCTCCATTTCATCCAAGCTACATTTACTCTTTGGCGTGCCGCTGCATTTGTTGACGTATCTGAGGAGATGACAGAACCAAGGTACTTGAATTCGGAGGTCTTCGGGAGCGGTTCACCGCTGATGTGAACAGTTCCCGTCGTTTGCACTCCGATTTCCTGGTACTCGGTCTTCTTGATGTTGAGGCGTAAGCCATGTCTACTAAGAGCGTCATTCCATTCTTGGGTGCGTTTCTCGATTTTGGCACGTGTAGGAGCAGCAAGGAGAATGTCGTCGGCGTATGCGATGGTTGACGGAGCCGGAGTCAGTAGAGGACGCGTGACGGTATCCATAACCAAAATGAAGAGAAGGGGAGACAAAGCACTCCCTTGGTGCACTCCAACGTTTACTGCGAATGGCTCTGTGATGCCGACCGGAGTTCTGACGGTACTCTTTGAATCATCGTACATCGCCATTGTCCATCGAATGTACTCTTCAGGAACCTGATGATCGCGCAATGCATATGAAATAAGATCATGAGAGACTCTGTCGAACGCCTTTTCCAAATCGAGGTAGGTCAAAAGTGAGAGGTGATCTTTTCTCTGCGTGCTTTTCGATGAGTAAACGGAGTGCAAATATTGCATCTGTTGTGCCTCTTCCCTTCACGAACCCGCATTGCTGAGCTGGAAAATCGACGATATCTCGTATGCGTGAATCCAGTATCCTCTCAAATATCTTCATAGTGTGAGAAGACGTATTGGACGGTAGTTGCTGCACACTCTGGCATCGCCTTTTCCTTTGAAGACTGGAACGGTCGTGGAGTAGCGCCAGTTATGTGGGATTTGGCCTTGCTTTACGATGGTGTTGAACAGGTGCACGAGATGTGGTAGTCCAACATCACCCGCAAGTTTCCAGGCTTCGGTGGCTATGTCGTCCGGTCCAGCTGCTCTCCCAGTCTTCATCTTAGAGAGTGCCTTCTTCACTTCCTCGGCCGTGATGGTTGGCACGGGTCCTTGTACGGCGTGGGAAGTCGGGATGGGAGGGTGATCAAACTCTTGGCCGCTCATTTCTTCGAAATGTTCGTGCCACCTGTTTCTGACTTTTAAAGGGTCAGTGACGAGCTTTCCTTGTTTGTCCCTTATCGTGGCTGCTCTCTGGATGTCCAAGGTGTTGCGGTGTCGAGCCTTGACAAGCCGATAGATGGCTTTATCGCCTCCTGGTTGGTTCATCTTAAAAATAAATAAAAAAAGCCTGTACTTTTCATTAATATAATTAGATTTTACTTTTTTTTCCTGAGAGTACGTTCTATGAACGACTCTCTAAATACTTAAGAAATGATGAATTGTATTTATTGTAGCATGACATTTTACTTTTTTCTAGCTTTACCATTTTTTGTGCCTAACATTTATTTCCTCACTTCTGTTCCTATTTCGCGACAACGTACATGCTCCGCTCGGATTAAATACAGAATTACCCTAGTGAGTAATTGGCCTGATAATGTTTTTATATTTTTTATTTGTTTACTTTTTAAATAATTAGTTATTGAGAAAATTTAGCAGTCCTTGTACAAGTTGAATGCTTGAAAGAAGCTAATACATTCTAAACCTCATAAAACATGGATCGCCATGGATACAAGAAGCTTTGCCCAAAAAACTTTGAAATCAGTTACCAGGAAAAATGGGGATCGTAAATTTTTATTTATACAACTATGTGTGTAAAGTCACATGTATGTACATACATGTGGAAACTTGGAAAACAGCTGATAAATCGGACGTTTTAGGAAGATATTTTATTGGCTCTACGATTTGATCATTTGTATAATTCATGGATGAAGTGATTTCCGGCCTTGAAACCTGTGTTTTTGTTGTCGTAAGATTTGTGGAAAAGAGCATCGTTCGGAGAGCGAACTTATGAGTTGGATTCCCGCTGAATCCGGTACTTTTGAGAGTTTTCTGCGAGCGTTTATAGCAAAAGATTTGATGTTGAGAAAATTTTTGGTAACTTTTACAAATTAATTTGAACGGGGGAGAAACTTTTTTTCTGTGACAGATTACTAAGTTTTATTCTTTATTAATTCAGTGTATGTATAACTATGTCTTGTGTTCAGAGACTTGAGAGGAGATTGCACAACACCAAAAAAAAGAGGAAACTGGAATAAAGAGAGAGAGAAAGGGAGAGTGATATAGCAAGAGAACATAGAGAGGAGAGGCAGAAAGAGAAAGAGACAAGAAAGTGAGAGAGCGAGAGAGAGATAGAGCGAGAGCGCTAGAGAGCAAGATTTGAGCTCTATACTGCACATCCTTGTACTTCAGAAGCACTCACCGCTACTATGTATGTATGTATGTATTTTACTCGTCCTCCGACAATCCGACCTTTTATGTGAAGTAATGTTTTGCACGAAATCAGAAAAAAGCAGCGGAGAGCTCAAGTGCGTTCCCATGAATTTTTCCAACATTTACTTTTTCGTTTAAATACTTTATTGGTCATCATTGATGATGAAAAAAGGAAAAAGTTTTAACAGTTCAAAGAAGGTGTCAAAGAGTAACACTAACATCTCAATACGTGTTAATCGTCTTTTTCATTTATGATAATGCAAAATTCAATCAAGATTTTTCAATTCTTCTTTGTCGATCATTCACCTCTCATTTGAACAGCCAAGTCATAACCACGATATGATAATTACTAAAGAAAATTACTCATTAGACAAAAGTACTTGACTCCATATTCTGTAAAGCGTTGATTTGTCTTCTGGGTACCATAGTAACTCTTTTAGACACCATAGTGACTATCGAAAACTGTAATGTTAAATGCTGGTGCATTCTTGGTATACGACGTATCTCAAATGTACTCACTGCAAATTTTTACTTCGACTCTCTCTATCTCGCTCTCTCTTTAACCTTTACTTCTTTTTCTCGCTCTCGCTTCTCTCTATTTTCCTCTTTACCTTTCCATCTTCTATCTCTATCTCTCTTTTTTTCTCGCTTCTCTCTCTCCATCTCTCTTTTAGTTATTCTCTCTCAGACTTCTTCTATTTCTTTTTCTCGATATGACTTATCCTTTCAATTTTTTGAATTCTTGTTTGTAATTTTTCGCCTTTTTGTTTTCTTTTTCTTTTGCTCGTAATTCTTTAGTTTTTTTCTTGGCGCCGGTGGCACCATAGAAGATTGGCGCCGGTGGCACCATAGAAGATTTGAGATGGCGCCGGTGGCACCATAGAAAATTTGAGATCTGTCGTAGTGCAATTGGAATTTTTTCTTCAGGTTCAATTCCAACCATGGTGACGTATTAGGTTTTTTTCAATTATTAGGTTTTACAAGAACATATCACTTAGTACATATTTGACAGAGAGAGAGAGTTTGAAAAAATCACCGCACGGAAAAAATCTAGTCCACTGAGCAGGATCGAACCCACTCATCTCTCCTCTAACGAGGAGCGAGTGCGTTAACATTAAAAATAACCATTACAAAGAGAGTTTCAATAATGAGGAATCTTAGACAGATGATAAATGCACTTGTGGCGGTGCACTGCAAAGTCTTGGTTAGCTATTTAGCGTTTTAACCTCAGTCCGGAAGGTCCAGATTAGTGCGTCATCAGGAGCATTGAAAAGTGGCAGCCGAGTAGTTGAAATGATTAGTCGAAAATTGAATTGTGTTTAAAAAAATTCCATTTCAAATCCTCAAAAAATGTTTTTTATTTAATTGGATATGAATAAAGTGTATGAACTTTGATAAGAACTTGAAAATTAGTCATCTCGCCTCTTCCCTAAATCTTACCGTCCGTTTCGCTTGATCTTTCT
This sequence comes from Allodiplogaster pararmata, assembly GCA_964056735.1. Taxonomy (NCBI): domain Eukaryota; kingdom Metazoa; phylum Nematoda; class Chromadorea; order Rhabditida; family Diplogasteridae; genus Allodiplogaster; species Allodiplogaster pararmata. Next base: position 7,666,719 of record OZ057409.1, on the reverse strand, counting down.
TACTTTTTCGTTTTATACACGTCTGCTGATCAATCTCACTTTCTCTAAGCCTCTCTCCCTTTCTTTATATATCTCTCCCTCTCTTCCTCATTCTCTCTAACTCTCTTTCTCTCCATTTTCTATCCCTCCTTCATTCTCTCTCTTTCTCTCGCTCTCCCTTGCCCTTTCTCTCTCTGTGTCTCTCTCTAGCACTCTATTTCTTTTTATCTCTCTCTCTCTGTTTCTCTCGATCTCTCTTTCTCTCGTTCTCTGTTTTTTTCTTTTACTCTCTTTCTTACTCTCTCTTCCTTACTTTCTCGGTTTTTCCATAGTAACTTTGACTGGACTTCCGCCTAAATTTTTGAACAGCCAAAAACAGCAAAAAATAGGTAGAAAGAAACATATAAGAGTTTTTTTAGTTTTCACATATTCAAAGCTTACGTTTACTTGAAGTAATTAGCTTTTTTGCGATTTATGTAGAAATTTTTTTTGTATAGGGAAATTGTTTTTTAAACATAAATTTGTTGAATTCAACAGTTTTTTCCACTAAGGTTTTACGAATCAACAATGGACTCAAGATAGCCGTGCGGCTCCAATTCGAAGCTGGAACGAAACAGCGACTTTTGTTATTTTCAATGACTAAAAGAAAAAAAAAAGATTCGAATATATATTTGTGACGTAGTTTGTGACTAATATTCTTTTCAAAAATAGTTTTGTGTAAATCATATTTTACTTTCCAAAAATGTGTGCTTCGCTCGGAATAACCAATTTCCATTGAAAACTCTTCTTTTCAGTGATGATGTAGAAAAATCTGAAAAATGAGTACGACGTATAATTTTTTTCCAAAAGCAATTTTCAAGGTTGATGTGCTCATTAAATCCAATGATGAACGGGATTTGCCACACATTCTTGAGCTTATGTTTTTTCGCGTTAATTATGTACGATTTCTTGATTTTTCTTCTGTTAAATGAAGTTATAAACTCGAATTGAAAAACTGTCATTATCATCAAAACGCTATTTTAGTGAACTTGTTAAGTCGAAGTGTCATTTTCCCAGTACACTAAAAGCATCTGTCATGGCATAAATACCATGAATCCCACAGGGAGATGTTTCAGAAGCTTTATGAAATTAAAATGGAGTTGATCCCTGGTTTAGTAGGAATAGCTCCCGATTAAGTATGGATGACAAATGAATGAACTATCGCACAGAAAAAAGCTAGTATAGGGAAATTACTAGCTTTTTGCGATCAATCTTTTTGCGTGCGATAGTTCAATCAATTGTCATCTCAACCAGGCGTCACTGCCTTTAAACTGTGTAACTTAGCATTTGAAGACTAAGTACGGAGTGAAGTTCGCGGTCGAGATCCCCCAAGCACAGAGCTCCGTTAGCGCTGCCCGCTATGCTGTCCATAACAAGCATAGTGAGCAGTTCCTTTGATAACCGTGAATTGTGCAGTTATGCTCCTTCGAAGACGCTTTCGCTCAATAAGCTTGATTGAGATAAAGAGGCCTTTGAGGCTTTCGAGCAGCACTGTCATACAGATAAAAAGTTTATTTGAGGCGTTACTGGTAAAGCGCGCGCACACTTGGTCACATATAGAGAAAAGTCTATGTTCGAACCCGCACCGTATACTACTTTTTTGTCGTGTAATACACAATTGTAGGACTTTATGTGCAGTAGTGGCAAAACTTCTTGGGAAGAAATGAAGTCAGGAGTAAAAAAAACTGAAAGTTCCCAGAGTTTTGTCCATTTTGGTCAGCTCGTTTCTTCGCCTGTCAAACTCTCCCAAATATCTGGAGAGATTTCAGGGTGTCAGGAGCCCAAAAAAATTGTTTCCTTTCTCTCTCTCGTCCTCACTCATTTCATACAGATTCGGAGCTGAGGATGAATCTTCTGAACTGTTTACTTATTTATTTATTTATTTATTCATACATCAATACTGATGTGACAAAACATAAGATAACTCATACAATAGTGAGCGTTGTTCTTGACAATAACATCTGAACAATGATTTTCTAGAATAAGAAAGGAGAAAGAAAGCAAAAAAAGGGAACAACTCAGAGATTAGGTAAGTGCAGATCGAGAATTTCAAGAACATTTAGCATCTTGAGCCTCTTTTTGAACACATTAGAGTTAGGAGAAGTCATAACTTGAGCAGGTAAATTAATCATCCACCTAGACGTTCTTACTCCAAAACAATTGAAAGTTAACCTCTTATTTGTGAAAGGTATGTGGAAATTAAAGGCGGATGTTCTACCATTACACGGTTTGAACACATAAAAGGTACTAACTTTAAGATCAACTTCACCTCGGATTATTTTGAAAGCGTAAGTGAGATCATTAATGATTCTCCTACAATATAGAGAGGTCAAATTTAAAGTATTCAAACGATTCTCATAACTAATATTAGGAGAGCAGTTTAAATTACATCTAAAATAGAGAAGTTTAGTAAATATATACTGGACCTTCTCTATTTTCCTAATATCATTTTTTAAATGAGGAGACCAAACCGATGAAGAAAATTCACAAATCGGTAGAACATATGATTTGTAACATCTTACATATATATTTGGTGTGATACATGAAATAATTCTGAATAAGGCATAAACTGTTTGTAATGCCTTCCGACACAAAAGCTCATATTGTGATTTGAAAGACAGGGAATCATCTATTAAAATACCTAAATCTCTAACAGAGGTTGATTTCGTGAAAAGAGTATTTGGACTTACATAATAGGTTGAGCATGGGTTTTTATTACCTAAATATAGAACAATGCATTTCTTTTCAGCTATTGCCAACTGCCATGTATCGCAATACCTATCGAATTGATTTATTGCTAAACAGAGTTGGGATTTAGCGATTTGAGCACCCAGTTCATCATAAGAAATATACAACTTAATGTCATCGGCGAACAGCTTAATACTAACTGAGGGTAAGTTGGAAAAAATTCGAGGCAAATCGTTGATATAGATCAAGAAGAATAGCGGCCCTAAAACCGATCCCTGTGGGACTTGAACCGTTATATCCTCCTATCAGTCAATTTTGCCGTTTCCGATGTTCATGTCAGTCGGTTTTCTTCTCTTTTTGATTACTGATTGAGCCTTATCTTTTTGGTTTTCTCTCTCATGTCATGAATGGCTTACGCAATTCGCTATGTACTATTATTCAAATTTTTTCTCTAAAAACCTCGTATAAAGTGCATTTCAGATTCTAATAAGTTCTTTCTTCGTTATACATACTGAGATCGGTCCAACACCTAAAAAGTTCGAAAGCGTAATTTGCCTTATCCGTTCTAGCAAAATTCATTATTGCTCGTAATTGATAAGTTTTCAAATTTCTATTTCCACACAAAGTCTCTTCTTTCTATTTATTCAACAAGTTTTCTTATGACATTTCCATTGTTCAGTTCCACAGTTTGAAGGCAGAGATGCAGGGTTAGGATGACAATTGATCAATATCTGAAGTACCTTCACATGAACTACAGCTCTTACGTGAATAAAAGTGTTTTTCATTCTTCTTACCGTATACGTTCGTATTATTTTGTAGACTTTTTAGGTGGTTACAGAAAGGCGAACTGATGCGGCTATCGATGACGCATCGGAGGTTCCTGATTGCCTTTTTCTTGACTCTAGTTCTCTACGGCATTATCAGATGGCGAGAGAAGCGAAGAGAAGATGCGAATCGCCGATTGAGGGACGAGATTGCGGTTCTGAAGTTGACACACACTGAGGTAATATTCCTAGAATACTTGGTTGAAGGAGAACTTGTTAAGAGGACTTTTCAGCTTCAAAATTTTTTTTGGGATCTTCATTTCTTTCGTAAAAAAGAGCATAAAAATTTTGGTTTCGTTGTAAGCTCTAGTAAGAACTTTCAGGGTGTGTAAAACTTAGAAATAACTATGTGCGTACATCTTAGAGCTCAAAGGAAGCTTTTTTAAAAAAAACTCTTAAGACAAAATCCTAAATCTTTCAAGATGAGGCAAAAAATGAACAACTGTTCGGTTTTACAAGAAACTTCTAACTTTTGACATAGCACTAGGCATTGGTTAGTTATCTGCCCTTGGTACTCTAGTGTTGACGCGCTCAGTATCGGTAAGAAATAGACGATGGCTTGGTGGATTAGACCGTTTGACAGTTTCAGAAAAATTCAATTAAGTAAAGAACAGTGTTAGATATTGCTCATGATTCGTAGATAAGTGTACATACTTGAATCCTCAAAGGGCTTGAGTTATTCTAACTTCAACCCAATCATCTTCAGTTTGAAATTTAGTCAAAGGTTTTTTATCGCTAACACAAGGGTTTCTTCTTCTATTCATTAAACAACAGTTTAAGTCTGGCTGAAGAGTTCCTTTTTTTGATTGGTTTTTCCTGCCCTCTTTTGTTTTCTGGCTCTAATTTCTTTACTCTAAATTTGTAGGAAATAGTAAGACAAAGAAGTTTTTTTTTATCATACCGAGCATTCGACGAAACTAATTACACGGGACGGAATTGATTTTGCCGCTATATCAACCTTATGTGTTAATCACACAATGAAAGACTAGAATGTTTAACTTCTAAAATTTATTAATCCCTGAATAGAAAAACTCATATTTATACTTGATAAGCTAAATTAGAAAAAAATGTGGCTGAAAGAGATATTAAATTCTTTTTAAACTTACAGCTCGATGCTTAAAGAAGCGCACAGCATTTCATCAAATGCGTTTGATTCACAAAATTACTTTTCAAAAGCGAATTGTAATTCTCTGGGCAGCAAGATTTCAAAATCGATAGATAATTTCGGCTTCTTCCAATACCTATCGATAATTTCAGTTTTTCTCGTGACATCGGTCTATAATTCTAGCTTTTTTATGTCAAGTTTTGTTTTCGATCTAATTCTATTCACGTCTTTGTTCATATTGTAGAGGAGATGCAGCAGCGCAACGAACGTGAGCGAGACACTGGAAGAGCAGAACTTAGGCCAAAATCAGGTTCTCCCAGAGCCTAATTATGTTTCTCCTCACAATCTTATATTTTTGGTTTATTTTCTAGGTCCGGCCTCCTTCTTCAGAATTCATCTCATTTTTCACGTATTACTTGTCACGGTTTTTGGCTTCTTATTTTCTTGAATAGTAGAAGAAACAGAACTAATTTCGTTGACTACTAACGATCTAACTTTTTCAATTTATCAAAAGAAATCTTCAAATTCTAAGTTACACAGTTTAAAGGCAGTGACGCCTGGTTAAGATGACAAATGATTGAACTATCGCACAGAAAAAAGCTAGTCCACCGGGCGGGATCGAATCCAGCCATCTCGACTCAAACCTGGAGCGTGCGTTACCATTACACCACGGGGACACATTGCTATTCCGGTAACACGCGCTCACGGTTTGAGTCGAGATGGTCGGGGTTCGATCTCGCCCGGTGGACTAGCTGTTTTCTGTGCGATAGTTCAATCATTTATCAAAAGAAAATCAAATAATAAGATACGACCAGATACGTATTTTTAAAGGGCTCTAAAGCTACTCATATGTATACATGTAAAGTTGAACTTTACTCAGACTCTTACAGTGAAAAGGAATACTGTAATGAAACCTATATAAAAAAGTACTATATAAAAAAAAATGAGGTGGGAGTATTTTATACTGTATGAAAAAGTTTTCAGTTGTGGCTGCCGTTGTTATCCGACATCTATCCACACATTTCGAGCATTCAAGATCTAAGTGAACTCAACCCTCCCCTTAAAATCCCTAACAGAAGCTTGGAAAAGACGGATCTGGTTAGAAAATTTCTCAACCTTTTATTCGCTTTAAAATAACTTTTTTTTAAATAATCGGTTAGAAAAGGCGTGTAAGATAAGTACCATACATATATGTATCTGCAGCTGAGCTTCCTCCGTCAATAATCTGGAGTGGTTGAGGTTATTGGCCTCCCGGCTGTAAAGCGCGCGAACACCACGTATCTGCGAACCACGCTGACTCTCTTGCTACGGAGAGCGGCCGCTCCTGATCTCGAGAGGATACGGATCGTTGTGATGCTGTCGCACTTGAACGCCTCAGATGCAATTTTTTTTGAGAGCACTTCTGCTTGGATTGAGAAGGAGTTCCACGCGTATCTACAACGAGGCGTAATGCAGGTGATATTCATGTATTTTAATACATTTTTTTCGAAAATAATTTTTTAAAGCTGCGTTTTGTTTTGTTTTTTTAAAGCTGCGGAGAGAGCATGTCACAAGTTCGACGCTTCTTTTCCCGGATAGGTCCACTCAAATCTAGGGCGTTGAGAAGAATGTTTAGTGCTTGCTTGAATCTGACTCTGCTATATGTTCTACATAGCAGTGACACATGATAATAGTTCTTCTAGGTTTGGTGCGTACTTTATTTCACCAGTGCCAAGAGGGTATAAGCGTGTCAAACTTATCAGTATTAAGAGTATTCTTATCATGTTTTTTGAATGAGGCTATAGATTATGCTAATAAGAAAAAGGATAGTTGAAGTATTACTTTTTTCTTCAAAAACCATATCTGTTAAATTCGTTCTTCTTTTATCAATATAGCGGAGAATGAATAAAAGAGAAACCGCGTTCAAGAAGCGTTACAAAAAGGTTGCAGATCATTTCACCTCCCGAGAAGTGGTTTCCCGAGGACTTGAACCGATTGACTCCGACCTTTGGAGACAGTCAATTACGCATGAACTGGAGGACCAAACAGAATTTAGATTACGTGTTAGCCCTTTCCGTAGTTATGTACCGGAAAACGTCTACTGTCTTACCAGATCTTCTCTAATTTTCCTCTTGATGCCTTAGATCTCGCCAATTTGGAGTCAGTGACAAAATCTTATATTTTAAAAGTGATACTAGTCTTTTTCTCGGTCTGGCAGCAAAGTATTCGTTCCACTGAGATGAGGTTCAGACCTTTCTTGATCTCTCGTAAATACAGCAATCTTTGAACTATCAAACACTTTATTCTATGCAAGCGTACTAGGTGAGAAATATTGTAAGCAAGCTTACTAGGTGGGAACTATTCTAAGCAAGCTTACTAGGTGGGGACTCCTGTGGCAGAAGAAACTCTTGATAAAGCTTAACCAGTCTTCTCAAAAAAGTGCAGAAAGTTTTTGGAAAAAGATACGGTAAAAAAATTTCAAAGCCTATTCAAGATAATTTTTCATGCAAACTTCTCTATCTGCTCGACAAAGCTTAGCGTGTACATCCTTATTAATGTTAGAAATTCAGAAACACCGTATAATGCACTATTTCCGAGATTTTCGTGAGAAAAGTTTTGCTAATATGTGACATTATAAGTATGTGCCTATTAAAGGTACATTATAAGTATGTGCCTATTAAAGGTACATTATAAGTATGTACCTATTGAAGGTACATTAAAGTATGTACCTATTAAAGGTTTAAGGTATTTGATGTGTTACTGCCGTTCTCTAGCGGATTATTATTTGCAATTGGAAGACGACATCGAACCTTCTCCGCTATACACGTGAGCGTCTCTCGCATTCTGTTTTTGTAACTATCGAGTTTTTTGACACTATTAGGTTTAAAATTTGAGGAGCAAAGATGCGTGTTACCCGAAGTTGATCATAATCTTCACAGTTTAAGGTCAAAACGACCACTTTTTTAAGATTCTGCGCTAACATGGTCAAAATGAAGAGGGTTTCAGAAAACTTTTGAAGAGGAATATGAGAACTAAAAGCTATAGCGTAGCACTAAAACGTACTTTTAGGACGGTTTTTTTCAAACCTGAATTTTCTAACAAATTAAGATTGTAAATTTTAGATCAATAATTTAGAAAAATTGACGAGTAAACTTGATTTGGAAGGAAATTTAGGAACGTGACCGACTCTATGCCGTGGAAAATGAGAACTTTCTCTGAAGTTATTTGTATCCTTTAGGTGCGCTTGAAAACTATAACTTGCTCTGAAGTTATTTGTATCCTTTAGGTGCGCTTGAAAACTTTAACTTGCTCTGAAGTTATTTGTATCCTTTAGGTGCGCTTGAAAACTATAACTTGCTCTGAAGTTATTTGTATCCTTTAGGTGCGCTTGAAAACTATAACTTGCTCTGAAGTTATTTGTATCCTTTAGGTGCGCTTGAAAACTATAACTTGCTCTGAAGTTATTTGTATCCTTTAGGTGCGCTTGAAAACTATAACTTGCTCTGAAGTTATTTGTATCCTTTAGGTGCGCTTGAAAACTATAATTTTTCTTTCTTCCACAGTCGTCGCTTATTCGATGAGATATGGAGGGCTAAGCCGGGCTGGTCACTTCTGGAGTTCTCCAGTCTGGGAATGATTGGGAAACTGATGCGGACCCAGGAAACGGCTACTTTGTCAAGTCCGTTCTCTTTTCAAAAAATTAATTCAAACGTTTCATCTTCAAATTCTGAAGAAAAAAAACTGATAAGTAGTTCCAAACTAACGGATAAGTTATACTCATACTTGATCAAAAGTAATATTAGAAAAAGCCTCTCCCTTTTTAATACAATTTGGAAAAAATAATGAGAAAATAGAAGAATTCTCTTCGCCTGACAAATATGATCCTGACAAATAGTATCTTCTCAATAATTTCATGAAAGCCCACGCTTCTTAAAAGTCGTAACCTTGTTCCTTTTTGGAGCTTCAGAATTACTAAGCTTATTCACCTTTGGTATTTAGTTGCGCCAAGTGCTTTTGAATTTGTAGAGCAGAACAAGTAGAGTCTGGTAGATTTTGGTTCAACCAGAATGTCGACTCAGTTTGTTTAACGTGACCTCGAGGTGTTTAACTTCTAGAGACCGAGTTTTACAACACTGAAAGTTCGGATGAGAAGCGGATTTAGAAAGGAGAACTCGAAGACACGGTGAAATGAAACAAAGATCTATCCTTTTTATTCTAGTCAATTCGAAGTTTTCAACTTATTCAACTTTCACCAACGGCTTTCACCAACGGCAAAAGATGCTCAAATGCTTAAACAAAATTTCAATGAATTACAAGACTATTAGCTATTATATGGACTTCCGATTGCCAGACTGAAAAAAAAAAATAAGAGAGGAAAAAGCGAGAGAGCTCAGTCCGAATAAACCCGCAATGCAACTCGTTTACGTTTTACTTTTTAGTGTTGATGAAGTACTCAAAAATGAATTGGCCGGTTCTGGTTTAATAACATTTTGACGCTTAATTATGCAATGTCTTCTTTAAATTAATAATAATCTTCCTCGCGTTTAATGTCGCGTCGTGGCAGAGCACGCGCTCTCCTTAAACATGATACAAAATTTACTAGTGTGTAATCAAAACTGGCTGCTCCTTCGGTGTAGTTAAAAAGAAGAATAGGGGTAACAAAATGTGTGCTCTACCTACATTTCTATTACCTGTTGGTATGGGTGGATTAATCCGGAATGGGGTCGAACTTGATACACATGGCACAACAATCAGCGCAAGCTGCCAAAATGCCACACCCGTCGAGAAACTTTCTTAATAGTAACAAACTTTTACACGAGAAAGTGGAAAAAAGAGAAAGAGAGAAATAGATAAAGAGAGACAGAGAGAGCGAAAGAGGGAGAGTAAAAAGAGATAGAGAGTAATAGAGATTCAGATAGAAAGAGAGAAAGAGAGAAAGAGAGAGAGAAACGCTTCTCCCTTCTTGACCAGCCATTCGTTCACAGCGCACATTCTGCTCAACTACCGCTACAAGCCGATAGATTGGCTGATTGATGACTACTTCACAAACCAGTTATGCAGTCCCGAGATGAAATCTGCCGATTGCAAGAGAGTAAGTTTATCTGCTTTTCATCGTCAAAATGTTGGCGGCTCACCCTTTCGAGCCTTTTCTTTCTTGGTGTTTTCAATTACACGAAATAAGTGTTGAATTTTTTCGAGTACGTGATAGAAATAGAAAAACTCTTTTTCTCTCCGGAATAAAAAAAAACTCTTTTTTTACCTGATACCTATTTTCAATTCTTCAACATCATTAAATTGTTTTGTATGTCTAAACAAATGATCTTCAAAATATTTGTTGGCCCCTTTATTGTACCGTTTGAATCTTTACTCAAATGATGGCCCCTTTACTCAAATGATGGCCCCTTTACTCAAATGATGGCCCCCAAATATTTGTTGGCCCCTTTATTGTACCGTTTGAATCTTTACTCAAATGATGGCCCCTTTACTCAAATGATGGCCCCTTTACTCAAATGATGGCCCCCAAATATTTGTTGGCCCCTTTATTGTACCGTTTGAATCTTTACTCAAATGATGAAACGGATAGAAGACATTTGTTGTCCTCGATAGTTATCATTCTTTTTTCCCGATAGTTTGCAATTCTACAGCCTAGAGTAATTTCGAATATTGTCGACTTGTATGAGGCTAATTTTTGTTGTTGATAAGCTTCGTTCCCTTCTGTCTTACTTAAATCTCGTCAGGGCTTTTTCCATAGTGAGAAAGAGGTAGAGAGAGGCAAGAGATCGGTAAATAAAGAGAAAACGAAGAACGGAAAAGAGGAGAAGCGATAATCAAAAGTTTTTTTATAAAAAAAAACTTATCTCTATCGAGAAAAAACCTTTGAAAGAGTAGGATGCATTCTGAGTGTCAGACTTTTTCTTTGTTCTTAATCTATCGTTTTCTCTACCATCTATCAGACAATTATAATAATAAACTTATCGCTCCTTTTTCTTATCCCTTTTTTCTTCGCAGTACTATTTTCAGTTTTGTTTTCATATCAAAAAACAGAGTTCGAAAGTTTTAATTTTAAATTCTCAGGCAATCAAAACCGCGCGTATTGTTATCAAACCCGCAATCTTCCAACACGTCGGCCTGTATTCTTCTCTTCCGGGCAAGATTCAGAGGTTGAAAGTTAGTCAGTTTCGCTCAAAGCAAGCTCTATGTTAAAACAACTTGATTTAAAAAATAGGTTAAAATTCTTTCTAGCTGATACTGCACCTTCTACAAGCCTTATCTATGAGGGCATTCGAGAAAGACAATATGTTATATTATGTGTATTAGTAAGGGTTAGGGAGGAAGAGGTTTGGGAAACATTCTAGATAGGAAAGCGAAGATCTGTTGGGATTGATTTCCACCCACTCAACGAATTCTGTATCATTTCCTTCCTTGTGAAAAACCTGACTACATTTTTTTTCAGGAGCAATCCTTCCGGCGTAAATATCACAGGACAGCTCCTCCCCCAATGAACCCGAAAGCAGAGGTATTCAAGTTTTTCCATGTATTGAAGAACTCTAAAAACTCGATTATCAACACTGATCGGTGATTCACCTCATCCAATCTTATTGCATACCATTTGTACTCGATTTGTGTAGTTTTATATTGAAACCATGGTTCTCATTATCAAGTTTGTTTTTGACCGGAATTATTTTTCGCAATCTGAACTGCCTGATTTTCAGATGAAAAGTTCTCGAGAACTCGCTGATTTTCAGATCGAAACTAGTATGGCTAACTACCTCACTTACTCCCTGGATACAGCATACAATAAAATGGGCTTCGCGTGGTTGATTGATCCATCCAAGAATGACACGGCCAGCATTAGATTCGAGTCTCCCATCACCATTCAGTGTAAGTGCTTTGGAAAAAAGTATGTGGTTTTAATCACGAAGCCCACGGAAGATAAAAAAAACTAGAGTTTCGTTAAAACTCGAATTTTTGATTCAAAATCTCTTTAGCTTAGAGGGAAAGATTTATCACCGAAGAGAAACTTGGTTATAAAAGTCGTCGAAAACACGGTTGACAGAGGATCATTCAAAATTTATATAACTTGGAGAGGAAAATAAAGAACTGTGGCGTTGTGCTGGAGAGTCTGAGATTAGCGTTCAAATTTGAAGAGTTTAAAGAGTTTACGAGATTTGAGTGATAATTTTCTCGCGCTTGTTCTCGCCTCGCTGCAGGGTACGCGCTCTCTGAGATGTAGGACAGACCTATCCTAGTATAGAACCAGTGACTGCCTGCTGGGTAACTACTAGTGTGTATAGCAGCAGTAGTGAGATGCAGATTCGTGCTAAGCACTACCAACATTTCTTAACCCCCTTTGTTTGGGTGTATCTATCACGGTGGGAGATCGAACGTGAGACCTCTCGCACAATAGTTCCGCACACTACCATCATGCCTCGCTTGGAGAGTAAAAATTACGAATAGTTAAAAAAAATTAAGGAGTAACACTCATTTCAAGAGGAAACCACTGACTCTAAATTTTACACGTTTCAAGCGATTATGATAACATGTGGGTCTGCCAAGCATCAATCGGATATATTCACGACTGCGGTGGAGGTTTTCGTCAGAACTGCAGAAGCAATGGGCGGGCAGAGGATTGGCACTTTTGATGTGAGGCTGGCGTTATTGACATGACCGTTTAAAATTTTTTAGCTTCTCTAATTTACTTAAAGCATTTTTGATATTTATATTCGGTTCTTAATGGCAAGAGACTATCTTGTTCTGAATCATCTTTGCGCGTAAACGTAGTTCCGTCAGTCTGTTTTGAAGTCAATATAGTAAGAAATTCCTACTCCGAGCGTTTCAAAACAGGGGTGTACGTGAATATTGTGGCTATATGAAGGTCTCAAGTTCGATCCCCCCCTCTGAAGGGATCCATTCAAATCTAGGGGGTAAGATATTGTGGCTATAAGAAGGTCTCAAGTTCGATCCCCCTCTGAAGGGATCCATCCAAATCTAGGGGGTAAGATGTTGTGGCTTTAAGAAGGTCTCAAGTTCGATCCCCCCTCTGAAGGGATCCATCCAAATCTAGGGGTAAAAAATGATGGTATTACTTGCACAAAAGCTTATTTAGCTTTTCTATTTTATAATTTTCATGACTAAGTTATTTTGCTGATAGTTGAAAACTCGTGGAATAAAATTTAAGAGCCAGGTTGAAACTTGAACGTCTTGAAAGGCATTGTAAATTATAAAAGGCGAAACTGCTTTCCTGTATATTAATTATTTTTTCTTTTCAAAAAAACAAGCAGACATGTGAAGAGAGACCGTTTTTCTCAAATCTATCTTGACCATTAACAAAGCTAATTAGCTCTATAATGATGTATAATATTATGATGCATAACTACAGGGTGCACCAAAAGTCCAGGTGCCCGACTTTGTCACTTTGTATCTTTTTTGTTTGGTGTAGCGGTCGTGTGATTTTTCGCTTGTATTTTAATCATAATGTTGCTAACATACCCTGAAAAAATCATAATGATAACTCTTTTCGTTTTCCGGTAATGCTCTCTGATATGGGTCGAGGCTACATTCTGCGCTTGAACCATTCCGGGCACACTCAAAAGCACATCGCCAGAACCACTGGATTCTCCCGCTGAACCATTCAAAACAAAATACTTAGCTTTCATGAGACTGGTAGGACGAATGACCGTCCCAGGAGCGGCAAACCAGTGACCGCGACAACTTTCTTCAACGTGAGAAGCACCCGAGACAAGATTCCATATAACCCCAGACGGAGTCTCAGAAAAGTCGCAAAGGAGCTGAATATCTCGAAGAGTTCTAGTCGTGGGATCGTCAAATCTTTTTGGGATTCTGCCCCATCAAGCTGCAGAAGACTCACGCATTGACGAACCAGGTGAAGGCGACTCGTCTTCGGAGATGTCGTGAACTGTCAAAGCGGTCCAAGCCGGTGGACTGTTTGAATATTCTCTTCACCAATCTATATTTTATCTACATCATACGATGCAAAAGCAAACACATATTAAAATTAAAACTCGAGCACAAACATTGAATAGGAATACATATAAGATTATCAGCAATCAAGTAAGCGAAACATATCTCCTATATATTTTTATCGACATTTTACAATGCAAGATTATGGTGAGACACATTGTAAATGATACATAAAAAGTATGGCGACAGGTAAGGGAAATTTCTAAATGCTACTGATTATTCTCCAGTTCACTGACCACATTCTCGTTACGGAGACGACTTATGAACTGCTCTACTCTTCCTGAATTTAATATTTCACTCGAGATTCCGTGAAACATTCTTGAAACCCGTAAACCGAAACGATTGAATCTAGAAGTGGAAGAAGTACATTCAATTGCAATACCATTAATATTTGTACGAGTGGGGGAGGTGCGCTTGAAAATGCGTGATTTTTCAATAATAGACTTATCATTCAAGATCTTTCAACCCATTTTAAGGTCTGCAATCACCCTTCTTTCAGCTAAAGTACTCAGGACAACAAGATTCAGACGATCTCTATAACATAGAAGGCTAAGAGGGTAATCCGGCTGTGGGAAACATCGATAAAAGAGAGTTCTAGTAAACGATTTCTGTACTTTTTCTAACAATTCAGAGTCTTTGTTGTAAATAGGGTTCCAGAAGCAAGAGGCAAACTCCAAATGAGGTAGAACGTATTTCATGAAACACTTAACTAGCACTTTTGGATCATTGATAGAAACAGCGCGAAGCATAGCGAACATGGCTCTGGTAGCCTTTACAGTTCGATCAACAATGGCGTCATGTCTTCGGAGACTGGGAACAACTAGAACACCGAGATCTTTGACTTGAGTCTCTTTAGACAAAGTGATATCATTTAAGCGATAATCAAATGAACATTTGAAGTTGAAGTTTTATTACGCAAAGTATTTTGAAACATCACGTGTAAAAGCAGTAAGTCAGAGGGAAGATAGAGGGTTTCTGGGCCATAGGGGAGAAGAGGAAATTGGGGGTTCAGAGGTGTTCTCCGATGGGAGTACCTACGGAGGGATTCGAGTTAGGAAATCGAAAATGGAAAGAATTATTCCATACCAGCGGCTCAGAATGACGTAAAAGGGAGAATTACAAGAAGTGGGGAGAGTTGTTACATGACGGCCGCTCAGGAGAATGAGAAAAGGGAAGAATTTCGAGTTTCCTAGTTGCAAATGGTAAGTTTTGTTTGCGGATAAGGTGAGCTGATTGTTTCTGCTCCAAGATGATACGGCATCAAGACAACTCTGCATTTCAGAAACGCGTTCCATTTCATTCGAGGAATTGTGGGAGATATACAACTTGATGTCGTCAGCATAGGCTTGACGTTGGGGAAAGGCTAGAGGACGTAGTTCAATTCACGGATATACAGAGTAAATAAAATGGGTCCGAGAACGGAGCCCTGAGGCACGCCAGAAGTAATGGGTTTGGGAGCAGATATAATGTTACCTATTCGAACGGAAAAGTATCGATCAGAAAGGGAAGATTTGAGCCATGACATCAATGTAGGCGACAAACTTAACTTGGTTAAAGGGATAACTTGGTTAAAAACTTAGAGATGCTGATGAAGTCAAAGGCTCTCGGAAAGTCAAGATATATTACATCAAGAGATAATCCTCTACTAAGATAATATGACCAATCATTTTCACAGACTGAAAGGTTAGTCACAACAGAAGCTTGGGATCAAACGCTCCATAACTTTATCAGCGGGAAACAAAATAGAAATAGGCCGGTAGGATGATGTCAAAGTTGGTTCTTTTCCTGCTTTAGGTATTGCAGTGATGAGAGATTGTTTCCACAGATAAGGTGTCGAACCGAGCCACAAGGAAAAGTTGATGTGGGCGAGCGGGAGAGCGAGAGATTTGGCACACTTCTTGAAGATGATCTGAGGAATTCCGTCCGCGCCAGTACTGCACGATGCTTTGAGTTTACAGAGAACTCTGTAAACTTCACATGGAAGAAATAAGTAATCAGCATTTTGAGAAGGAATAGAATCTCCAAAGAGAGGAGGAGGCAGACAATCATCTACCGTTAAGGAGGATGCAAACTCGTCGGCCAATAAATTACATTTAGAGGAAGTGTCAACATGAGAAGTTGTTCAATATTGAGCATTTCTTCAATCACCGGAACGATAGGATTTGGTCGAAATCATTCTACGATGCCATTAAGAGTGACCGCTACATCTCGAGAAAGGGCGATCCCGCTTCTGTCATGGTCTGGGCCGGGATTTGCGCGACTGGCAACAATCAACTCGTTTTCGTCGAGCGGGGAGTCAAAGTGAATGCCAATAACTACCTGAACGACATTCTCATGAAGAAAGTACTTCACTGGAGCCAGGTTCACTTCGCGGCACGCCAATGGACGTTCCAGCAGGACTCTGCGCCCGCCCACAAGGCTAAAGTGGTGGAAGACGGCTGCAAGACCAATTTCCCCTCGATGATCACCTCCGCCGAATGGCCTCCGTACTCACCTGATTTGAATTTCCTGGACTTCTCTGTGAGGTCGGTCCTTAAGAGCAAGGCTTGTGCTTTCCCACACAAAAATTTACAAATTCTAAAGGCATGGGATGACTTTGACGTCGCTTACCTGTCCACCACGGTGGGTGCCTTCCACAAGCGACTCCGCGCCTGTGTCAAGGAGAAAGTGTTTAGAATTTGAAAACGCATTTATATCACAAACTATTTGAATAAACTTTGATGAAAATTTTGTTAGATTTGCTCAATCCGTTAAGTTTTTATCGGAAAAATACTATGCACCTGCCGCGACATTAATCTCTCGAAAAAAGTTGAGTGATCGACGATGTATCTGTAAAGATGACATCATTGCTCGATGAATGAGATCATCGAGTCAGTGTTAATACAACTGAAATTTTTCACGATGAGATCATGGCTCTCGCACTTTTTAGGCAAAAAAAATGTTGGATCAGTGAGGTATGAGATGATCTTGCGAGAGCACGCGAAATAACATCTTAAAGTACGAGAAAATGAGATTTCACATGTCGTCTTGCTCTCCAAATGAATCTTAAAATACTAACTAATCGCAATCTAATTTGTTTCTGTACTTAAAAATCATTTCACTTTTTTTTGTTGAACATTTCATTAAAATTTTTGTTTTTTGTTGTATTCTCGACACTTCGTACCGCGACATTTCGTACCCCGAAACTTTGTACCCAACATTTTTTCTTCTTGTTACCACTTTTTTCTTCCAACATTTTTCAAAATTTTCGCCTAATTTGAATGACATGAGGTCATCGCACCGATGATCATCGTTCAGAGATTAATGTCGCGGCAGGACTTTTGGTAGACCCTGTAGTTTCACATCAATTATGATTACACGATCACACGAGCAAAAGCTTATCATTTGGGTGGAGTCGAACCAAACCGTATCTCTTACTCTTACGGGGGGTGCGAGCGCCTTACCACTGTACACTACCGGGGACAAATTATTGATATCGAGGTGTACTCGCAAAGAAAAAGCTTCATTATCCTGTTTTCTTCCTTTCTCCCTGTTCTAACTCAATTCTCATATACAGTACCGTGCAGAAGTATACCAAAAAGTATATTTTACAGTGTTTCTTGCATCTTTGTGATCTTTGTGAATGTCTTGCATCTTTCTGATCATCATCAGTGAGTGACTGTCTGGCATCTTTGTGATATAGAGGCCACCAAGATCATTGCAATAAAAAGAAACAAGTAAAAAAGAACATATTTCAGAAATCTCGAAAAATACTGTTTTCAGAAAAAAATTGCTGAGCTGTTCTGCTTTTCCAGAAACGGCTCCATTTTGTAACAGTATGATTTGAGTCACGAGCTACACAACATATAAATAAATTGCGACAGTGGGCGCAAAAACAGAAAAGTTATACGACAAAATATACTCAAATATACTCTTTGGTATACTTCTGCACGGTACTGTACATATTCTCTTTGCTCAACAAACTCTCAAAGCCTCTACCACAACCTCACTCAGATGTTTTCTGTGCTCTTTTTTGTTAAAAAGAACTAGCATCTGGTATGAATTATCCAAAAAATCGTTTAATAATTCATTCGATGTATCAATCAATATATGTATCATTAAGTTTATAAAAACAATCACTTCAGGAAAAGGGTGCTTTCTACTTCACGGCGCCTGGTGATGGCTATCATAATGCGAAGGAGCTGCTCATAGCTGTGAATGAAGATCAGGGTCACTGGGTGCTGTTGAGAGACATCAACATTGTGGCTGCTTAGAAGTTGGGCTCCAACCATGGACAAAACTCGACCCTTCAAAAAGAAGTCGTGTCTTAGAGATTATGATTTGAGCGCTTAGCTTGAATATCCATATAATTGAACCATAGTTCAGTGTTAACATTTATTGTCGGAGGTTGCTTATACATATAAATTATTATTTAATTTTTTTGGGCATTCATGTGATTTATTAATCTTGACATTATGTTATTCGTAAAGTTAGAAAAAAACTTTTATTTGAAAAAAGGCTACAATTATTCGCTGATTTTTTTCTTTAATCAAATAAACTTTGTGGTGAAGGAAAAAATTAGGAAGTGTATAAAAAGATTAAACATATGCGGGTTAAAGACCTTCAAGAGCTCCTTCTTTAAACCTCATTTTATACATATAGTGAATTCAAATGCAAACAATTCAGATTATGATCGATATCTCACGCGTGTACTTTATAATCAATGAAGTACGTGAGTATGTGTACAAGTCTGCAGGTTTAGCTCCTCGGTACCCACGACTCTCTCAATTCTAAGAGAGAACGGTTATTCGAGATTTGGTGTTTTAATTTCAAAGATAATTTGCATGTATTTTTAAATATATTTTTGTATTATTAATCTTTCAAATCTAAAAACTCTGATATTAATCTATATATATATATATATATATGACTTAGACCTTATTCATCATCACACATGTATACATATTTGTATAAAATGCGACCCCTAATATGTGAAAACATTTCACATGGGCAATCTGGAAATGTTCGTGAAATAGCGTTCAATAAAGGCCGGAGAAGCAAAACCACGTGGTTTATTCGTCAAGAAATAAGTTTATATTGTCATTAGAATTATGAGTTTTTTCTTCGATTTTTTGATGTTCATCAAAAGTTACTTTTTTCCTGGTTTTTCTTCCAATAGTCTACTCAGTAGGCATAATCAGTCACGGTACTTCATTTCTCAAATAGAATTTTATACGTTAAAGACGCAGTTTTAAGTTCTAATAACATCTATTGACAGCTCCCATCATCTTTTCTTTTACGCCTCCCTAAATTCTAATCCAATTCGTTTTTTTTTGTTTGTTCAAAAGTTAAATTGTTTCTGGTATGAATTCTATCCAATTGTTCAATACTCTCGAGCGTATCATTCATTTTATCAAATACAGTAAGATGTTATCGAAACCGGAAGAAATGGTTGTTCGCTAGTTGTTCAAACTATGTATAAAGAAATGAGAAGTACGGTAAGTTATTAAACGAAGAAAATAAGCCACTATTCGTCCCTGATACCTTGAACCCCTACATTTTTTGTTACGATTTTGTTCTCGTAGTTATCTTCTTTATTATCAAATAAAGTGTCACGTATGTATCAATTGACTTTAACGGTTTATCATTTGGTTCCTTGCCGCTTATTCATACAAATTACGATGAATTATAAATTTTATTAATTATATTATTATAAAAGTGTCTCAAGCAAATTTCTATCACAGTAATCAAGCAAATAAAACCCATTTCACCTCAGAAACTATTCGAAAACTTTTCAAAATTTCCATAGTTCACAAGAAGCCACGTGAGAATCGACCCATCAACCTTTGAGTGAACGGGGATGACCTACAGTATACCTTTTTTTGTTCGCGCAAAAAACGCTCCGTTAGAAATGAACTGAACAGTTTATAAAATCACTTTTTAAAAAAAGTACCTTCGGTCGATCAAAAATCTTTTGTTAGCTCCATTTCAACCTCTTTTATTTCTATTGTCTGCTCAAATTACCCTTAAATTAAATAATTTAAAAAAAAATTAAATAAAATAATTTAAGCGCTTTGTATCATATAAGCGACTGATGCAAAACTGCTCGAAATGCATATTGTTTTTTTTTTTGCTGCAAATAAAATCATCAAACGCTCTCTTAGCTACGTTTTCTGCGTTGGTCGTGCTTTTGTTTCGTAGGTGTATGATTTTCAGAGATCTTCAAATTCTAAGTTACACAGTTTAAAGGCAGTGACGCCTGGTTAAAATGACAAATGATTGAACTATCGCACAGAAAAAAGCTAGTCCGCCGGGCTTGATCGAAACCACCTTGTACCGTAGATTTGTTTTCTTCCCGCAAATCAGTCTGATTTAATCTGAAACTTGGCGTTGAGCCAGGTTTGCACTCTTGTACCGTAGATTTGTTTTCTTCCCGGAATCAGTCTGATTTAATCTGAAACTTGGTGTTGAGCCAGGTTTGCAGTCTTGTACCGTAGATTTGTTTTCTTCCCGGAAATCAGTCTGATTTAATCTGAAACTTGGCGTTGAGCCAGGTTTGCCGTCTTCTACCGTAAATTTGTTTTCTTCCCGGAAATCAGTCTGATTTAATCTGAAACTTGACATTGAGCCAGGTTTGCAGTCTTCTATCGTAAATTTGTTTTCTTCCCGGAAATCAGTCTGATTCAATCTGAAACTTGGCGTTGAGCCAGGTTTGCGGTATTCTACATTAAATTTGTTTTCTTCCCGGATCAGTCTGATTTAATCTGAAACTTGGCGCTGAGCCAGGTTCGCAGTCTTCTACTGTAAATTTGTTTTCTTCCCGGAATTCAGTCTGATTTAATCTGAAACTTGGCGTTGAGCCAGGTTTGCGGTATTCTAAAGTAAATTTGTTTTCTTCCCGGGAATCAGTCTGATTTAATCTGAAACTTGGCGTTGAGCCAGGTTTGCAGTATTCTACCGTAAATTTGTTTTCTTCCCGGGAATCAGTCTGATTTAATCTGAAACTTGGTGTTGAGCCAGGTTTGCGGTATTCTACCGTAGATTTGTTTTCTTCTCGGAAATTATTTTGTTCAGAGCTGAAACTTGGCGTTGAGCCAGGTTTGCAGTGTTGTACCGTAAATTTTTTTCTTTCCGGAATTCAATCGGTTTTAATCTGAAACTTGGCGTTGAGCCAGGTTTGAAGTTTTATACCGTAAATTTGTTTTCTTCTAAGAAGTTATGTTGTTTTGAGCTAGGAATCGGCGTTAAGCCAGGGGCCTCTTTCTAATTGGATATTTTGGATACAGCGATACAGCGATCACTTACTTGTCTTTCTAATTTTTCCTGTAAATAAATGGATACAGTTCACAGTTGTATCCGATACAGCAGCCGATACAAAAAGTTGCTGTATCGGATTGAAATATTTGTTGAGTTTCGGGCAATTTTCTTTTGCTCGGTCAATTTTCTTCATATTTTGTTTTTTCTTCTTCATTTTTTTCTCTTTATATTTTGTTTTTCTTCATATTTTTTCTCTTCATTTTTTGTTTTTTCTTCATATTTTTTCTTTTTTCTTGTTTTTTCCTTCATTTTTCTCTTCATTTTTTCTTAATTTTTTTCTTTTTCATATTTTGTTTTTTGTCTTTTTTTCTTCTGATTTTGTTTCTTCTCCATTTTTTCTTCTCCATGTTTTGTTTTTTTTCTTCATTTTTTCTTCATTATTTGCCACCTTCAGTTTTTCTTCATTTTTTTGCCATTTTCAGTTTTTTTTTTCTTTTTTTGCCTTCAAACAATATGCAAATACTTGAAGTCTTTTTTTATGTTTTACATTAATAATATACATGATTAAAATTAAAATATGCATGATTAAAACACCGAAAATCCCCTCCCCCCCAAGTAAAAATGTGCTAAACAATTTTTTCATTCCAAAAAAGTTGTTTTTCACAAACTTTTTTTGTTTTCTGTTGTTTTTGCGACCCTATACTACTTGAAGGCATTTTAATAAAACGGTTTTTACCAACTAAGCCGTAATGGTCTCGTCAGCGTACGTTTTTACGAAGCCTAAGCTAAATTTAATGTTAAAAATGCGAATTAGTTTTTGGAGAAAAAAAACACTTTCTAAACCGAACTAAAACTCAATCACAAACTATTCATTTTTCATCGATGACATAGCAACTTTAATTACATCGAAAACATAGTCATTGTAATTTTTTGTACGAAAAGACTTCCATCCGCCAACCACCTTCAAAAAATCCATTTCATGTAAAGATTCGATTTTTTTGCTGTAAACTGTAAAAGATTAGAGAGAGAACCCTTACAGGGATACAGGTGCCCTTCACAAAATATCGCTGTATCTATTTGTATAGCTGTATCGCTGTATCGAAAGATTAGAAAGACAATATTGTATCGCTGTATCCAAAATATCCAATTAGAAAGAGGTCAAATAGGTCAAATAAGAACAACTAAACCAACTTACGAAACTAGTTTTAGTGCATTTTGCCCCGATAACAATCGAGGACGTGTTTTAGACAACGCCATGAAGCCAAAAGTTTATTATGCTGCTAAGCACATATATACGGTACTTTCTTTTATATAACATAAGTAAACAACAAGAGGGCGAGTCGTTGGAAGGAAGAAGAAGTGAAGCTTGTCATGCACCATTGAAACAGGTTTCAACATGTTCTGGAGGAGAGCAGTGTCAGCAGTTAAATTAATATGTATGTCTAAGAATCTATTCACGGTTCGAGCAATTCTGCATGTAGCGGCGAAGGGTTGATATATTCTGGTAATAATCAACTTCCTAATAAAAACTAGAACTGAAAAATTAACAGAAAAGCAAATTACTTTGGGAACAGACTATAGTTCGTAAAAAAGGTCAAAATAGAGCCCGCAGTAAGGGGTATACATATATTCAAGATTAACAAGCAAATTAGAGGTCTAGGGAACCTAAGAATTCAAAACTGAAGTTGAGTTCAGATATGATGAGACCTAAGAGAAGAAAACACACTAAAACGCATTTCTTCTTTGTTTTTTAAGTAAAAAATGAGTGTGAGAAAAAGTGATGAATGGAAAGACGAATTAATTCTCTATTACATCAAATAACCTAATTAGGCAGTTCACAGGGATAAAAAAAAATTTCAACAAACCATTGTAAATAAAACGAATAATTTTTTTTTGAAAACAAGATTCAATTTGAATTTCGATACAACAAAGTCTTTTGATGGAACGTGCTATTCTTCATCTCAAGGAGCTTAGTAAAAAGTTACCTCCTATAAACGTGGTGAATTGAGAAATTCTTTTCTAGCTATTCTTTATCATCAACTCACAAAGTAGTCTACACAGAGAATTAGAATCGTTGTCCACATCAATAAAGAAAACTTGTACGGTGATTTCTCTCTGAATGGATATTTGTGCGACTTGCTAGAACAATCTCAGGGGCTAAAACATGGCGTATGGCTCAATCTAAAAAGCGAACATGAAATACTTGGCTCTCCGGAAAAGTTACTGGCTAGGAGGGGCTTATTCGACACTGTGTTCTCCGTGACCCGATGCCTTCTGAACAACAAAAAGGAAATAAGTTGGGAAGATAGAAAAAAACTAGAAACCTCCAACTAAACATGTTTTAAAACCAATAAACGTGCGAGGGAAACAGTGCATAGAAGAAAATTTAACAAATGTGTTACAAACTCTTTCAGCTTTTCTGTGAGTTAACAAATGAATCTATTTGTAATTCATTCCCTCTGCAAAAGAACTCGTTTTAGAGGGTCTGAGAGAAGTGCGTCATAGATGTATTCTACGAAGAAGTTCGTAAAGGACTTCGTTGACGAGTCCACGCTTCTATCGAGCAAAGCCGTTGAGACACTCACTTACTCCGCCAGAACTCGTCTAGTGAGATCGCTGAAACATTGTCGAGCGGCTTGGTTTTGGGCCGCTCGAACAGCTCCATGGCTCGCTTGCTCTTGCTCATGAAGCTTTCTTCATGCCCAGAAACAAATGTCGTTTCTCGGATCGTACCAACTGGAGGCAGATGCAGGTTGAGCTCGCCCGTATTGTAGGCAGATGGCTTGGGATGTGCGTCGACTGACTGCCCTCCTCCCGAAGTCGTCATGATGTTGACGGAGCTTTGAGAGCTTTGCTGAGCTTTTCCCTCATTTTCCTCCTCCTGCTTTCTATTAAACCAGTTATGATCTGATTGTAGGCGATCTTCATTGACTACAGATTCTGACTCCTGCGCTTCTTCTTTCACGCTTCTCTCGTTCACGACAGGAGGACTAACCTCCTTCTGGGCTTCTTCACAAGTTTCCGTCGCGTTCCTATGCACGTCAATGGGCACATTTATGGAGCCCGGAAGATCATTATCCGAGTGACCAAGCCGCGATTCGGTTGTCGAGAGCTCTCGCTCAATCAGCGGAGGCAAGCGCTCTGGCAGCTTCTGTTCCTCCTCATTGAAGCGGGCCGTGCGTGCGGCGCTTCTGCTCTGATGAGGCGGCGGAGGCATGTTCGTGACGGCTCCGATGCGTGTGGCGGGCGCCGGACGCAAGGATGCGTCCGTTGAGGCGAGGTTGCTGACGAGTCGCTGGTTCTGCGAGACGGTGTCGACACGATTGTTGCTCCGCTTTTCCATGTACTCCTTGCAAGGCTTCCGGAGAAATATGCACAGACAGAGGAAGAAGAGGATCGTGCAGATGATGATGAGGATCCAGATGGTAGTATCCATCACGTGGGCGATCTTCCCTCGCCGGAGAAGCATCCGTGGGCCTGGCATGGCGATAGACGATCCGTCTGGAAAAAACTTTTTAAAATCACCTTTCGGAATGAGAAATGAGTTAGCCGTAAACGATCGCACTGCAAAAAGCCAGTCAGCCGGGCAGAATCAAACCCAGCCATTTCTCATATATACTTGCCGATAGCATGAATCACTACCCAACCGGGAACACATTGCTATTCCATGCCATATTTTTTCTGTATTTGAAAGGCTCAGAATTGTTTTTAAGTGTTTTTTTTCAAGTTTCTATAGAAATGGATTTTTTCTCCTTTCAGCATTTTTTGTTGACCTGAAACATTAAAAAACAAATCAAGTAAACTTATATTAAATGTGATTTGGTAAGAATTTGTTAGGAGCGGAGTGAACATGAAACTGTAACAAAATGCTATACATAATTAAAGCAGATAAAAAACCTTTAATATAACACTATCGCACGTAATAGCAATGTGTCACTGTCGTGTAATGGTAACGCACGATCCCGGTTTCAGTCGATATGGCTGGGTTCGATCCCGCCCGGTGGACTAGCTTTTCTTTCTGTGCGATAGTTCAATCACTTGACATCTCAACCAGGCGTCACTGCCTTTAAACTGTGTAACTTAGAATGTGAAGATCTACATTTATAGAGATAGAATTTCGATGAAGCTTGAAAAGTAAAGCAGTCTGAATGACCACTTCTCTGTTGCTCTTCATTTCTCCTCCAACATCTAATTGACATGTTTTGATGTTATACTGCAGTTATAATTCAACGCTACTCGACCTTTTTTTCTATTTCAAAATTTTCCTCCCTAACTTCAGCGCTTACTTCTAGTTAAACAACTTTAAATAATGAAAGTTCATCATTCAAAACATTGGGGTGCAGTACCGTAATCCCTACCATCGTCATTTGAGCTGATCTCCATTGAACCTAGCTCGAGCCGCAATTAAATATTCTCTCCATGAGGTTCAAAATATATAGCAAATAACATACCTTTGTTCCGCTTGCAGATGAAAGGGTGTCTTGCGCGACAATCGTCCGCTGAATGGGCCATGCCTTCTGTGACGGAGAAATCGAAGAAGACACAATTTTTAAGCTCGTTGTTTCCTCGTAGGCTAGGCAGTCTGCGAGGAAAGTTGAATATCAAATATGTCTTAATTGTCACTAAAGAACATCTCTTTTGGTCCAATGGAAGTGTTTTTGATTCAAAACTAGATTATATATATTTTTGTGTGTAAAATTGAGAATTCAGTAGAAGAGATTTAGGAACACATTAGATGAAAATCTAACGGCTGAGGCCAGACGATTTCTTTGGGATTGATGGATGCGATGGTTCCTTCGGCCTGGATGTCATTGTAGCCGACCCACGGCAGGGATTGGTTGCGTTCGAAGGTATCTCAAAAAGTGTGAATTTAACTATCCTCCTTGCGTTTTAATTTTTGTTTTGTTAATGTGTTCTATCCAATGAAGGATTCGATAAGTTCCCAAATAAAGCTCTTTTTTTCTAAAAATGGTCAAACATGCAATTTTTGCAGTCATTTTTTTTTGGTGTATGTGTGAAACCTTGTTGAACAATTGACGGGAATGATCTTTTTTAAACGTGTATAAAATTATATTCTTTGAGAGATTTTACCGTATAAGGTGGAAGACATTGGGATCAGGTGAAAGACCTTGTGTTTTATTTCGATGATTCTCTCTCTCTCTCTCTCTCTCTCTCTCTCTCTCTCTCTCTCTCTCTCTCTCTCTCTCTCTCTCTCTCTCTCTCTCTCTCTCTCTCTCTCTCTCTCTCTCTCTCTCTCTCTCTCTCTCTCTCTCTCTCTCTCTCTCTCTCTCTCTCTCTCTCTCTCTCTCTCTCTCTCTCTCTCTCTCTCTCTCTCGTAATAACAAGATTCTTTCGAGTAATACTACCAAAGCAGTCAACACCCTTTTCTGAAAACTTCCTCTATGTATATCAGTTCTTCTCAGAGCACACATATAACATTTGTACAGGCGATACTAAAATTCCCAATAACCCAAACATACGAGAATTACTCAACAAGGGCATTAAATATCGTATCAACGAAGAACAAACCTCTAAGGAAATGATAATGAATGTAATCGAAGAGGCCATTAAAAACACCACTTCAAAAATTGTCAGAAAATACAAACTGAACAATGTGTACAAAAACAAATTACAAGATATCCTCATTTGAAATTGCCTATCTGAAATAAAACCTTATTTAGAAAGATTTCATTACATAAATAAGACAAATTTTAATACTTTTTACAAGGATATTAAAAAACTCAAAGACGATTTTATAATAACCCCTATTGACAAAGCATCTAATAACTATGCATTTACTTGTAAAAAAGTGTATCTGAAATTCATGAACGACGAAATGAATACTAATGACGACAATCTCAATACATATCAACACATTACAAATTTGAGCTATCTTGAAATCATAAACCACCATCTAAGACAAACTAAATAGTTTAAAATTCCCATAAACACAGCAGAAAGTTTCACAATACCACAGGTTTACGGTATACCAAAAATGCACAAGAACTCCATTAAATTTAGATTCATAACAGGTGCCTATAATAGTAGCCTTAAACCATTATCCTAGAATTACAACTTATTCTTAAACATCTTACAAAACACTTCAAAAACTAATGCAAACAAGTAAGTGAAAGAAACGGTACCAATCACTTATTCTCTATATTTAACACCAAACCTTTACTGGACAAAATTAAAAGCCTAGATAATAAGAACAAAGATACATTTTGCGCCGATTTTACCTCGTTATTTACCAACTTACCACATGAAGTCGTTAAATTGAACATGGATTGTATTATAAAAACCTGCTTTAAAATAATGATTCCAAGGTCATAGCTATCAAAGGCAATCATACTTTTTATACCAACGATACATCTACTAGTCGAACTTATTTGCCAATACAAATTTATCAAATGTTGACTTTCATATTTAACAACAGTTACGTCACATACAACAGTAAAATATACAGACAGAATAAAGGCATTCCACAAGGCAATAATGCTTCACCCCAAATAGCAGATCTTACTTTAGCCATGATGGAATTCAATTACATCAAAAAACATATACAACAAACACACTCTGAAAAATTCACTGAGTTGTACCTTTCGTTATATACAGGGTGCGGCAAAAGTCCGGGTGCCCATCCATTTTTCCGATAAAAACTTAACGGATTGAGCAAATCAAACAAAATTTTTATCAAAGTTTACTTAAATAGTTTGGGATATAACTGCGTTTTCAAAATTCAAACAGCCCTCCTTTCTCCTCGACACAGGCGCGGAGTCGCTCGTGGAAGGCACCCACCGTGGTGGACAGGTAAGCGACTTCAAGATCATCCCACGCCTTCTGTAGGGCGCGCTTCAAACTTTACAAATTCTTGTGTGGGGAAGCACAGGCCTTGTTCTCAAGGACCGACCACACAGAGAGAGAAAGGGCCATCCCGCTTCTGTCATGGTCTGGGCCGGGATTTGCGCGACTGGCAAGACTCCGCTCGTTTTCGTTGAGCAGGGAGTCAAAATGAATGCCAATAACTACCTCAACGACATTCTCATAAAGGAAGTATTTCCCTGGAGCCAGGCTCACTTCGCGGGACGCAAATGGGCGTTCCAGCAGGACTCTGCGCCCGCCCACAAGGCTAAAGTTGTGCAAGACTAGTGCAAGACCAATTTCCTTTCCATGATCACATCCGCCGAATGGCCTCCGTACTCACCTGATTTGAATCCTCTGGACTTCTCTGTGTGGTCGATCCTTGAGAGCAAGGCTTGTGCTTCCCCACACAAGAATTTTTAAAGTTTGAAGCGCGCCCTACAGAAGGCGTGGGATGATCTTGACGTCGCTTACCTGTCCACCACAGTGGGTGCCTTCCACGAGCGACTCCGCGCCTGTGTCAAGGAGAAAGGAGGCCTGTTTGAAATTTGAAAACGCAGTTATATCCCAAACTATTTGGATAAACTTTGATAAAAATTTTGTTTGATTTGCTCAATCCGTTAAGTTTTTATCGGAAAAATGGATGGGCACCTGGACTTTTGCCGCATCCTGTAGATGATTTGTTACATATTTCTGATAGATGCCATGATTTCATCATCATCACACGAAATATGTATCATGATTCACTTACATTAGATCAAACCAATGATAATAATAAAAAATTGCCGACTTTCTAGACCTTACAATTGAAATAGAAAATAATGGCAATGTCAAACTTAATCTTTACAATAAAACTGACGCTTATAATTTTAAGATACTTAAATATCCACATTACTCTTCTAATATACCCATCAATATAGGTCTTAATACAATATACACCGAAATTTTGAAATTTGCAGAGAACTGTTCACAATTTAAAGAATTTTTGAGAAGAATTTATATTCTTAACTCTATATATCTAGAGAACGGTTATCCTAACAACATAATACTCAATAGAATCATCAAAACCTTATCAAAAATCCTAAAATCAAACTCAAATATAATCTTAACAACACTGACATATTCAATAGAATATTAGATAGTTCTCATAAAATATAAAATTAAACTCTACGTTTCTATATTACAACCTATTATTTTATTACTTCTGATTTAAATCTGAACTACACTCCAAATAACCTTTTAAATTTTAACTACACTCTAAATGACCTTTAACTTACTATAAACAATAAGTCAGTTATCAATAGACATGATCTATAAACAATCTCCCATAACATAACATCACATAACTACTATTAAACAAGATAACAGTTCTCAAATTAAATGCTTCATCTGGACAACCACTACTTCTACTACATATAATTTATTATTTTAACTATGCTTTTACCCTCTATACCTATACCTCATTATAATATTGTAATAATAATAGAATAATAATAATTATTATTATAGTTCTATTAATAATAATTTCTTTCTTATTACTCACAATTTTGTTCAATCACCTACCTTTTATGAAAATATTTATTTCATCTTTAATTTAAGTTGTTTATTAACTATTTATTATTATTATTTGTTTTGTTTGTTTGTTATTGTTTTTGTCTTTATTTTTTGTTTCTTTGTTTAACATATGATAAATTATCGTTCTAATTTATCCTATGTTTACTCTCTGGGCACTCACTGAAGAGCCCCACCCAGAGAGCACAGAAGTCTGAGCAGGGGCGAAACAGACTTTTGTGGATTAGTTTCATTGCGGTGATTGATTATGATCGTGCTTGAATACTTTCTCCCTTCAATCTCTTCAATCAATTTTCATAATATTATAATTCATATTCTCCCGTTGCTCGAATACGCCTGCGGACTCTGGTCCTCTACTGCTATTGGCCTTTCGAATGAGATTGAGCGGGCACATAGATCTTTCACCAGGAGGGTTTTGGCCCGAGCTGGCTTACATAGCATAGACTACTTAATCCGACTCAACTTCCTATCAATGAAGATTTTAGAATATAGACGGGCAATAGCTGACCTTTTTTCGTTCATAAAGCTGCGCATAATCCTGTCAAGCTAGACAAAAACATTTTTTTCGCATTCTTCCTTCATCTCATAACACCCGCCAAACCCATTGTTTGCGTATTGTTCATCTCTTTGGAATGCCTCAGTCTCACAGCACTTGCGTTTCTAGATGCTTCAGTGTTTGGAATTCTCTCCCCCAACTGTGATTTCATGTTCACCTAGTGCTTTCAAAAGCTCTCTTTCCACTCTTCCCAACTCCGTAATTACTGGTTTCTCTAGGCTTCGCCTTCATTGGATATTATTGCTCAACTCCAAGTAAACTGATTAGCTCCGCGAAAGTCATCCATTGTATCTATTCCAGCTTCGTGTAAACGTGGAATAAAGTTTGTATTCAAAAGTATATGAAATCATTTTCTTTAATAGACTTTACCGTATATAAAATTATATTCTTTAAGAGACTTTACCGTATATGAAATCATATTCCTGCTGCGAGGTGATTGTCAGCAGGTTACTGTCTTCATATACGCACACGTTCTGCGCATCGATCCACGTCAAATAAGGCGCGCTTGTTTCCAATCGATAGCAATACGGTAGATCATCATTCTGGATCCACTCTGGACCACAACCCGGCGTCACTTAAACAATTTTTCTCGTTATCTCGTTTTCATCAACGAAATAAAATTTAAAAAAGGTTGAGGTTAAGAGAGAGAAAAAGAGAGACAGAGAGGAAGGAAGAGAGAAGGTATATGTATACATATAATCTTCGTTTCATAAGGTCATTACAATTCTCAAGTCGATGAGATCACAGCAAGTTACAAACACAAGGGTTCTTTTTCTGAAAAAAGTAACCGTATTCTTGCACGACAAAGGAAGCGCCTTTCCTCTGAACAACTTCATCAGAGTGAAAGGCGATCATGAGCGAGTCTCCCGAAGAGGAGATCGTCCTGGGATTGCTGACTCCGCAGAAGCGCACAATCTCTCTTGCCATCACCGTGCCTCCTAGAATAGTAGGAAGTTTTCGGAATGGTAATAACAGGAATAGTGGTAAAATTCTGGTTCCGAAGTAATTTTTCATATTTTGCTCAGTTCAGAAAACCAGTTTTTTGACAAAATGTTTCAAAATGCTTTACGAGCTTCTGGATATTCGTCGTTTCTACGTAACATAATATTATAATTACATATATATGTGCATAAGTGAATGAGTGTCTAGAAGTGACATTTAAATAGCCTGTAAGGACTAATGAGTAATCAGTCCCAAGTTCGACACTCAAACAGATTCACCCAAACCAAAAAGGTCACGAAATGTTCCCACTAATTACGGAAATCTCACTCTCTCACTTGCTTCACAAGCTTACAAGCCTAGAGAAAACTCACTGGTTTCATCAAGTCAGAAATGTATCTTAAGGGAAGCTCGGACTCAGTCACGAAAAGATAAAAGCATGTTCAGTTTAGAAAAACAAGGCATATGAGCCTTTCATATAACACTATCGCACGGAATAGCAATGTGTCCCCGTGGTGCAATGGTAACACGCGCTCCCGGTTTGAGTCGAGATGGTCTGGGTTAGATCCCGCCCGGTGGACTAGCTTTTTTTCTGTGCGATAGTTCAATCATTTGTCATCTTAACCAGGCGTCACTGCCTTTAAACTGTGTAACTTAGCATTTGAAGAATTATCATTTTCAGTTTATGAGATTCTCACCAAAACTCTTTTCGAGCTCACAAATAAAAAAAGCTGTGATACAAATGTTACAAAAAAGCACATTACAATAGATAATTTTTAAATTTTTTCGATGTAAGGAATGGTTATACTTTTTAAGCTCTCCAGTTTCGAGTGATGATAATTCAGGAACCCGGTATTTCAGGGGTCTTACATACATATGAGAGGAAATTAGGTTAATATTCGTGCTTCGACGCTGATGATACAGACCGGATATAAAACTTTCATTCAGCAAAACTGTAAATCCACAATCATGATAGAATAAGGAAGTTTGTAATAACTTAGTGCTCTTTTGTCTCCAAATTATATACTATATTCATGCCGTTCCGAAGAAGAACAAAGATTTCACTTAGTTTAAAATCTTCATGAAACAGTTTTGATTTTGAAGATGAGTCAAGCTATCCTTTTCTTAGATGGGGGTGAGCATAAACCGATATACAGTACATATTGATCCTCGCGCTTCTTTTCGCCTCACGGAAGATTACGCGCTCCTCTGAATTGAGGCACAGACCTAACACCATTGAAAAAGATTTCCATAAATTTTGTTCGAATCAGGATAACCGGAATCGAGATAACTTGAAGCGCTATTGCGTTGAACCTGAGTGTCTCTGTTTTATCGGAGCAAGCCAATGTGAACAGTATCATACATAAAAACAAAGACTCCCAGCAGATTGGTAGGCTCATCGCTAAAAGAATTTTCTTTGATCCTCGCATTTTCGTATTATTCCAATTTTTTAGGTAATTTTTTTAATAATCATGACTTCTCAACCAATAAAAATACAAATATTGGAATAATTGAATGAATCATCGATTGGATGAGAAGGGACATCTAATAAAAAAAAATGAACGCAATTCAGTTCAATATGCGACCCACAATAATATATAATAGAAAGTTCAGATTACATTTTGTGAGAAAAACCAGACGAAGTCTATGCGTTCTACCTTTCGATAATACATTCTCTGAAGATAACATATTTCAACGCTTATGTAATTAAAGGAATGAATTACCATACGGACAAAAACTAGTCTATGAGGCGGGGTCAAACATGCTATCTCTTTTTCATGACCGGGAACGCGAACACGTTACCATTTACACAACCAAGTACACCTTGCCAAATCGTATCATAGTGCTACATACGCTCAGTTACATAGAAGGGTGGCTCAAACTGTTTTCTTAGTCCAACACGCTCACGAAGCGTATGCGTCGTAATTGGAGCCTATATACATGATTCCACAAATCAAGGTGATAAAAAACATGAGTGTACTGGGAGAGGAACTGTTAATTCTTCAAACGCTCAGTTACATAGAAGGGATGGTTAGTTCTCATTTCATATTTCGACGTTCTCAGTTACACAAGCGTTTCTTATAGCATTATCGCTTTTAATAGCAAAATGTTTCCGTGGTGTAAAAGTAACGCCTTCGCACACTCGGTCAAAGATATCAAAGATTACTGAGTTGGGTGTTTCCTGATAGACAAGCTTTTTCCGTCTGACAGTTTGGTCAAATGTCTTCTCATGTCATATGTTCATAACAAGCTTTTTTGCCAGTGGAAGTTCGAAAAAAAGTTTTTCGTTATTCGAATGCGGTGTTAAACATGTATTTGTTTTAAAGGTGCAAAACATGTGAACAATCTGCATTGTTCACATTGTCCTGAGCGGTCTTCACTGTATTTTCTTCTTTTTTTCATCAATTATATGGATGTATAGGAGGAAGCGAAAAATAAAGAGGCAAATGAGAGGTTTTATACCAAAAGGGCAAGAAATGGAGGGTACATAGCGTGTGCCCCCCTCTCCCTCCTCTTATGAAGCAGAACTGCAATAATTGCAGACCAGGTATCCTGGTAGCACTGCTGTCCATCTCTCTCTCTCTTTCTCTCTCTCTCTCTCTCGCTCTCTCTCTCTGTTCTTTTATTTCTATATCTTTATTTTTCTTTGTTTCTCTCTCTCTATCTTTGCTTCTTTTTGCTTCTCTTTCTCTCTCTCTCTGTCTCTCTCGCTCCTTCTTCCTCTTTCTCTTCCTTTCTCTATTCCTATCTGTCTCTCTCATATTTTTTCTTTTCCCACCCACTTCACTGTTTTCATATCTGTATCTTTCCTATTAATAACTTCTTTCCCACCCTTTTGAACATAATTCCATCTCTCTAAGCCTATTACAATTTTCTGTTTTTCTATCATTCTCTTTCATTCTCTTTCTGCTTCCTCTCCTTCTAGATTTAGTGACCACATCTTTCTCCTCGCTCGTCCGGAAGGAATTTGTAGGCAAAAAAGTATCTTGCATACATTTCCAGGTGGATGTCGAAGTAGAGTAAGGGAATGAGAAATTTATTACGACATTTTGGGAAATGTACCATCTTGGTGGAATACCATTTTGATAATTTACCTTTCGGCATTAGACTAAAACATGGACAAAAACTAGTCCACTGTGCGACATCGAACCCATCTAACTCTCCAATACGGAGAACGCGAAAGGATGGGGCTCATATTGCTGTGACAACAGTTGAACTTATCAAATAATTCATTCCACAGACGATAGCTAGTCCAACGAGCGGGATCGGACCCAGAAATCATTCATATCTTTGTCTGGGTGGGCGTTATCAGTTAGAACACCGAAGAAACATTGCTAGCTATTTGGAAGGTTCAAAGGTCTTTTCATTCGACAATAACTCACTGGGAGCTAATCTTCTTCACTGAAAGGTCACACGGACCTCCGAAAACAATTTAACTTTTTCCCCACGACCACAAAAACCATAAGAATGACTCGAATAGAAGACTTCAAGAGGGTTCCGGTCATCTCTAGGACGGCTTAGTAGTAAGAAGGGCAAAAATCGCTCATTATGCACTTTGAAAGATTCTCTGCGGGAAAATGAAGAAAATAAACATTCCAAGAATAAAAAATATCAAGAATTAAAATAAAACAGACGTTTTGACGTAACAAGGCAGGTCTCTTTGAAAAACACAAAAAGTGTTTTCCATGTTAATTAGGACTTGAACGATGAATTATCTAGGAATTTATAATTATCCATTCAACTTCAAGTCAAATCAAAGCTTGACTAATAAGTCATCAAATGAACACGTCAACGAGTTGGTTCATCCTTAGCCTAGTTTCAAATATAGCGGTAGTCTCCGGTTTTTCAGTACTGACCCTAGTTATACACTGTTGCATGGGCCTTAAAATGTGCGGCGTGATCCACTTTGCTCCGTTCCACTTTGCTCTGTTCCACTTTGCTCCGTTCCACTTTGCCCCATTCCACTTTGCTCCGTTTCCACTTTGCCCCGTTCCACTTTGCTCCGTTCCACTTTGGTCCGTTCCACTTTGCTCCGTTCCACTTTGGTCCGTTCCACTTTGCTCCGTTCCACTTTGCTCCGTTCCACTTTGCTCCGTTTCCACTTTGCTCCGTTTCCACTTTGCTCCGTTCCACTTTGCTCCGTTCCACTTTGCTCCGTTTTTACTTTCCGTGTCCCACCGTTGTTCATAATCCGACTAATAAAACAGATAAAAACTTTACAAATACGACACTTTGCACCCCGAAACTTCGTACCCACGTTAATACGACACTTTGCACCCCGAAACTTCGTACCCACGTTAATACGACACTTTGCACCCCAAAACTTCGTACCCACGTTAAAACGACACTTTGCACCCCGAAACTTCGTACCCACCTTAAGACGACACTTTGCACCCCAAAACTTATCTTCCTTCCCCTCATCACTTATCTTCCTTTCCCTCACTTATCTTCCTTTCCCTCACAGTGAGTGGTGACTGGACAATTCGCTCTGATATTGATTTTCGTTAACTCAACACGAAAATGCCAAGAACCAAAAAGAATTCCTCCCCAAAATCTCCGAAGTCTTCTCCTTCGACCAAATCTCCCTCCGCCAGTGTCTCAATCTCCGAAACAGTTGCCGAAGCTGTCGCCTTCGCTACATTAGATGCTCCAGACGGAATCTCGATTCCACTTTGGAAATCCCTTTCTCGGATCATAACCATGCTTTCGTCTACACTCGAAGCCATATCTTCCAAGATATGTCATTGCAATTCAACATCCCTTCCCCCTAGCGCGACACTGAAATCATCTGGGTCGCCTTCCGCCTTCTTGTCAACTACTTCTGATCAAGAGTCTCACAGAAGGGCACGTTCTCTGGTCATCGCGGGTCTTCCAGAAAGTCTCTCTCCAGCAGCAAGCGAGAGGGTCGTCCATGACGAGGCTATCGTCCAGTCTCTTCTGGATGATCTCAATATTCAAGTTAGACCAGAAGCCGTTTTCAGAATGGGTCAAGGTAATCGTAGGTTACTCAAAGTAATGCTTCCTGCTCGTTCTTTCATGTTGGCAGGACTTCGTTCAGCTTCTTCCATCCGTTCAAACCCCCGTTGGAAGGGGGTTTTCATCAGGAAGTCAATGACGCCTGATGAGTTGATGACCTGGAATGCAAAGCGAGCTCAACTGAAAGAACTCCGTCTGTCTAATCCATCGTCGACTTGGGTTCTCTACAAGGATGATCTGTGGCTGAAAGAAGAAATTGGAGGAGCACGAAGAACTCTACCGCCCCCCTTGCGGTTACCAACTTCTTCTAATCAGGGAAACTGATCCAGAAAGGACTATGTTATAGATCTTTATTTTCAACTTCCAATAAATCTAGTTCAGTATTCTCTGTTTCTTATTTCAATGCACGTTCCCTCAAAAACAAAATTGATCTACTTTACCATTATTTGTCATCAACACAACCAGATATTCTAATATGTAGTGAGACTTGGTTAAATAAAAACATAGTAGATGCCTCATTGACAGCTAATCTGCCTTATTGTGTGCTCCGCTGTGATAGAACTTCAAAAAGAGGTGGTGGTGTCTGTGCTTTTCTCCGTAATCATTTAATATACTCTGTTGTAACTCTCAAGACTAAAATATCAGCTGATGTCTTAGCTTTCGATCTCTTATGCAACTTATCACTCTCCAGAACACGTTTCATTATATGCTATCGACCGCCAAACACTACTGTGCATCAGAATAATGCCTTTTTTGATGTTCTTACTCAACTGTTAGCGGTACCTCAACAATCTGTACTTTGTGGTGATTTCAACTTAGAAATTGTTGTTGACAAAAAATGTTCTTCAACTGAGCCTCTTATCGACTTGTGTATGTACAGACTTTTCTCTTCATCAATTTGTAACTGAGCCTACACATGGTAAGAAAATAATAGATCATGTTCTTGCTAAAGCTGACTGTATCTCTAATTGTAAAGTTTGTCCTCCGTTCTCTAACTCTGATCACAATTCGATTACTTTTTCTGTATTTTTACTTTCGAACCCACAACCTGTTGTAGAAGTTTTTGATTTCAACCGGGCCAGTTATGCAGATATCAATAAGCTATTATCAAATATGGACTGGACACTTGTTTTCGATGATTTCATTTCTGTAGATGACCTAGTTGATCGATTGAATGTTATTGCGAAGTCTTTAATTGAGAAATTTATCCCTAGAAAACGTAGGAAAGCTGCTTTTGAAACTTATCCTGAGCACATCCGTAACCTCTTCGAGCATAAATTAGCCCTTTTCTCTAAAATTCATGTTCCCACTGTTCTAGAATTATTCAAACGCACTTCTCGAAAACTTGACAAGGAAATCAAGAAGTTTGAAATAAATCGACAGAAGGCTTTCTTCTCCGATCCTAGAAAGTTCTATCAATACGTAGGAAATCGTCTAAAATCCCATTCTTCGATTCCATCTTTCACAGATTTAGTTGGTTCTTTTGTTCACACGGATGAAGCTAAAGCTAGTGCTCTATCCGATTTTTTCTGTTCCGCTTTCTCAATCGATGATGGTTTGATTCCGAATGTTGATAGAGTTATTGATCATTCCCTAACTGATATGCTTATTCTTCCCGGAGACGTCAAGTACTATTTAAAAAAGCTGTCTCCTTCTCTTACGCAGACATCTGACTCTATTCCTCAGAAATTTTACAAAGAATGCGCTTCGTCGCTTGCAGAACCACTAAGCTATATTTTCAATTTCTCTCTTAAACTTGGCCATTTTCCTTCTCTTTGGAAAATATCTTACATCACTCCTATTCCAAAAAAAATCTCCACCCTTGAATGTAGACAACTTTCGACCTATCGCAATCACGCCCACACCTTCTAAAGTTTTCGAACGCATAGTTCGTGATAGGATAACAAAGTGGATGGACATGCATTCTATATTTTCTGAAGAGCAACATGGTTTCGTTCCTAGAAGATCAGTTCAATCTCAGCTTCTTTCGGTAACTAATAGTTGGACGAGAGCCCTCGACCAAAGTAAATCTGTCGATTGTCTCTATTATGACTTGACTAAGGCTTTTGATGTTGTCTCGCATTGTAAACTTCTCCACAAACTAGAAAGTTTAGGCATTCGTGGAAATCTTTTGAGATGGACTAGAAGTTTTCTAACAGGACGTTGTTTCAGTGTTAAGGTCAACCGAACATTTAGTGACACTAGAGAAATATCATCTGGAGTCCCACAGGGATCGGTTTTAGGGCCGCTATTCTTCTTGATCTATATCAACGATTTGCCTCGAATTTTTTCCAACTTACCCTCAGTTAGTATTCAGCTGTTCGCTGATGACATTAAGTTGTATATTTCTTATGATGAACTAGGTGCTCAAATCGCTAAATCCCAACTCTGTTTAGCAATAAATCAATTCGATAGGTATTGCGATACATGGCAGTTGGCAATAGCTGAAAAGAAATGCATTGTTCTATATTTAGGTAATAAAAACCCATGCTCAACCTATTATGTAAGTCCAAATACTCTTTTCACGAAATCAACTTCTGTTAGAGATTTAGGTATTTTAATAGATGATTCCCTGTCTTTCAAATCACAATATGAGCTTTTGTGTCGGAAGGCATTACAAACAGTTTATGCCTTATTCAGAATTATTTCATGTATCACACCAGATATATATGTAAGATGTTACAAATCATATTTTCTACCGATTTGTGAATTTTCTTCATCGGTTTGGTCTCCTCATTTAAAAAATGATATTAGGAAAATAGAGAAGGTCCAGCATATATTTACTAAACTTCTCTATTTTAGATGTAATTTAAACTGCTCTCCTAATATTAGTTATGAGAATCGTTTGAATACTTTAAATTTGACCTCTCTATATTGTAGGAGAATCATTAATGATCTCACTTACGCTTTCAAAATAATCCGAGGTGAAGTTGATCTTAAAGTTAGTACCTTTTATGTGTTCAAACCGTGTAATGGTAGAACATCCGCCTTTAATTTCCACATACCTTTCACAAATAAGAGGTTAACTTTCAATTGTTTTGGAGTAAGAACGTCTAGGTGGATGATTAATTTACCTGCTCAAGTTATGACTTCTCCTAACTCTAATGTGTTCAAAAAGAGGCTCAAGATGCTAAATGTTCTTGAAATTCTCGATCTGCACTTACCTAATCTCTGAGTTGTTCCCTTTTTTTGCTTTCTCTCTCCTTTCTTGTTCTAGAAAATCATTGTTCAGATGTTATTGTCAAGAACAACGCTCACTATTGTATGAGTTATCTTATGTTTTGTCACATCAGTATTGATGTATGAATAAATAAATAAATAATTAAAACATCGTACCTACGTTAATACGACACTTTGCACCCCGAAACTTCGTACCGACGTTAATACGACACTTTGCACCCCGAAACTTCGTACCCACGTTATTACGACACTTTGCACTCCGAAACTTCGTACCTACAGTACCGCCCAAAATGTTAACATATATTGAATTATTGAACATAACTTTTTTCAAAGATAAAATTCAAAGCTCAAATTTTCACAGAAGTTTTTTGGGGTGTCTGTACCGTACCGGACACCATTTGGAGTGATTTATTAATTGTCTCCAAGAAATACACCAAAATTGGTATATCTTCCATTTTTCAGTTTTTTCTCCATGATTTTTTTGTTGAATTTTTTTTTGTTTTTCGAACTTCATTCATAAAAATTTTGTTTCAAGTCATGATTTGAACTGTTGGACATCGAAATACAAGTAAAATAATGTAAGAACCTGTTGTTGCTGGGGCGAAACAGGGCCGGTCACAGAGCGAGCTCGCCCAGCAGTTCGGGGTAACTCAGAGCGCTATCTCCCGTATCCTCCGGCGTTTTCGAACCCAGGTAAACGAATTTTATACAACTGAATAACTTTGGAACACAAAAAAATGCAGGGACGAGTCATCGTGAAGACAAGTTCGGGGAGACCCCGCGTAACTTCGAGGTACATGGACCGAAGCATCCTGCGCGCATCTCGCGAAGACCCGAAACGCACTGCTAAAGACATTCAAGCTGTCATATCAAGGCCCGCGACTCCTGCTCCTTCAATAACTACCATCAAACGCCGTTTGCAAGCCGCTGGACTGAATGGAAGGCGGCCTGCAAAGAAGCCTTTCAGCAGCGAAAAAATCGTAAAGTTCGAGTTCAGTGGGCTAAGGATCACCTCAGTTGGACACGCCGTGAGTGGTCTCAGATTGTTTGGAGCGATGAATCCAAGTTTAATATGTTCTGCAGTGACGGTCTGAGGTGGGTAAGACGTCCAGCGGGCAAGCGTTTCCTGCCGCAATACCAGTCGCTCACAGTCAAACATGGCGGTGGTTCTGTGATGGTCTGGGGCTGTTTTTCCGCCAGCGGCATGGGTCCACTGAGACGTATTGTCGGAAATCTCGATCGTTACGGCTATGAGAACATAATGGAAAGCACTATGCGCCCTTGGGCCCTCTCCGAATTCGGTCGTGGGTTCACCTTTCAACAAGATAACGACCCGAAACATCGACCTCAGCACGTTCAGAACTGGTTTCGCCGTCGGCATGTGGATGTTTTGGACTGGCCGAGCCAGCCTCCCGATTTGAACATCATCGACAGTTATGGGAACATTTGCAACGAAAATTGACGGGAAAAACATGCAGAAATGCTGATGAAAAGTTTAAGCAGCTAGAGGAGGAATGGAAGGCGATTTCGCAAGTAACCATTAACTCTTTGATTGATTCTATGCCTCGTAGATGTCAGGCAGTCATTGACTCCAAAGGATATGCCACCAAATACTAGAATATTTGTTTTTAATAGTTCGAAAAAAATTGAACATCTCTATAAGCACTTTTTACTATTTCCATTTTTTTTAACGAATGAACCTAATAAAACATTTTCCAAAGTTGTTCTATCACTCGAAACATGTGAACTTGGCTTGTAAAATATCTGAAAATTTGAGCTTCATTCGTTTTTTTTTTGAAAAAAGTTATGTTCAATAATTCAATATATGTTAACATTTTGGGCGGGTACTGTACGTTAATACGACACTTTGCACCTCAAAACTTCGTACCCACGTTAATACGACACTTTGCACCCCGAAACTTCGTACCCACGTTAATACGACACTTTGCACCCCGAAACTTCGTACCCACGTTAATACGACACTTTGCACCCCGAAACTTCGTACCTACGTTAATACGACACTTTGCACCCCAAAACTTCGTACCCACGTTAATACGACACTTTGCACCCCGAAACTTCGTACGCACGTTAATACGACACTTTGCACCCCGAAACTTCGTACCCACGTTAATACGACACTTTGCACCCCGAAACTTCGTACCCACGTTAATACGAGACTTTGCACCCCGAAACTTCGTACCCACGTTATTACGAGACTTTGCACCCCGAAACTTCGTACACACGTTAATACGACACTTTGCACCCCAAAACTTTGTACCCACGTTAATACGACACTTTGCACCCCGAAACTTCGTACACACGTTAATACGACACTTTGCACCCCGAAACTACGTACACACGTTAATACGACACTTTGCACCCCCGAAACTTCGTACCCACGTTAACACGACACTTTGCACCCCGAAACTTCGTACCCACGTTAACACGACACTTTGCACCCCGAAACTTCGTACACACGTTAATAAGACACTTTGCACCCCGAAACTTCGTACACACGTTTATACGTTGGGCATTTCCCATGCACTTTACTGTTTTATCGAATTTTTGGCACTTTGTTACTTTGGGGGGCGCGTACTTTACTCTGGGAGAGAGACAGGCTACTTTCCACATATTTTTCCCTTAGGCAAAGGTTAAGCTAACGATGGCGTTAATTTTGGTTGATTGACTCAAGAAATTTGGCGTTAATTGACTCAAGAAATGAAGTGAAACTCAAGTTAAGCGTTCCTCATAAAGAAAATGGATAGAAATCGGTAGAAAATGACAAAATTAAAGGACTCTTCATTCTTTTTTTTCCGGGTGACCGAATGACGGCTGTTTTTCCCTCCCTCTGGCGCAGGTAACCTTCTCTGATGGCTGTTTCATCATACATGCATCGAAACATGTGCTCAGAGCATTTTTTTAAAAAAGTTGAACA
>OZ057409.1:7573763-7624667 GCA_964056735.1 Allodiplogaster pararmata | reverse complement strand
TTTCTCTTTCTCTTTCTCTTTCTCTTTCTATAACAACTATAACAAAGACACTATAACAACAAAACAAAGACACTATAACAACAATTTTCATCGCAATGTGTAAGAATGATTAGCAAGGAATCAAATAATACAATCAATTCACACATGCGTGACACTCTACCAGTTAAAGTAAAAATGGAGAAAAAAGTATTTTTTAATGGAAAACCGAAAAAAAGGAGTAGGACAATATGTGTTACAGATGTACGATGATTTGTCAACGGCGATGGATGAAGCAGACGAAGACGAGGAGGTTCTTTTCACAGTTTTTACCGGCGAGGGCGACTTCTATTCAAGTGGGAACGACTTCTCACCCGAGCAGATAGCAACCAAGTTCGTTCCTGTAACGCCCAATATACATCTTCAAGTTCTCAGTTACACAATACATCTGCAAAGTCTTGGTTTAGAAACAAGGCATTCGGCCTTTTTATATGGCACTTTCCCATGGAATGGCAATGGGTCTCCTTCGTTTCATGGTACGAAAAGATAAATTGGAGGAAACGATTCGTTTGCGTGCGTTAAATTGGCATCTAACGCACAGAAAAAAGGATGCGTTTTGAAGATGAAGAGAGATTGTTGGGTTTCATCCCGGTCTGTGGACTATTCTTTGAGTGTGGAATTTAACTCACATATCTCTCCTCGTCCCCTCGACAGTAAGATTTTGATATGAGTGAGTTACTCGAAACCGATGGCTGCTGCTCATTCTCTGGAGCCATTGAAGTATTCGACATTATACCTCTTCAAAGGCAAGTGTTCCAAAATTTCAACGCCTTGGTCGGAGGTTTGGAAATAAACAAACACCATCGCTTAGAGGATGGAAATAATTTCTTAGAAGGAAGAATGGCATTTAACCATTTTAATAGAGTTGCGAGGTCATAGTAAAGTTTTCATTAGTATTCAACACGAATAGGTAGTCATAAACTCATGAAGAAAGAATTTGCAACACTTTGAGAGAAATAACAAAAGTAGACGTGAATAATATACATATATGTGTATATACAT
Organism: Allodiplogaster pararmata; assembly: GCA_964056735.1. NCBI lineage: Eukaryota > Metazoa > Nematoda > Chromadorea > Rhabditida > Diplogasteridae > Allodiplogaster > Allodiplogaster pararmata. The sequence goes on along the minus strand of OZ057409.1, from coordinate 7,623,629 downwards.
ATATGTATGTATTATATGTATAATAAATATATATTTCTCATTCCCCATCTCTGATTTTTGAACATCTGTATATATATAAATCAGATATAGTGAAGGAAAGCTCGTTTTTTGAATAGTTTTAATCATTATCGTTGTTTCTGAAGTAAAAAACATGAAGTTCTACGCATGAAAATAACATTTTGCATATTCAAATCGCTTAGCCTATAGTTTCATCTTTTCATGGAAGACAGTCGTGAAAAGTACTGTTTTTTTTCTTGCTAAACATTTCAAAACAGTTATTGATTCTAACTCGATAGGTTGCACTTTGAATGTTGTTTCATTTAAATTACAATTAATCGCTCTAAAAAAACTCAGTTAGTAACATTCAAAAGGCTGCTGTGGGAAAAAAAGCGACGAAACTTTTTCGCTTTGAAATATTTACACAGAATACAAAAGATATGTATGTAACCCAAGATTATAACAATCCTGAAATTGTCCTCACACCTTCCTTCCCAACGCATTCTTCGATTTTCAGCCTACGCGACTTCCCGTACGCCAAGTGGGTGACGAGGCTGATTGATCACAAAAATATTCTCATCGCACTCGTGAATGGACCAGCGATCGGAGTCGCCTGCACAACCCTGGCGCTTTTCGACTACGTTGTCTGCTCATCGTCGGTTAGTCTCATTTGTCTCAATTCATCTTCGTCGTTTGGTCTCATTTGCCTCTCTCTTTGACTCGCTTCCTGTGAAGACTGTTTTTCTGCTGGTTTTCGTTTTAGTAATTGAGTTCTTACCTTCTAGGACTATTCTTTCTACACCAACAATCTTTTGACTGCGGCTAACTGGTCATCTATCCAAACAGGAGAATATGTATTGATAAAGATATATTCGAGCGCATTCTTCTTCTTCTTAGCGTTGTCCCGCGATGCCAGGGTTCGATTTGTGGATCTTCTTTCTCCATTTGTTCCGATCGAAGGCATCTTCTGAGCATAGATGACTGGCTTTCAAGTCCGCATTGATGGTGTCTTGCCATCGCTGCTTCGGTCGCCCTATCGGTCGCCGACCGTCCACTTCAAGATTGTAGGCAGTGCTGGCTACAGTTTCCGGTGATGCTTTGATGACATGGCCGAACCATCTCAGCCGATTTTCGCGAAGCTTCTCGTCGATGGGGGTGACGCTAAAACCTCTCCTTATAGTGTTCTCGTCATGAACGGTGACCCCAAAACTGCTCTGCATCGTTCAAATGCTTCATTCAATCACTCTTCTATGATGCCGCCTCGCGTCCTGACAATCCCATCATTGTTGAGTCTTGATATTCCATCTGTCCCACTTCCTTTCGTCGAATGTCTATTCCAAAGGATCATCCAACAGGCCCTTCAGCCTCTTCAGAAGGCATTGGCCGATCAATCCATAGAGATAGCTTTCTTACGTCAAACACTCATCCGAAAAGAAAACAATTGCTCTCGTCGTCCTTCTCATCAACACAATTCTACTAAAATTATCGAATTTAACTCTCGTAACACAGTTCAACCTTCTCACACTCCCATGACCCTTCCAAAGAGCCAGCCTCCCCGATACTCCTACTCGGCACTTCCCGCTGAATGGGGTAGCCCCATAGTCTCTCGCAGTCAATACAAACCACTCACAACTACCACCATTAAAACAGCTGAAGCTCCTTCTTCTCACTCAATCTCCACTCAAACCACTCACTCTCCCGCTCGTCCTCGTCTATCTCTCATTCCACGTCTAGTACTCCCTGTCCCTTCGTCTCACGTCTCTTCTGCCTCCCACATTGCCTCTTCCTGTGCCTCCACCATTGCACCTCAACACTCTCCCTCCTCGATCAACCTCCAACCAGAGAGCCCGGTCAAACCACGACGCACCACGCGAGCCAAAGCCGGAAAGAGAACTCTACCCTCCAAATAGGACAGGTCAGGTGCGAGTTCATACCTTAACTGTATTTCTTTCAATGCTCGCTCCGTAAGAAACAAGCTTTATGACCTTTATCACCTGTTACGTTCTTCCTCGATCAACATCTTCTTTCTTTGCGAAACGTGGCTCTCCTCCTCCGACGCGGACTCGATGCTCGTCGATGGTCTCGCCTTCTCGGTCTTCCGCGCTGACAGGCAGGGCGACGACAGAGGTGGCGGTGCTCTTCTCCTCGTCAAATCCAGCCTCTCCCCGGTCCTCGTCTCCTCCTTCACTCATACACACACTGAAGCCATCGCCGTCGACATCTTCCCAAATGCCTGTCTCTCCATTCCATTTTCCTCCATCCGTCTCATATCATGCTATCGATCACCCAATTGCTCCATTGAAAGCACAAACCATCTCCTTGACTTCCTATCCCCTCATTGTTCGCTACCTTCTCCCACTATCATTTGTGGAGACCTTAACCTTCCAAACATAAACTGGACTGATACAACTGCTCCTATTAACTGTTCTCTTTCCAATACGTTCCTCAACTTCATGTGTGACAATCATCTAGCCCAACATGTTCTTTTGCCTACTCGTGCTTCTAGTGTTCTTGATTATGTGTTTTGCAATGACAATATCATCTCTGATTGCTTCCCTTCTCATCCATTTGCAACTAGCGACCACAAATCCATATATTTTCGTATCTCCAATTGTATTTTTTCCCCACATGTTGGTCTATCATCATTCCAACCTCATTGGAGGAAAGCTCCTTGGGAAGTTATTAATTCTACTATTCATTCTGTTGATTGGACTTTCATTTTTTCGTCTCTCATTATGGACGACTGTGTTCTTTATCTCACAAACTTTCTCACTTCTCTCATATCAGAAGTAGTTCCACATACCAAATTTGAACCTCCTCATCTCAAATATCCAATTAAGATTAGAAAACTCTTCAGTTTTCTCCAAAGATGCAGGAAAAGATCTCCTTTATCATCTTCTACTTCTCGTGCATGCAGAAAACTCCATCGCGAGATCAAAAGATTTGAATGTAAACGTGAAGACTCTCTTGTTCTCCCTAGGAACAATAAATTGTTTTACCGTGCCCTTGCCAATAGGACCAAACCATCCAATGTTATCTCTTATCTCATTATCAATAGCTTCCCCATTACTTCTTCTGATGAATTGTCCAAAGTTTTCTCTGATCTATTCTCCACAGCTATTACCTCTCCTACTGCAGGCCCTCTGCCTCCACCCTTATTATCTCCTTGTATTGATTATATTCCGATTATTTCTCCTCTAGACATTAGTAGTATTATTGCTCGAATCAGTCCAAAAGTCAATAGATCTCCTGATTCCATACCTAGCATACTCACAAAACAATGCAAAGACTCTTTATCTGTTACTCTGTCTATTATTTTTTCCAATTGCTTCACACTTGGTTACTATCCTGCTTCATGGAAATGTGGTATTGTTATACCGATGCATAAGAAGGGCAAGAAAACAGATCCTAACAACTACCGCCCGATTACCTTAGGATGTTCTTTCTCGAAAATTCTTGAAAAACATGTTTTTAATTTGCTTTATACTCATCTAGAAAAAAATTAGATTCTCCGTTCCAATCAAGCTGGTTTTAGACGAAAAAGATCCACTATCTCATCACTCGTTCACTCCTACTCACTATATCTTTCTTTTCTTTCCAAAAAAACACCTTTCCATATCTGTCTAATTGACTTTTCGAAAGCGTTCGATACGGTTGATCATAGGTTTCTTTTGTACAAACTCGAGTGTTGTGGTGTCAGCTCTAACCTTCTCGCTGTCATTGAATCGTTTTTATTCAACAGGTCATTTCGTGTCCAGATAGATGATTGTTTGTCTGATACCAAACGAACAGGTGTTGGTGTTCCACAAGGCAGTTGTTTAGGCCCTCTTTTCTTTTCTGTTTTTATAAATGACCTCGTTGACTATCTTCCTCCTAATGTTCACTGTTTTTTATATGCTGACGATGTCAAGTTTTTTTCTGACTCTCCTATTCTTCTTCAAACTGCCATTGATATTGTACACGACTTCGGCCAATCCTGGTCTCTCAAAGTCTCTGTTCCAAAATGTGCCATAATGCATTGTGGTCCCAGCAATTCTTTCAAATCATTCTATATAAGCAATTCTCCTCTTCCTTCTGTTGGCACTATGAAAGATATTGGTATTGTATTTGATTGTTCTCATCATCATCATCTTTATCTCGTGATCATTACAGATGTTACAAACAATCACAAAGTATCCAGCAAAAGGCATTGCACTCACATTGCTTTCGTATATAAATAAAAATATAATTGAATGAAATGAAATGAAATTCCAATTAAAGTTGTAAACAAAATCTTATCTTAAATACTGACGTGGAATTATCAACAATACACGGTTAGAGAATGATTCAGAAGAAATGCTAAGAATGCTATCATCCATATTGTTGACTATTGCATACGTACGATTAGAAAACGAATGAGCAGTAATGTTGTCACTAGCTTTAACAAGCGGAAAAAGCTTATTTGAGAGACCACGAGTATTTGATTCTTTGATAGAGAAAAAATCAGTGATCAAAACATCGGATGAGCCGATCAAAATAGAATGTAGTAATCGAAAAGTTGCTATTTGTCTTCTATCCAGTAAAGAATGCAAATCAAACATTTCACAAGCTAGTCTATAACAAGTCCATGGTATATTACAGCGGAAGAAAAGGCGTCTTAAAAACAGATATTGGACATTTTCAAGCATACGCTTTTCGTATAACAAGTGTGGATCATATACAGGGGAAGCATACTCTAAAATAGAACGTATGTAAGCTTTGTAAACATGTGTCAAAACTATGGGATTACACGATTTCATTGCTATAAAAATAAAGTTCACACGTTTAGTTGCTTTATTAACTATGTCAGTAATATGATTAGAAAAAGAATGGTTCTCTGAAATTATCACTCCAAGATCTTTAATAAACCCGGGTGTGTGCAATGGCTGCCCTAAAAAAGTATAGGAGGTGCGTGGATTCGATTTTCCGAAATGTAATACAGCGCATTTAGAAACGTTAACAGTCATTTGCCACGCAGTAAGCCAGTTTTCTATGATTCTTAAACAATCGAAAATTTTAATATAGGACGAATTATCATCAACGACTACCAAGAGTTTCAAGTCATCTGCAAAAAGAAAAGGTGTAGCAGGTAATGAGTCAGCAATGTCATTGATGAATATAAGAAAGAGAAGAGGACCAAGAACACTACCCTGGGGCACTCCCGAGATAACCGGAACAGAAGAAGAAAGTGCATCATCTACTTGTACACTTTGCACTCTATCAACAAGCCATGCTTTGAGCCAATTGAGCAACTTGCCGCTTATACCATAAGACGATAGTTTTTGCAGAAGTTTTATATGGCTCACTGTATCGAAAGCTTTAGAAAAATCGAAATAAAGTACGTCACAGCAAACGTTTTGTGAGTGAAGTTTGTGCAAAAGATTCTGAAAAGAGAGGAGTTGGAGGACTGTGCTTCTATTTTCACGAAAACCATATTGATACGGCGAAAGCAGAGAATTTTCGTTCAAAAATTTAGTGATTTCATGCTTAATCATCCGCTCGAGGCATTTACCAATACTACTTGTTATTGAAATGGGTCTGTAGTTTTCTGGATTGTTTTTACTGCCTTTTTTGAATATTGGCTTGACTATTGCTTGTCTCCATGCATTGGGTAAATGTACAGATTCGAAAGAGGCGGAGAATATTAGCGAGAGAGGAAATGCGAGTGATGTGCAGCACTTTTTCAATAAGATGGAAGGAATTTTATCAAAGGATAGAGAAGTTTTAGAAGCCATGTTTTTGAGAAATTTTTCAACAATAAATGGGGAAAAATCTATGTTTTCACAAACACTGTTAGTTCTATTCACAAAGAGAGGAGTGCAATTATTATCATTCACAAAGATTGAAGAAAATTGATCGGAAAAAGTTTCAGCTTTCTCTAATGAAGAAATAGCCAAGGAATTATCGTGACGTGTTAATGAAGGGAAAATGATTTGTTTGTTATAGACCGAGCGCATATGTTTAAAAATTCCATTTGCACCTTTCTCAAACAATTTTTTTTCTTTATATACTATCTCACGCCTGATTGCACGACGAAGTTTTTTGCATGTTTTTGAGTAATCCGAAAGGTTTGAAATATATGCTCCAGCTTTCCATAAAATATGCTTTTTCTTCATTAATTTTTAACTTGTGAAGAGTGAGTTTTTGTTGAAAAGTTGACTAGCGGAACGCATGAATCAATTACTGTGTGAATAGCATTGAGGAAGCGATCATACATGTTAGTTACATTGTCTCCTAAGCCGAGTGCTTTGACCCAATCTATGTTAGCTATCATAATGTTGGCAGTTACGTAATCTCCTCTCTTCCATGCACGTGCTAGAATTTTTCTGTCTCTTCCAACATTATAAGAAAGGGAAAGAGAAAGATAGACGTCAGCATGATCAGCTAGGCCTGCTTTTACTTCGCAATCAGAGACAAGAGATGAGTCACTAACAAACATGAGATCTAAGAGATTAGAGCCGCGAGTGGGACTTGAAACGCATTGAGAAAGGCCGTGAGAGATTGCAAAGTGCAAAAGGTTTCGGCATTGAATGCATGCAATCTTGAGAGAAAGAGTGTACCAGTCAATATGCGGGCAGTTAAAGTCCCCGGATATGATACAAGGCAGAGAAGAAGAAGAAATTAATTGAGAGAGACACTGGAGCAATTCCAAGTTACTTGAACTGTGATTAGCATGATAAATTGAAACAAAGCGAATAGCAATAGGAATAGAAGTTTCAATGGCTAATATTTCTAGTTTTTCATGAAAGGGAATTTGAGAACAGGGAATTTCTGCAAACATGACATTTTTATGGAGATAAATAGCAACACCTCCGCCTTTGATGTTGCGATCATGTCTAATAATGGAATAATTATTCGAAGAAACAAACGAGTCAGGAACAATATCAGAGAGCCATGTTTCACATACTGAAGCTATAGAAACATTTTGCTGATCTAGTGAACAAAGAAAAGGGGAAATTTTGTTACGGATAGATTGAACATTTGCTTGTAATATAACAAACTTTTTCAAAGAAGGATGGGAGCTTCTTTCTGTCTGGATTTGATGCTGTCTCTTGTTCGTTCTTCTTTCTTCCAGTCTTCTCTCTCCGTCGGCAGCTGTGTCAGTCGCAAATTCCTCACAGTGAAGATCCTTTTCCCTGCTTCGTCGTTTCGTTGGATGGCTTCCGCCCATGCTTGTTTGTAGACTAGCAGATCGGCTGCATTGTAGTCTGGTCGAGCAGTGATTGCTGTGGAGTGCTCTCGACGATGAATGTGGAACTTCTTCAGGAAGTTGAGTGCACTCTCGCGGGAGTGGAATACCACTACAAGTGGTCTCGGCTCCACTTCTCCATGCCTCTCCTTGCCAATCCGAAAAGTTTTGACTGCTTGGTCACCACTACAGTTAGCAATCAAGTTCGACACAGTTTCAGCATCGTCTCCCTCGGGGACTCTTCTTAGGAAGACTCTTCTCTGGCGTTCGCTGTCATTCTCTCGCTCACGGAATGTTTCTCTGACGGCTGTTTTCACAGGAATCCATGATTGAGGGTTGGTACTTGGAATAGAACATTGCTCCGAAAGTGCATTTACTTTGAATTTCAATTCATTGACGACCGAATGAAGTTTTCCATTTTCTTCCATAAGCTGAACGATTTTTTTGTTGATTCTGAGCAGCATGGTCTGGAGATCAGCATGAACCGTTGCCAAATCCAGAGTTGTTGGTGTGGGGAACTTCTTCTTCTTTTTGTCAAGAAGTATATTTTTGCTCCAATCCGAGCACTGATATTTTTCTGTATGACGAATATCAGTGGTATTTAGCGCTAGAGATGAAGATTTAAAAGATAGATGGCTGGGAGAGATAAGAGAGCTTTTAGAATCATCACTGCTCATGATGAAAGAAAAGGATGGGAATGAGAAAAGGATGTTCTCTTTCATTTTCTTGTCATATAGATTCTACTGTACTGAAAGCCACTAGAGCTATTAATGTTATTCTTCGTTCGTTCAAAACCTCTTCTATCCCAGTACTCGTACATGACTATAAAACTTGTATTCTACCTCTTCTTGAATATGGTAGCGAAATCTGGTCCCCAGTAGCCACTGGTCATATAAACAATCTCGAACGAGTTCAGAGAACTTTTACTAGACGTATTTTCGCCCGTGCTGGTCTCCCGGTTACTGACTACCTCTCCCGTTTGAATACGCTGTCTATTTCAACTCTTGAATATCGCCGTCAAATTATTGACCTTTATTTTGTACACAAGATGATTCATGGTAACATATCTCTCGATCATTCTTACTTACTTAAGATTTCCCCTTCTCCTTACTCACATCGCATTTCTCACTCACTAAGAATCATTCTACCTTTCAAACTTCCTCATTCTCATAGTACATGTGTTTCCCGGTCCATCAATATATGGAATTCATTACCATCTCACATTGTTTCGTTATCTTCTTCTTTGCCTTTCAAAAGTGCTTTATTACTACTTCCTCAAGAAGTTATTGTGTCAAAATCCAAAATACATCGCCTATAACTTCGCTACTTACCTATTTTTTTCTCTGTTTTGATTCCTGAAATCACATAAGTGAAAACCATCCAATGTACTATATGCAAATATATGCAAGGAATAAAGAATGAATGAATGAATTATAGTGTCATTTGGTAGGTGCTCACGGAGGGAGAATCCCATGATCCAAAGTATCATGGGATTCATCCGCGTACAGGATGGTCCCTGCAAGGTCACCCTGTAGGTCACGAGTAATAATGTCCATGACAAGAATGAAGAGGAGTGGCGATAGCGCTGATCCTTGATGTACGCCCACACTCACTGGAAAACTAATATTCGTGCGCATTAATCTGAAGAAATTTTTGTTCTCTAAGTCAAAATTGAGCCAAATGAAATGAACACATAAATTTAAAGAATAGAGTGCATCAAGAGGTATACAATAGGATCTTAACCCTATAACGTTTTCCCATTAGGGCTGATGCCAGTGAAATAGCATCGTGCCCTACTCCGGTGAACAAATCGCTCTTAACAAGATGATCGTCAACTTAGGTGCGTGTGTAAACAGAACAAGTTCCACGGGGTTCAAAATGCTTCTCATTATACTTTCAAAAGAGTTAACCTCGACATGTCTTTGTGCGAATAACAACAGCGTTTTTCCAGGCTTACTTCTCGACTCCCTTTTCTTCCATTGGCGTTTGTCCTGAGGCATGCAGCAGCGTCACGTTCTACAGGACTCTTGGAACATCAAAGGTCAGTCTTGAAAGCCAAGTCTTGAAATAATCAATAATGAATGAGTTTACTTCGGGACATATTTCATCTTATTCGTTGCAAACAGAGAAACTCGAGAAAAACAGAGGAGCTGCTGAAATCGTTGAATGAGCGGCAAACGTGCCCACGTATTCGCTTTCTGAATGTTGCTTTTATCCAGTAAGCTACAGTGCGTCCCAAAACTAAAGCCCATCTAATTTTTTCATGTATTTTTGGTTAAAGTAACTGTTTAGGGTGGAAAAATAGATAAACATTTGAGAGGACATAGAAAAACACTACCCGTAGGTTTCAGCGCTGCTGTTTGTCACATAAAGTAGTTCCTAAGAATTTCGAAAATTTGAGAAGCTTACAAGGGAACGTGGTTCAGACCCATATAAAATTGAGATAAAAGTTTTCTCTCGGTAAAGATATGATATGTCCCAAGATGCAGGTCCTCTTAAAATCTGCCAACATCATCTGTAAATGTGGGAAAAACTTATTTGAAAAACCTTCCACGAATTTTCAGAAACATTGTGTGCGCTGTATATTTTTGATATTCTTACTATGATTCAAAATAATGAAGTGACAGCTTGGCGCAGTGGGGTGAGGCAGGGATTGCAGCCGATGATAGGTTAAAAGTTCGATACCGTCCCAGCCGTTTTTTGTTGCTACTTTTAGGAAACCAAAGAATCGAACTTAGAACAAGTTTTCAAAGCTGTAGCTTTGAGCGTATAAATTTAATTGTTCATTGAAACTTGTTCACCAATAAAAAACTATATACGGAAAAAAAATTCCGCGAAAAAATTTCCATCTCTAATGGTAGTGTAGTGATAATCTATGACGAAACCTTTAAAACATAGGAAATATTCACAATAACAGCATCTGATCATAGGGACACATTCGCAAGAACTCGAAGAGCATTCTTGCTCTGTGATAGTGGTGAAAGCATATTCCGAGAGAGTTTCGAATTGGACTGCAACCCTATCCAAGTACCCCGCACCCCTCCAACTGTATTGAAGAAAGTTAATGAATCGAGGAGCATAGAACTGATTATACATAGGTTAGAGAAAGAAGAAGCAATATTCTATCTTTTTGTGAAACGATGAAGTTCGCAATATCGAGAACCCACACATGGTTCCCCAGTTTACGATAGAAGCACTTGAATGATCGGAAAAAGTATTTGTCTAATGTTTAACACAGAGCTGTGCATTTTCGAAGTATATTTCTGATCGTTGATTTCGACAAACCTCCCACTCTCCAAAATCCTTGTGAACCCTTCAGCCGCGACATTAATCTCTCGAAAAAAGTTGAGTGATCGACGATGTATCTGTAAAAATGACATCATTGCTCGATGAATGAGATCATCGAGTCAGTGTTAATACAACTGAAATTTTTCACGATGAGATCATGGCTCTCGCACTTTTTAGGCAAAACATGTTGGATCAGTGAGGTATGAGATGATCTTGCGAGAGCACGCGAAATAACATCTTAAAGTACGAGAAATTGAGATTTCACATGTCGTCTTCCTCTCCAAATGAATCTTAAAATACTAACCAATCGCAACCTAATTTGTTTCCGTACTTAAAAATCATTTCACTTTTTTTGTTGAACATTTCATTAAAATTTTTGTTTTTTGTTGTATTCTTGACACTTCGTACCGCGACAATTCGTACCCCGAAACTTTGTACCCAACATTTTTCTTCTTGTTACCACTTTTTTCTTCCAACATTTTTCAAAATTTTCGCCTAATTTGAATGACATGAGGTCATCGCACCGATGATCTCATCGTTCAGAGATTAATGTCGCGGCAGATATTCTTCTCTCCCTGATAGTCGGTGGAATGGTCAGTGGGATAGGTTTACTGCCAAACTTCATCAGTAGGAGAGTCACAACAACGGAGGGTTCAAAGTTCATTTTAAACTTTTGAACCAATTGTTGTTATTGGACTTTAAGACTGTTTGATGATGAAAATATGTGGCCGAATTCCAATACAACTTTCACATGGGAACTCTTTTGATTCTTTGGAAACGCCCACAACTTTCCCAGACTTTTCTCATTATAATGATTTCTCTTTCTCGTCCGATTTTTTGGGTTCCTAAAAAAAGCAACAAAATATCGACTGGGACGGTTTCGAACTTTTAACCTATCGGCTCCAATCCCCGCCTCACCCCACTGCGCCACGTTCTCACTTTATTATTTTGAATCAAAGATAGACAGCGCGCGCACACAATGTTTTTGAAAATTCGTGGTGTTTTTTAAAATAAGTTTTTCTCACATTTACAAATGAGATTGGCAGATTTTGAGCGAACCCGCATCTTTGGACATATCATATCTTCACCGAGAGAAAACTTTTTCAATTTTTATATGGGTCTGAACCACGTTCCCTTGTTAGCCTCATAAAAAGATAGAGGTATTAAGGCGAATCGAATGCTGTTGTTCGATGAACGGCTGAGCGCGGAAGAAGCTCTCGCGTGCGGATTCGTTGGAGAAGTTTTCCCGCGCGAAGAGTTCCGCGTCAAAGCCGAAGCGCTTATTGAGAAGTTCCGCAAACTACCGCAACACGTTGGCTTTTTTTTCGTTTGCTTCTTGCGAAAAACATACCGAGAAAAAAATTTGATTATAAGCAGAATTTAAAATCGAGAAAATATGAACAATTACAGTACGAATGTACATGACAACGGATGACTGACTCAAGGTACACGGTAAACCATAAGTACTCCAATGACAACGGATGACTGACTCAAGGTACACGGTAAACCATAAGTACTCCAATGACAACGGATGACTGACTCAAGGTACACGGTAAACCATAAGTACTCCAATGACAACGGATCACTGACTCAAGGTACACGGTAAACCATAAGTACTCCAATGACAACGGATGACTGACTCAAGGAACACGGTAAACCATAAGTACTCCAATGACAACGGATGACTGACTCAAGGTACACGGTAAACCATAAGTACTCCAATGACAACGGATCACTGACTCAAGGTACACGGTGAACCATAAGTACGCCAATGACAACTGATGACTCACACAAGGTACAGGGTGAACCATAAGTACGCCAATGACAACTGATGACTCACACAAGGTACAGGGTGAACCATAAGTAAAACTCATTTCCCTGATTTCATGTCGAGCTCAAGATGGCCCTCTTCCTTGCCGGAACTTACCCCCTTGATAACTCTTATTTTGAGAGCAAGCTGGCTGCTCATTCCGAAAAAAATGGTTTCTCTGAAGAATTCGCTTCAGAAGAATGGGCCAAAATATACAGAAAATACGTGCGTTCAAAGACTGAAGCTTTTATCAAGCTGCTTCGAACTGTAGTTTAGGTCAAACGACGCAGAATCGGATGAAATATCGACCCAGTGTACAAAACGCTTGCAGCTAATACATACAGGAATTTCAAGTTCACCGCTTCTCTTTAACCAAGATATAAGCAAATTAACTCATTAATGTACTTATGGAACACCTTGTATTTCAGTATTCAAAAAATAGATTCAGGTATTCACAGATAAAATTCCAAATAATCACAGGTATCAACAGCAAATGTCAAGCATTAACAAAAGAAATTTCAGTTGTATTATGAGCAGCTAAAAACACAAATTTATGAGCAGCGGAAACGTTTAAGATTTCTTCAAAACTAGAAGCACCGGGCTTATTCGCTTGAGTAGTAAGTTGAAAAATTAAGTTGAAAAGTTAAGTTGAAAAATTAAGTTGAAAAGTTAAGTTGAAAAATTAAGTTGAAAAGTTAAGTTGAAAAATTAAGAACAAGAGTGAGCGTGGAGGGTTTTGAGGAAGGGTTATATGTATGTACATTGCAAACATGAAAAAACGTTGAAAAAATCGGAAATTTAACAATAATATGAGGCGCAGTTTTGTGATAGGCTCAACTCACTTCGGGTCGAATTCAAGCAGTCGGTTCTTGAATTGCGATGAAAAAGAAATCGAGACTATATATGCTGGAAGGGAGCGCCACATGTTAATACAATGAAAAGCACACGTGTTATGAGCCTTCGGCAATTTAAATGGTAGTGTCTTGCCAATACCCGCCTCGTGGAATGGTACAGGCTCCCCGAGATAAGATACAGACGTATTTTGTTATTACCAATGGATACTCCCTAGGTTACTACTAGTAAAAATAGCACAAAGGGGGGGGGGGTGAGTAGTAAGAGGAGTAACAACTACCAGCTTTTCCTAACCACGTTGGTTCAGGTTATTCAGCACTGAAGACACGGGGAGGGGGGGGTCGAATATGCTGCCATTGCACCATAACTAGCGCACGCTATCATTATGCCACATCCGGAATCTTGGGTTCCTGTGTGAAAAAAAGCAAAAGTCAAAAGTTCTGGAATAGCCTTAAGCACCAAGAGAGCGAGCGTCCACTTCCCTTAATCCATACTCAAACTTCGGTATTTGCAGAGTCTCCTGGTGAGTAAACGGGTGATTCGAACAGAGAAAATCCGAGACGAACTTCATAACGCTCATCGATTAGAGAGGAGCGAAATCGGCCGGCTCGCTCAATCAGAAAAGACTATTCAACTCCTTATGTCGCGTTTCAACAAGTCCAAGATCTAGACTACCTCACAATGACACTCGTTCTTCATTTTTGCAAATGGTGATACTGATCGCTTGTGGGTTTTTGAGACAGATTGTCATTTAATTAGGGATCTATGGTTGACACAAGTGCATCATTTTTCTTCTACAAAGAAAGAAAGAAACATTTTGTTGAAAACTATTCTGGTTCGTCTGGAGAGTACTACTTTTAGGGTTCTCATTCCTGCTCAAAGTTGCGTTCAATCCTGTCGATCAAACAAAACTAACTGATAAAAGTAAAGAGAGAGTCGACCGTTAAGACCATTACGAAGAAGAAATATCAAACCATCGATTTACAATATAATATACAGGGTAGTCCATGTATTTGAAAAACAATATTTCGACGTTTATAATTCAATTTCTAGTGCACGCTGAGCTTCAATTTCTACATATGTTTTTTCCCCATGTGTTTTTTATTACATGATTAGAACTTCATTGCATTTGATCAATTCTCAAAAAAAAAAATGGTGGCCGCTCATAGAGCACGCTCTATCATTGTGGACTTGCACAAACTTGGTCGATCAATTACGCGCAACGCTAAGGATCTCAACGTCTCCCGAAAATCTTGTCTGGAAAACAATCAAACGGTTTGAACAGATCGGTACACTTTCTGACTTGCCCGAAGAGGTGGTTCTCGATTAGTGCGCACTCCTAACAAGATCGAGGCCGTGAGGAAGCGAGTCGGTCAAAATGCTAGGCGTATCATGAACAAAATGGCCACGGAGATAAATTTATCACGCACAACTCTTCAAAGATTCGTTAAAGACGATTTGAGGCTCACCTTATACATATCGTACTAAAAAAGGCTGCGACATTAACCGGGAAGAACAAGGAGGAAAGACTCAAAAGGTACCGTGCCTTAATATTCCGCACGCACGACAATCCTCACCTTAGGACAGTCTTCTCGGATGAGAAGAATGTCCTAAGGAAGAGGCCTACAACCCTCAAAATGTGCGAGTGCTTGCTCGGGACTCACATGCAGCCAATGAAGCCGGTAGAATCGTTCATAGAGCTTCCCATCCTGCATAAGTTATGGTTGGGGCCTGAGTGCTGGCAAAACCGGCAAAACTCCCTTGTCTTTGTCTAACCAGGAATTGAAATTGACCAGGAATCCAACTGCCAGCATATTCTTCAAAAAGTATTGCTTCCGTGATCTCCTTCCAACTAGCGTAATACACCTTGGTTCTTCAAGGAAGATTCTGCCCCTGCTCACAAGGCTATCGGAACACAGGCATGGTGCAAGGCTCATTTTCCCGACCTCATCTCCAGCTTAGAATGGCCCTACTCATCGCCCGACCTCAAACCGCTGAACTACCTTGAAAGCCGAGTCAAAGCTCATACCCATTTAAATCTAGAGTCTCTAAAAAAATCCCTGCAAGAGGAGTGGTCGAAGATCAACGACAAGTACCTTCGTCTAGTGATCGAAGCGTTCCCAAAGCGACTCCGAGCTGTCGTTCGTGCGAAAGGAGACCGAATCAGATAATTTTTGACCCAATGTTTTTAATAATGTGAGCTAATAAATGTACGCATTTAACACTCTTTCTCACTTATGCACTGAGATAAACGTTTCTAAACGCGTTTCCAGATACATGAGCTACCCTGTAAAATCATATTGTGAATGGATAGTTTACGTAGATGCTAAGGACCTCAGTAGCTGCTTGTGAAGCTTTTTACACACCCTGATCACACGGGGGAAAAACATATAGTTTCTGTACCAGTCTAAGAAAAACAAACGACGAGCTTTTCAAGGGTACTTTTTCACATTTTTTGAGACTTCTTTCATTTTTTTCAGAAATGTGAGAGAAAAAATTAAGTGAGAGAGAGATCGTTAGTTAGAAAATCAACACCATCATTGGTGGTAAGTAAGAATAATTTAGATCAATGAATAAATATAATCCGGTTATATTTACGTAATTTTGTTATCTGGTTTTATTTATTGATTCACTGAAGATTGCTGATTTTCAATAGTTTTTGACATATTTTAAAACCCCTTTAAATTTATTTCAACTTCTTATTTAAATTTTCTTCTCTTCAGTTCTGATTGTTACGTTTTATCGCGAATAAAGGTAGATTGCTCGCGAGCTGTTCACTTCAGAGGAACATTTGACAAGAACTGCAAAGGATAATCAGAGGAAGCTAGTTAAAGAATCCAGAATCGTACAATCGCTTCATAACGGTATGTAAGATAAGGGTTACAGAGAAAGCTTTAAAAGAGAACTGAATAGTTAGAGATACAAAATAAAATTTCTACTGTGAACACAAAAATTTTAGAGAGAAAAATAAGTAATTGTATAATCGTGTTAAATTGATTAATTTCTAGAGAAACAAGTACAAAAGCGGAAAAAACTTACAAAAAACGTACAATCCTATTCTTGAATTTTAATAGAAAATTTTTTAAAAACTTACCTTTAAAAATTATATAAATATTGTAATATGTCAAACGCTGGGGAATCAAAGTAGTTTGGAGAGGCGGTTTGTTCGTGTTGTTACTGTGCCGTCAATGGAATAGAGTTGAAAACAAAATTGGCAAAACCGCTTTTTTCTCATCAAGTCTCATCAAACGTCTCATCACGTTTGAGTCTCATCAAACGATTTCGAGGGCAATTTACTTGGTAAGTTCTATCATGTTTTACCAAGCACGCTATGAGGATCGCCTATAAGCGGTGCGTGTGTGGACGAGGGCAGAAGAAACCCTCGGACCCAAAGGATTCTCAAACTCAACCCTAATCTTCAAATTCTAAATTAAACAGTCTGAAGGCAGTGGCGACTGGTTAAGATTACGAGTGATTGAAATATCGCACAGAACAAAAGGTACTCCTCCGGGCGGAATCGAACCCAGCCATTTCGACTCAAACCGGGAGCGTGCGCCATCATCCCACCACGGGGAACATTGCTATTCCGTGCGATAGTGCTATATCTAAGGCTCATATGCCTTGGTCTCTTAGTCACGCATGCTTTAAAAAAACAGAAGAGAGATGGAAGATGGATGATAAATCTTCTAATTATAAGTTACACAGTTCATAAACAGTGACGCCTCGTTAATATGACAAGTGATTGAACTATCGCAGAGGAAAAAGCTAGTCCACATGGCGGGATCAAACCCGGAAGCGCGCGTTACCATCACACAGCGAAGACACATTGCTATTCAGTGCGATAGTGTAGCAATGTGTCCCCTGTTAGGATGGTGGCGTGCGCTCCCCGTTTGAGTCGAGATGGCTGGGTTCGATCCCACCCGGTGGACTAGCTTTATTTTCTGTTCTATAGTTCAATCACTTGTCCTCTTAACAATACCAATGGAATACCCTTCAATTGGCCATCACGAGCGAATTCTCGTTCTCATTATTCTCATTATCTCATTATTCTTGTCCGTTGGTGGATCAGGCGTTACCAGCCTCCCTGGTCCGAACTCTCTTACTAAGAGCTGGTATTGATTTCGATCCGAGCCCGATAAGATGACCGTGTTCCGTTTGTTCTAAGAGTGCTGCTTCGAATAGTGTGGATGTGGTAGATGCTCTTAATGGGTCCATCTTAAATGTTCTAAACTGTCATCTTTCAACGCTTGGATCTCGAATTGGAGATGTTTAGACTGCGATAGAGGGCCTGTCACGAGAACAATGTCCACCCAAACCACAGATTAGTTTGAAAATACTTCGTAAACGGCATCGTGGCAAGATCGGCAGAACTTGAGGGTTTACTACATGAATTGGACATACACATAGACCTTATTCAAGTATCCAAAATGGAAGGAGATGCCAGACTCAGTATTCCGGGTTACACCGTACTAAGGAAAGACCGTAATAATTCAGCGGGTGGATTAGCCATACTGATAAGGGAGGCCACTCATTACACAAACATAGTCCTCCACTCAATGGATGAAACCGCGGAAACAATGATTATAAATTTTCCCAACACACAAGGCAGTTTCTCTATTACCAATGTATACATACCACCCTGGTCTTCATACTCATCCGGCTACAACACCTAGACTTGTGGTATACACTGACCTGTTGATGTTGCGGATTTCATTACTAACTGAATGGAAAGAAGGATGGAAAAGGCCAAAGCCCGAACTGAAAAAAGGTTTTAAAAAAAGAAGGGGCAGAAAAAAGAGAGAAAGAAAGAAAAAGGAGAGAGAGAGAGAGAGAGAGAGAGAGAGAGAGAGGGAGAGAGAGAGAGAGAAAGAAAGAGAGAAATCGTTCGAATGAAAGCAAAAAATATAAATATAAAGGACCGTGTTTTCCTTTCCATTTTTTTCCCGATTCTCACCTGTATGAGTTAAGACAAGTCCTTGGGTAGTTCTTGCTTGCCCGGAGGTTGGAACTCCTCGGGACCCATGAGATTATGTATGAGTCCTTATGTCAACAAATGATGCAGAAGCGAATGAGTGATAAAAGCTGCAAAAAAGATAGTCGCGATGAGAACAAGATGATCGAGTGACAAGGAAAAAGCTTGGAGAAAGAAAAAACAGCTGGTAAGGACGGATGCATCGATGTATTCTAGTTTGGTACTCTGTCAAAAAACATTGTTTACTAGGCAAAGGAACGAGGGATAGAGAGCGAGAGAGAGAAAGAAGGGAGAGGAAGAAAGAGAGAGGGGGGATAGAGAATGAGATAATGAGAGAGGGTAAGGGAAGAAGAGAGACAGAAGAATGAAAAGGAAGAGAAAAAGAAAGAGAGCCAGAGATAGGTAGAAAGAGAGGTAGAAAAAGAGCACGCGAAAATCGGAGAGTAGGCCAGATACATACTTCTGCTGTCGCAGCGAATTTGTGTATCATTTAGGTGTCATTTAGGTAAAGCTTCAGGAAAAGCTGAAAATGTACAAATCCTTTTTTGTTTCATTCATTATCTATCTTATCATCTTTTTTCATATTCTCTGAGTAATTCCTACTGTTTTGAACGAGTTTCATTTTCCATCTTCCTTATCTTTTCTCTCTTATGGAGCGTTAGAATTCAACTTTTCACTTTCTCAACGTAATTTCTGCAAAGTGTTCTCGTTGAACGCTCCAATGTCTCACCACGCATTGCCGTGAGATGGAAAATGGACTACGGTATTCTTTCAAATTCATATAAAATTACGTCCAACATTGAAAGTTATTATATAAAAATACCATAGATTATTTTCTACTCACGGCAATTCGTGGAGCGTTCAACGAGATTACTTTGCAGAGATTACGTTGAGAAAGTGAAAAGTTTAATTCTAACGCTCCATTACTCTTACCTTTTTCAAATTTATATGTAGTTTTAGTTCGAAGCATGTACAGTACCGTGCAAAAATTTATCATAAAATTTTGTTTTGGATTTTTTTCGCAAACATAGGGTCTTGATCTTCATAGGGTCTTGATCTTCATAGGGTCTTGATCTTCATAGGGTCTTGATCTTCATAGGGTCTTGATCTTCTCAAAATTTTGTGTTTTTTTTCAATGGAAGTATTATACATGCTTTATGCTTTAGTCATAGAAAAATGTGTTTGTTTCATAATCCAAACTCGTTCGGAACAAAACTAAAGTTTTCTAATTTTCTAATGTTGACGAAAGTTCAATTTTGTGGCTGTATTAGAACTTTTCACTTCGAATATATCGTTTCACTCGAAGTTAAAACGTGCTTCAGATCTGTCTCAGATCGAGTGCGAGTTTTTTGTCAAATGTGGGCAATACGCTATATTCTAGCTGCAGTTTATTTAGTAGTATTCCTATTTTTGTGAATTTTGTCTAATTTTTTGTGATAGTATTTGTAAAAATATTTGAAATTTGAAACTACTGCATGCAAAATGGAAAAAGTTTGTTAAAGAAAACCCGATTTTTGATAGAATTTTGGACGGTACTGTTCATAATTTTATAAGAGACCTTGAATAGACGTTGAAATTTTTATGGCGTTTTTTGACTGATTTTTTTAGTAAGAAAAACCTTATTATTGTGGCGGGAATTAACCCAGCCGTTTTTTCAGGAAC
The DNA here is from genome assembly GCA_964056735.1 of Allodiplogaster pararmata. Taxonomy (NCBI): domain Eukaryota; kingdom Metazoa; phylum Nematoda; class Chromadorea; order Rhabditida; family Diplogasteridae; genus Allodiplogaster; species Allodiplogaster pararmata. The sequence continues at coordinate 7,603,841 of OZ057409.1, read as the reverse complement.
GATTTTTTACCATTGCACCAACGAAAACACTTTGCTATATGTATCGAATGTGCTCTACAGTCTTTTGAACAATAAGCAAAATTCTATTCTACTTCTGAGCTGTTTCATATTCAAAAGCACAAATAGTCTCGCACATATTACTATTTCTCTCGTTCCAAGAAATCTCCTCTGTGTTTGATTTCATTGAAGTGTTCAACTAGCTGAAAGAATTTTTCGATTTCGATAAACAATAATGAGGAGAAGGGGGAGGGGGAGTATTCATCATTTTGAGAAACATGTCGAAGCCACTGTTTTCCAATATTCTCTCTATACAGGGAATAGTCTCTACTTTGTCACTTCATGGGATGTCACTGTCTAACTCCGATTTTCATCATAAAAACACCATGGAGGAAACCGTTCTCTAGAAAGAGTGGAACATCTTAAGGTCGTACCGTCCAAACTATTTCAAACCATCTCGTTAAAAAAATCTCGATAGCTACTCCAATCCTTCACAACCAACGCGCTTTCCATCCCAAGATATTGATAGAAAAACGTTTGAACTTTTTGAAAATAATTTAAAAAGTTTAAAAAGTTTAAAAATCAGAATCTACATCTACCAACTATAAGTTGAAAAACGAGCATTTTGTACTCGTTGTCATTCTTACGAAAACTGATACTCTAAACCATATTTTTGTTCTTCTGATGCATACGGGCTGAGGCATTCTGAGACATAACTGGATGGTTTTTTTTTAATTACACAAAAAACTCGTGATAAGCATGGTGGTGTTTCAAGCGCAGAGCTTGAATTCATACATGTTGCTCTCATCTCAAATTGGCAGGTATCACAAGAAGTTACTCTTGAATGGTAAAAATCTCGACCGGGTTCATCTCGAGTAATTACAAAGTTGTTGTTTTTTTAAACTTAAACACTCGAAAAACTATCAGAATTTAGAACCTAATGATAGTATTATCAACTTAGACTATAATACTATACTATTCCGAAAGAAGATGCTTAAGCTTCTTTGGCCTCCTTTTTCCTCCCATTCTCTTTTTCTTCCAACAACCGTGAGGAATGCTTCTCGAAAAAGTTACTCATGTACTACGGTAGAAAAGTCCTCTTTGCCCAAATGATACACATATTCGCATTCGCCGCTCAGCACTTCCCGCCTTCGCATCTGCCGACTCTCCCCACTTCACGGGCTATTTCGTAGACATGTTTGGGTCTCCGCCTCGGGAGCCTCTCGTCCTTGTGACGAGCGAGCCCAGGAATAAATCATGGGTTCACCGATACCCCAACCAACTGTTTTCCCTAGTCTCTCTACCTAACTCTTTCTCTAATTCTTTCTTTCTATCTACATATTTCTCTCTCTCTCTATCTACCTCTCTCTATCTCTCCGTTCATCTATCACTCTTTCTCTCCCTGCCTCTCCCTGTGTGTCTCTCTCCGCCCTCTAACTCTTTCTCTACCTCTCTTTTTTTCTTCTTCTTTCTTTTTTTTTATTTCTTTCTCTTTCTTTCGATTATCTATTTCGTTCATCGACTATTACGTTTATCCCGCACACTTTTCCTCCTCTCCCAATTTTCTATGTCCCTCATTTTTTTCTATCTTCAATTTCCGTATCTACAATTATAAATTATTGCCAACAAAACTTTATCGGCAGTCTAGATCTCTGATCTTCAAACTCTCAAGACTAGACAAGCTAAAAAAACTGTGAGTTTTGAAGAAGATTTTTATGAGTCTAATAAAACACTGATTTCTTTTCTTTTCTTTTCTTCTTTATAGCTTTATGCAGTGCCAGCCTAAATCTGCGTGGGGTCCCCTATTCGACTACTGGCTCTCCGGTTACACCTGTCCTAACCGTCTTCGGAAAAAATGGTAGTATTGAATTTTTTTTTCAAAAAAAATTCCAATTTTCTCAATAGTCGCTCTTTCTCAGTCTTATCAATATTCCTCCGAGTACTTGAAAAAAACAGGAAAATTGCATGACCCATGATTTGCTCAGAGATTTGCAAAAAGCAGCTTCTCATTCTGCAAGTTCAATCATCAAACGTTGTCAGGCAACTTTCCTCAACAAACGAATCACACAAGTTCTGGCAGCACTGGAAAAGTGGAAGGCTCTGGTTACCTATATGAAATGAATTAACTGCATTTTGTTCTAGTTTGGCGACACCGCCTTTGAGCTGTCTAAATCAGCATTTTCAAATGTTGAGGAAAAAAACTTTTTAAAAAAATTTGAAATTTTTTTATAAAATTGTCACGCAGGCTCACAAATTCGGCGGCGTTTTTTTATATCTTTCACATCGAGACCGACGTTTTTCGGAATGAAACACTTTGATCGGTCAAGCAGTTTTGAAAATTTTTCATGTAAATTTCTGATGATTCTTAATTGAAAATACTTCATGCCCTCGATATTGGAACAAAACTTTGCATTCGTGTTTGTTGATTCCAAGTTAAAGTACGAAGACTTACTGACAGTTTTAGAAACAAAATAAAACACCAGTGAATCATTTGTATGTTTTGCTTCGCAAGTAAGAAGATCTAAGTACATAGTTATCAGATTGTAAATTGAAATCGTCATTCTAATTTGCGAATACACAAGTTGGAGATCATACTTTCTATTACCATCTTTCTGAGCGGTCGTCGTGTGATGACTCTCATGAGACCTTATTCTTCCTAAATTATCGAATTTGAGCATCAGAACATAAATGATGAGCTGGAATAAAGCACGGGTGCCTTATAGCATCAAACAACTGAATAATCATCTGCAATTGAGGATAAAAAAAGCATGAATTAAATTACACGGGTAAAAAGAAGACTTCCTGATAAGGAAACGAAGAAGCGTGACTCCATCTTCTAGAAGCAGGAGCTCGATTCCAAATTTCATGAGAGTCAGGAGTGTTTTATATCCATCATTATGTGTTTTAAGTGTTATAAAAGAATTATAATCAAAATTTTTGTGTACGTTTTCATAAGGGTTACTTTACACAATTATGTATCAAATGATGATTCACTTTACAACCGTCATCAGATCACTGGAGCAAAACTTCAGAGAATTTTAACCTTTTTTTCATAAATTATGATTCATAATTCTTCCAAATATGTAGAAGTGTGGTATTAATCCCAAGTTTCTTCAAACTAATTCAAAAAGACTTTTTGTCTTGAATGAAGAATGTTCTCGATAAGATATGAATTAGCTTCAAAACAAGAAGAAAAAGAGGAGCGTTAGCAAGAAATGGGCGGAAGCGTAGCAGCCACCGAAGAGTTGCCTGGAGGGGTGGGGACTCAACACCATTGCCGCACAAAGACAAGGCCCGGAGCGATTGACATCCGTCTTCTCTCGGCATCCATCTTCTTCTTCTCTTCTTGAACCCCCCTTATCCGATTTTTTTCGCAACTATCAACAAAAGCTGGAAGAATGTCCCATTCAGTTGCTCAATTTCGCAACTTTAGTATGAAAACCTATCTTATTTAAGAATTATTTAACTTCATTTGGAATATTTGAACAGTTTTTCATCATACTTGTTCTTCCATATTCGTCTTTTGATAGCTTTCTAAAAAACACTTTACTCAATTTTAAGAAGAAATGAGTTGTTAATGATGGCAAGTGATAACTTCAAAACTTCACTTTAAACAAATGTCGAAACATCTCTACTAAAGAAATAAGAAGGTGCGGCGTTTCGCTCAGCGAAGGTACTGTAGGAGAGTACTGTAGTTTTGTATTTTTACCAATTTTTATCCATTTAATACCGCCTAAGAACTATATTGAAGTTATGAATGCTTAGGGTCTTGCGATGAAAGGTAACCGTACTGACTACACATCATTATACCGTACTCCTCTTGATTACATCATTATACCGTACTCCTCTTGATTACATCATTATACCGTACTCCTCTTGATTACATCATTATACCGTACTCCTCTTGATTACAAATAGTTCAAGTTCAAATTCGAGCTAGAGTTCAAAAGCTTTGTTATCAATGTCATGATAATATCGAATCACTATTGTTTCAAAAAAGTTCGCTTATAATATAATTTGATAAAATGTTTTAGAGTGTTGAATCTTTTCTATAATGTCGATCCTGGGTTCGATGCTACGATGTCCAAGGGTCCGACTCGTGCTTGATACAGGGTTGCTTTAAATCAAGTAAAGGAAATGAGAAACAATATACCAAATTTACCCCGAACAAGAACTTTGACTTATATACATATATATATATATATATGTATATATATATCGAACTCGAACAGACTTAAGCATCTGTTCGAGCAAACTGTTTAAACTATGAATAGAGATGTGAAAATATGAACATATATTATTGCACACGGAATTTTGATGTGCTTTCGGCGTGCTTTCTCGAATTCAAATACTCGACATAATGAAAATTCGAAGACTCTTCTATAGGTCTTTTCATTTGGCTCGAGAGCATTGCAGAATCAGGCATGATCCGCCTCTTGATTCTCATCGGGCTCTCTGCTACTCTGGTCGTTGCCCAATATGGTAAGGGGGGAGTAAATGGGATGTCATTCTTCATTAGCAAAATTTCCGCAAACGGTTCGAGTAAGAAAGATAGTTATTGAAAGGTGAATCGACTGAGTGAGAGTGCTCAGTAGGTTTTTTTAAAAACCTACCTCGACTTATGAATTCTCTGGACTCTGTGAAGAATTATCAACTTGAGTTTCAATTTTCTTGACGGTCAAAGATTTTTTAAACTCAAGAAAAATTCTGATACTATTCTGAGATTTTTTTATTTAAAAAAAAACTGTTTTAGCATATAATTAGAAGTTCGGCTATATGTACGTAGTTAAGGCTCAGAATTTTGAGATATTTGTTTTCCGCGGTATTCGTTTGGAAAGAGTGGCCAAGTTTTTGATTTTTGTCACAAACCTGCCGCGACATTAATCTCTAAACGATGAGATCATTGGCGCGATGACCTCATACCATTCAAATTAGGCGAAAAATTTGAACGATGATGTGACCTTGACTAACTTTTTTTTTGGAAATAAAAGGTCCTGCACGAAATTCCATTCTTAGAACTTAAGCGCGTAATTCAATTTCAATCTAGTTAGTAGAACAAAATTACAAACCAGTCAAGTTTCATTACATTTTTCTTACGGGCATACCCAGTGACAGAGTCAATGTCTGCGCTCTGCCTTTTTCTTATTACACGGACTCGATACTTAATGTTCAACCATTAAATGCTTTTTTTAAGTACGGAAACATAGTTAGTATTTTAAGATTCATTTGGAGAGAAAGACGGAATTGAAATCTCATCTTCTCGTACTTTAAGATATTATTTCGCGTGCTCTCGCAAGATCATCTCGTACCTCACTGATCCAACATTTTTGGGGCAAGAAGGTGCGAGAGCCATGATCTCATCGTGAAATATTTCAGTTATAATAACACTGACTCGATGATCTCATTCATCGAGCAATGATGTCATCTTTACAGATACATCGCACGGTCGCTTAACTTTTTTTGAGAGATTAATGTCGCGGCAGATCAAAAACCGCCCTCGTCCATGTTCAAAACGACCATACCAGAAGCAGGCGAATAAAACGGTAGAGGAAGAAAACATATTAAAAGGCTCTCGAAGTAATCATGTTGAGCCACAGATTCTAAATGTAGTAAGAAGGAGGAAAACGAAGTACAGTAGGCACAAAATGAAGTTGAAAAACAGGGTACCAAAAAAAGATTCTTCAAACTTCTAAACAAGATACGAATGAATCTCAGTGCATTAGACAGGCACTGAGATTTCCAAAAAAGGGTACGATTAAGCTGACTCTAATTTCGAGTTAATCTACTGAGATAAAAAAAGAAGAAATAAGACTCACAATTAGCAGCGAGACATACAGAAAGGATCAAAGGTCTTGCTGGTCTTTGTGGACTTTCAGTTCTAAGCGTCTAACTTTACGAATAATTATCTCATACCCTTAGCAAAATTCTAGAGAACACGCTTATTGTGATGGCCCGTTTCAACCGCATTTTTCCCGGAAGCCGGATAAGACTCTCATTCATCTCGATTATAGACCCCCGCTCGACGGCGGCCGCGTTGCGGTGCTGCCCTGCCGACCAGGTGCAGTGTTGCATGGAAGTGATCGAATTCAGCCGCCGAATGCTTTGCGGCGCTCAGTCCAAGTACGACATAATAAGAATCAACCAGTGCATACAAAGCTTTCTGCACGGCAACCGCAGTTTGGAGACCGTCAGCATCTCAGGTTATAATTCAATGGCTTTTTGGCGCTCGTGGCAAGAAACGCGCTTTCCTGCCACGAGCGCCCTCTTGCTGTGCAAACTAGCAGTGATTATGGCTCAATATTTTGCGAGTTCCATGTTCGACTTGCACTTCGGACAGAGCCACTAGTTCTAACATTATAGTTATGTAAACATCTTAGAGGACCACGTAGCTTGCCACGAGATGAGTGCACCCCTGATATGTATACAGACCTATTCGCTTATAATCATTGTCTGGTTTCTGGCTCAATGCTAGCGTGTAATCAGCATCAAGAAAATCAGATTCTTGGAAGCACTACGAACTGTTTTTTCTCTTCTTGTACTCCTTGATTGTATTTGTCCGAAGCGGAATTCCAACTTGAGACCACTCGCTCAATACTCAGCCATACTACCGAAATGCTTCACACGGACCCTTTCAGCCCTATGGTTTTAAAATCAACAAAAGTCATAGAAGCAAAGTTTGACTCTTTGAAGTATGTTTTGGAGATCAGGCCTTCAATGTGCACAACCACTTCAACAAATACTTTATCAAAACCGGCTATACAAGGTTATACAAGATAATTCAAATAAAAAGTGTAAACAAATAGAAAATGATTAAAAGAAAACCGAATGACATAATCAAAAAGTTCAAGCATGTTTTGATAACTGACAAGCTATGAGAAGACCAATTATATTCAAATAAGAGCTCCCATTAGGAATTTCTGGGTGTGGCATTAGGGTAAATCTGTATAAATTGGGTTCTAAATCTTGATCCGGACCCCGGCAGATCCACCCAAACTAAGAGTTGAGGGATGTTGGTAACGATTGCCAGAATCAAGGTCTCTATTTTTCTCCACTGTTTTTGTCCTCATCAAGAAACATAAACAGATTTTTTTCCAGTTTCGCGTGTAATAAAAATAATTAAGCTTTAAAAAATTACTTTTAATTTTTTTTTCATGATCTTAAATTATTTGCATTCTTAATTATCTCCTAAATGCTTTTTTTTGCAAGTTTCATACTGAAGGAATAATAAATAAATCGAGACCTAAAGAGCCGAAAGTATAAATATTTGTATAAATATTTGATCCAAATAATATCACTCCTAGTTTTCAACTTTGAGAACCGAGCATTTCTACTGTAGTGTAGAAATTCGTGTAAGAAACTGCTTCTCCAAAGACATTAATTTGAGTTAAACTCACTAACCTACCCCTGTAAACAGACTATTTAATAATCACGACCATTCTACGACTTTGAGAAAAGAGCGTTTCTGATCCGTATGCCGATCCGTACCCCAACCCCCAATCCGATCCATACCCACTTCTCATTGATCCCTATCCCGTTTTCTACGCCGATCCTACCCCAATCCCCATCCCGATATCTACTTCCAACTCTAACCTCAACCCACTTCCAACTTTACTTCCAACTCTAACCCCAACCCCACCCCAAACTCTATCCCCATTCCTACCTATTACCCTAATCAAAAACGGACCCCGATTCTAAGCTGTGTACATTGCATTCAATGATGTCTCGCTATGATTTCCGATCTGCCATGCTGCCAAGTCTTCCACCAAGACGACAACGACGTCGATGAAGTGTGCAGAGAGGCCTGCGAGCTGACCCTGGAGACTCCCACTCTCTCTCACCATCAAAAACTTGCTGCGATCAGGGCTTGTAAGCTGTCCAACCCTCTCGCCAAGGTGAGAACACAAAACATTTTCAGACATTTCCTTTACTGATTCACGGTTCATTGATTCACAAAGAAAGGGTCAGCAATATGTCCTCGGTTCTGAGTGGTTAAACACAAACAAAAAAGAGAGTGCAGGTTCGATCCCTCACCGTAAACTAGATTTTGCCCGTATGATAGTTCACTCAAATGTTTTAGCCTTTCAAACGTTGAAATTAAACGTTGAACGCTAGCTTTCTTAAGACTGAGCGAAAAAGTATAGATGACTGTTTTATAATTTCCGAAGGAGATTGTTTTCAGCTGTCCACCAGTTGAAAAAACTATTTGAGGAGTCAACATTTATTGTGAGAAGGCAGAATTGATTAGAAGCGACTATCTTTGAGTTTCTTGAGAGAAGAATGACGATATTTGAGTGCTTCGATGAATGCCGCCGAGCTCGCAAGATCTACGGCGGCTTTATCATCGAGACCTACTGCACCTTGTACAACCGCATGAAGCCTGGAGAGATCTATTTTGGAGACCGTCTACTGTGATTCAAGAAACAGGTTTCAAACACAAAAAAAAGATCTGCAACAAAAAAGGACTTGAAGTTTTATTGAAGAGTTTCGAGTTCAACCCTCTCCGGGAGAAAATCTTATCAAACCGAACGGTTTGAGAAATGTTATACAAATGTACATAGTGCATCAAGCACGAATAGTGCTCTCGCCCTGCTAACAGTACCAGTGAGAGTTCGTGTGTTTATTGTTCTCACTGCATGAAATGTCCTGTGATCAACTTTACAAAAGAGAGTTTATAAATCACACATATCATTATAGCGTTACGCAATACAGAGACAGTGAGTGCATGGCATGAACGACATTGGCGAATCTTAAAAGAGTTCTGGATAAGGAATAAAAAATAGGAAATCATGCACAGTATATCGTGGATAAGGTTGAGAGGGAAAGAGTGATATAAAAACAAAGTTGGTAAGCTACGGGGCTTCAGTCCCCGAGCCCGTGGGCTCTAATCTCTAATCAATACCCACTAGCAGCCTTCAAAAGAGAAGCCATTGATTCTACAAAATTCGTTCTATATCTCATCCTTTGTCTTTATGTACGTACTCATACTATTCAGCAAGAACCGCAGAACGCGAACCGATTGAATCAATAGGGCTTTATGTCATATGAAATCGATGCTACAGTAATCAAATTTGAACTAGAAGTTTCCATTAAGCTCAGCTCCACACTTCTCAAGCTAAAAAGCTTGAATGATAAAAGATGGTAAAAATTTATCTTGAATCTGGTCTCTTCTATTCAAAACCTCATACTTTTTTTTGTTGGATGAATAGGCAAATGAGCTGTATTGAAACTTATCTTTTATTGCCTTAGTCTTTGTTCGGAAATATTTCGGTAAGAAGATAGTCGGCTGGTTTTAGTCTTGTGTCAACTGATTTTCAGACATCTTAGTTAGAACCTTTAAAAGGTTTCTTTTAAATCCAAGTGCGAAACTCCAATTTTTGTTTAGGTACTCACTCGCGATTAAAGGCTTCTGATGTCGAGAACTTTTTGTGGAGATTGCTGACTGGAAAACTCGTGCCGCTATGCGGAATATGAAAGAACAGCTGTTAGATGATTAAAAAATTTTGTGCTGATTAACTAGACTATCACCTCACCGTTTGGAAAATTGATTAAAAGTACCTCTAGCTTGTTATACATAGTTATGATTTAATTACTTAGAACGTGCTATAGTTATGATGAAATACCTGAAACGTATAGGCAGAAATTTTTTCAAATGTTTCGTTATCATGTTTTCTGCTGACAATTCCTATCAAAAAATGTTATAGAAATGTTAAAGTTCCTCAAGCGTGTTATAGTTATAGTGATCTTTAATTATCTGAAGCGTGTTATAGTTATAGTGATCTTTAATTATCTGAAGCGTGTTATAGTTATAGTGATCTTTAATTATCTGAAGCGTGTTATAGTTTTGACCGAGTAGCTGGAAACTTTATAGAACAATATTCTTGGCAGCTTTTGCTTCCTAAAATCTAAACGTTATTCAGTCTAGCAATCTTTCAACAACAACGAAAATTAAAAATGAGCAAGAATTTTTTCTAATTTTCTTATCCAAAAAATTGTCAAAAATTCATTCAAATTCCAGCTTATTCTAAGGCTCGCGAATGAATTTTCTAGATTTTCCTAGACTGTTAAACTAGAACATGTGAGCAGGTTACAGCACGCTCAAAAACCAGGTCCTGGGCAAAATCGAACCCAGCGGGCTCTTGCGTATTCTGACCGGGAAAGAAGCCAGTTACAACTACACTACCGAAAAAGAATTGCTCAGCAGTGCGATATACATATATGTACTTAGTAGACATAATGACATTGTTTTCTTGGCTATAACATAGACTTTTTAAAAAACCAATTGGGTCTACAGAATTCTGTTCTAAAACTTAAGTATCGTTCGATGGGACTGAGGTTCAAGTTCGATAGTGACCAGCCCTCTAGGAATACCATATGAACCTTGCTTTTGAATGTTTCCTCAGCCGTCTTTATTCGAAGTAAAGTAGTACGTAGTTGTTGCTGAGCCTTACAAGACTGTCCTACCGCTGTTTTGTTTTGATAATGCTGATAGTCGGCTTTATTTTCCGCTTTACAATGAATATCGCGAGTTCACAAAAAATTCATTAACAAAACAACAAAAGCAAAAAATTTTCTCCAAAACTTTAAAAGGTAAGAAAAGTGTTACGCATAGCAGTTGAAATAGTGGGCATCAGTCTCTTAGTTATTCAACTTCAAGCTTGTGAGACGTTCCAAATTTCTCACTTGAATCCAAAAAAAGTCAATAAGGTAACTGAAAGGATACACTGAAAATATTTGTAATTGGTTTTTGTTCGATTGGTTTGTAATTGTTTTACGCGTAAGGAGCAAAAAGCGTAGGTTTAGCATATAAAATTTTCTTCTCGTGTTACCGGACCACTGAAAACAGGGCTATGCAGGCGGAAAGGAATTTGTGTTCCAACTTCGATTATACATTTTCATATATACATTTACGAAATAATTGGCTAAAAGATTCAAAATTTAAGTAAATGATCCTTAAATTTTCAGAGTAAAATTAGGGTACAGTTACAAAGAAGATTAAGCTATTGGTGTCATGAAGATATTTTAATTTTAAATCAACTCATAAGAGAAAAAAAAAGTTTTCTACTTCAAGAACTTTTAAAAAGTCATTCTCAGTGAAGCGAAAATAACGCTCACCCGGGAATTGTTCAGAACGATAAAAACACGATTTAAAACACGCAGACATGGTGAAATTGCACTATTGCTAGATTTCGACAGTATTGGCGCTTTCGCGATAAACTTGCCTTCCCGAGGTATGCACATTGTGGGGGTATAGGACATGATAACTTAAACACTAAACATCGATCAGAACCCAAGGTTCTTGAAAAAGATGAAGGAAGAAGTCTACTGGAGTACTGTAAGTTCTGCCTGGCGAAGGATCAAAAGATATCAACAAAATCTCAACTATTCAATATCCTCATCCTCATCAAGTTATACTAATTATTATCCTTAACAAAAAGATAGATTCAGCTCAACGTAGCTCAATACTTTAACTCAGGGCGCATTAACTGTCTTGAGCGTTATAGAGTAAGGTTCACATTAAGTGGGAACAAAAAAAAACAACATATTTTCTCTCCTGTTCCCTTTCTACCATTCCTTGGCGATCTCGAGGGTCCAAGTCCACTCCATCCACTTGTGGCCATCGTCATCGGTGATCTTAGAGTGGACCTTGTACTTGCCTCGATGTAGCATCCCTGCAACAAAAAACGTACGCATTCAATAACCTGTTATAAACCCACCCCACCCCGTTTTCCCAAAATCGGAGTTCTAGTTGAATCAGGAACACTCGATCACCTTGGCACAATGTAGCTGGTATTTGTGAATCTTCTCGACTTTGCACACCTCGTGGTACTAAAGGTAGCGCGAAATCTTCTGGCTCCTGCGAGGATGTCTTGTAGGCCTCAACTCCCGTTTCCTGCGAGGAAGCAAGAAAAACTTGCCGCTTTTTCATTTGGGCTCCTGAGAAGAATCCTTTAAGGCGGAATTTTCCGGCTCGTTCGAGCAAGTTATCGGAATAACATCTTCTGACTCCTGTGAGGAAGCCCATTGAGCGTGGCTTGACCCTGCCATTACCACCTGGATCTGGGAAAACTTTTGGTCACATGAGTTGGAATAGATTCCCTGCAGCTCTTGCCAGAAAGCACTCACCAGTCTGCATTGACAGTTGATGACATTCTCATAAACTTTGCATTCTTTACAGCTGTCTCGGTTCCATTTCTCATTGCAGTTCGGACTGTAGAGTTTGTGCGGTATTCCATGAAGCTGCTTGCAGAGTAAGTGGTTGCATGTAGAAATAATTGGAACGGTCGTGATCGTAAAAAACAATTCCCACAACGCAACTCGTCATTTATGCCTTCCAAGACGCCTATTAATCCCTTGAGCGCATCTGTCGTCTCAGAGTTGATCGTGTTCAAGGGTTTTTTTCTTGCTTCTTGTCTTCGTTTTTTTCTTTTATCTGGAAGGCAGGCGCTTTGTATGCTTTATCCTCACACCTTATTTGAGTCCGAGACAGGCTCACTTGGCTATCTTTGTACCAATAGGTCTGGCAACCATTGCTTCAGTTTCCATGCTGACCAGCAAAACAGTGGCTGTTTCTCTATCTGCAACTCCCCCAACCCTCTTCTTATTAGGATGGCTGAACCAGTTCTCTAGCAATATTTGGAAATCTTTAGAAATCTTTAGAATATTCTACCATATTCTACTTTCCCATGTCTCAGCGTTTGCACGATCTACATCAGGAACATGTATATTAGAAGAAATGTGAAGCATCATATAAATTGAGATGCTTCGAGTCCATAAAATTGATCATAAAGCTTAATAATAATTCGACAGAAGAAAGCGAATAAGAAAAACCCTTTTCACTGAAAAATCGTCTTGCTCAGTAAATTTCAAAGCTTTGTTTTATAAACATATGTACTCCGTATATGTATTATGTACTGATGAATGTAAGAGTGAACTATCACACTATTTAGGGGTGCGGAAAACTGTTACTGTTTGCTGAATTTTTGCAATGGTCACCAGTTCGATCTAACCAAGTCAGAAAACCAGGGAAAAGATTTGAAACAGACCTACTAATACCGAGGATATAAAAAATGTACGTAGGGCTTGCACGAATTTGACTCGCTAATGCACACACCAGCAGTGATTCAGGACGCAGTTTATTTTTCCCACTCAGGGTAGTTCTATCTCTCATCTTGAGAGAGTGCTTACCTCGCCTAGAGGCGAGAATAAGCGTAAGGAACATTTATTTGGCAGCTCCAATTCGCAGGAATACGTTTACAGGGTTTTTTCCGGTCACAAGCACGATGATAATGGTTGAGTAATCCTTATTTTACTGTATATCAATCTATTACACATGAATTTTATACAAGGCAGTTGTTGAATAGAGTGTCCCGTGTTTCGGATGCTTCTCCAGCAGGCTTTGCTTACTCTGAACTGAACATCCAAAAAAAAACCAAGGACTAAAACTAACCACTCGGTGCTTCCTCGACTGGAGTCGCGTACGACTGCATCTCGTTCTTAGGCGCATATGAACCGATCATGAAGGAGTCACTGTCCACTGAAAGTGAAAGTTGTTTAAGCATGAGTATAAGTATAATAGTGAAGTTACTTCACAGCTCAACCGCTTGGAAAACTTTTCACTTATTCCTGAAAATTTTTCGGGCTCTCAAAACTAATTTTTATAAAAAATAAGAAGAAAAAAATTAAATCATCATTTCAGAAGCTCGAAATTTTTATTCGACGAATCCGCTTGCTAGTTTTTCGACTACTTACTGACATAGCGGACCGTCAGACGTGCAAGAGTTGAAATTGATAATTGAAACCAGTCTTCGGACTTCAAACCGAACTTCTAAATTAACTCTGATAACTCATGAACGATACAATCATCTACATACTTTGTTTACTACGGCAATTGCTTTATGGAATAAAGTTACAGATAAATTCGAAGAAATTCAAGATATCAAAGCGTTCGGCAAGGCTCTAGAAGAGATCAATATCTCTGAACTCATACCGTTACCGAACATTCTGTTGTCAACAGAAATAATCAACGCTGAAGATAATTAAATAATTATGTTTTCTTCCCAAGCCTTCCTTCTCCATTCCATATTCCATTCATTCCATTCCTTCACCATTCTATTATTCCATGTAAGAGGTGGCCTTACAAGCTATCTTATGGTGACAAAGGAATTAGAATTTGAAATGACTTCATAAATTTTCATAATTTTCATACGTCACGTTACGGTTCTAACCTGTCATCGGTCCTCGGGACACTTTATGGCAATAACGCATGCCAGTGACAATTTCTCGTTGAACGTAAAAGTTCAGCTGAAGCTGGTAACAAGCGCCTTCCTTGATGCGGAACACAATGTCGTCTAGGTTAGCTGCAATGCAACAGGACGACTTTTCATCAAAATTTCACACGGACAAATGGTAAACCGGGTGGGACCGAACCCAGGCCTCTCTCATATCTATGCCCGTGATTGCGAGCACGTAACCAGTTATACAAGAGAAATCATAAACGTTTACCACTAATTTCTTAAGAGGTCCAGCAACACTTTCTAAGGTTAAAAACCGCATTTCCTTGCTTGTTTTTTTATATTATAAGATAGACCTATTCAACGTGTTTCCGCAAGTCAAGAGTAGAGAATAGAGTGAGTACTAGACAGGTTACAAGAGAAAGATTCTAGGCCTCATATTATGAGGCTTTAAATTTAGTATCTGCTCCAGTAATCGTCCTTACTCAATACTTGAAATCAATGACAGTATGGAAAAAAAAACTATATTTTCGTGAAAAACACAAAGAATCAATATCAAAGCATAGCAATATAACCAATACATCCTTTTCAGAAGTTTCAGGAAGAGTATGAATAATTATCTCCTCTACAACGGCTCACCCGTTTATGTTCCCTCCATCTCAGAACTTTCCTTTCAGCTACATTCCCTATGAGAGTTATTGCTCCGCAAAACAAAGGAATTATGTTTGGTTGACGTGAGATCAGTAACAATGACATGAAAAAACCTTGAAATTCTCTGATCAGAAATCATCATTGAAAAAATTTAACGCTCTGGTGATTAAGCGAAATAAAACGATAATGATTAAATTATCGTACGGATAAAAGATATTCAAGGGAGGGGATCGAATTCAGCCTTTTCTTTTCGAGACCCAGCCTTTTCTTCTCGAGACCCAGCCTTTTCTTTTCGAGACCCAGCCTTTTCTTTTCGAGAGTGCAAGAGCGTTATTAGTTGCAAAATTCACTAAGCATGACTAACAATCTTTCCGGAGGTCCATCGATGTCTTCACTTGCTTGTCCACTAACAGCGAGATGTTGGTGAGAAGCACAACTCGAGGGTCAGTGTTATCAATCACGACGTTCTCCGGAGACACACCGAGCAAGGACTTCTTGTACTTCTCCAGTGATTCATCGTCCTTGAATTACAACAAAATATTTTGCTTTCGGGGGGTATCGAACCCCTGTCGAATGCTTGGAAGGCATCCTTGCTGACCATTACACCACGAACGTACGAAGCCGCCAGAGCTCTGTCAATCTCATAATCTCAGTGATCTATTTGCGTGATTCGTGCTATGTGATTAAGATCAATAACATCATTGTTTTTCAATGACAATTAAATAAAGTTTCATTAAGAAACAAATTTTATGGAGATGAAAGTTTTGAGTATGTAGACAACAGAGTTAGGTTGCATTGAAAACAGAAGTTAAATACTCACCGGACCAGCTATTATCATTAGTGTTTTTGGAGAGGGAATTAGTTGTAAAGTATTAGATTGTAATAAATCACTGTTTATACGATAATCACAAGAGTTTGTTTCGCCCCTGCTCAGACAGGCTCTCTGGGCGGGGCTCATCAGTGTGATCCTAGAGAGCACACATAAACTAATTTACAAAGGGTATACAAAATGACAAATAAAAGAAAAGAAATTGGGTGTTAAAAACAACAACAAAACCTAATTAATTATACATATATATATAATCATCTAAAGAGTCTAGAGTTTAAATAAAGTGAGAATAGGATAAATGTTAGTAATATATTGAGTAAGTGAATTTAAAATTTTAGTTATCTACGTTAAATACATTATCTACTTCAAATAATAATAAAAAACAGTAAGTAAACATATAAGACGATACTGAGAATAAATTTCGCTGAAATGCTCAAAATATTGTTCCTCGGGCAGATTTTGCTTGAAATTCCAAGCTTTTCCGTGGCAAGAAACGGAAAAATGCGCCATGAGAAATGGCAGCAAATAACTCGCTTATAATCATTGTCTGGTTTCTGGCTCAATGCTAGCGTGTAATCAGCATCAAGAAAATCAGATTCTTGGAAGCACTACGAACTGTTTTTTCTCTTCTTGTACTCCTTGATTGTATTTGTCCGAAGCGGAATTCCAACTTGAGACCACTCGCTCAATACTCAGCCATACTACCGAAATGCTTCACACGGACCCTTTCAGCCCTATGGTTTTAAAATCAACAAAAGTCATAGAAGCAAAGTTTGACTCTTTGAAGTATGTTTTGGAGATCAGGCCTTCAATGTGCACAACCACTTCAACAAATACTTTATCAAAACCGGCTATACAAGGTTATACAAGATAATTCAAATAAAAAGTGTAAACAAATAGAAAATGATTAAAAGAAAACCGAATGACATAATCAAAAAGTTCAAGCATGTTTTGATAACTGACAAGCTATGAGAAGACCAATTATATTCAAATAAGAGCTCCCATTAGGAATTTCTGGGTGTGGCATTAGGGTAAATCTGTATAAATTGGGTTCTAAATCTTGATCCGGACCCCGGCAGATCCACCCAAACTAAGAGTTGAGGGATGTTGGTAACGATTGCCAGAATCAAGGTCTCTATTTTTCTCCACTGTTTTTGTCCTCATCAAGAAACATAAACAGATTTTTTTCCAGTTTCGCGTGTAATAAAAATAATTAAGCTTTAAAAAATTACTTTTAATTTTTTTTTCATGATCTTAAATTATTTGCATTCTTAATTATCTCCTAAATGCTTTTTTTTTGCAAGTTTCATACTGAAGGAATAATAAATAAATCGAGACCTAAAGAGCCGAAAGTATAAATATTTGTATAAATATTTGATCCAAATAATATCACTCCTAGTTTTCAACTTTGAGAACCGAGCATTTCTACTGTAGTGTAGAAATTCGTGTAAGAAACTGCTTCTCCAAAGACATTAATTTGAGTTAAACTCACTAACCTACCCCTGTAAACAGACTATTTAATAATCACGACCATTCTACGACTTTGAGAAAAGAGCGTTTCTGATCCGTATGCCGATCCGTACCCCAACCCCCAATCCGATCCATACCCACTTCTCATTGATCCCTATCCCGTTTTCTACGCCGATCCTACCCCAATCCCCATCCCGATATCTACTTCCAACTCTAACCTCAACCCACTTCCAACTTTACTTCCAACTCTAACCCCAACCCCACCCCAAACTCTATCCCCATTCCTACCTATTACCCTAATCAAAAACGGACCCCGATTCTAAGCTGTGTACATTGCATTCAATGATGTCTCGCTATGATTTCCGATCTGCCATGCTGCCAAGTCTTCCACCAAGACGACAACGACGTCGATGAAGTGTGCAGAGAGGCCTGCGAGCTGACCCTGGAGACTCCCACTCTCTCTCACCATCAAAAACTTGCTGCGATCAGGGCTTGTAAGCTGTCCAACCCTCTCGCCAAGGTGAGAACACAAAACATTTTCAGACATTTCCTTTACTGATTCACGGTTCATTGATTCACAAAGAAAGGGTCAGCAATATGTCCTCGGTTCTGAGTGGTTAAACACAAACAAAAAAGAGAGTGCAGGTTCGATCCCTCACCGTAAACTAGATTTTGCCCGTATGATAGTTCACTCAAATGTTTTAGCCTTTCAAACGTTGAAATTAAACGTTGAACGCTAGCTTTCTTAAGACTGAGCGAAAAAGTATAGATGACTGTTTTATAATTTCCGAAGGAGATTGTTTTCAGCTGTCCACCAGTTGAAAAAACTATTTGAGGAGTCAACATTTATTGTGAGAAGGCAGAATTGATTAGAAGCGACTATCTTTGAGTTTCTTGAGAGAAGAATGACGATATTTGAGTGCTTCGATGAATGCCGCCGAGCTCGCAAGATCTACGGCGGCTTTATCATCGAGACCTACTGCACCTTGTACAACCGCATGAAGCCTGGAGAGATCTATTTTGGAGACCGTCTACTGTGATTCAAGAAACAGGTTTCAAACACAAAAAAAAGATCTGCAACAAAAAAGGACTTGAAGTTTTATTGAAGAGTTTCGAGTTCAACCCTCTCCGGGAGAAAATCTTATCAAACCGAACGGTTTGAGAAATGTTATACAAATGTACATAGTGCATCAAGCACGAATAGTGCTCTCGCCCTGCTAACAGTACCAGTGAGAGTTCGTGTGTTTATTGTTCTCACTGCATGAAATGTCCTGTGATCAACTTTACAAAAGAGAGTTTATAAATCACACATATCATTATAGCGTTACGCAATACAGAGACAGTGAGTGCATGGCATGAACGACATTGGCGAATCTTAAAAGAGTTCTGGATAAGGAATAAAAAATAGGAAATCATGCACAGTATATCGTGGATAAGGTTGAGAGGGAAAGAGTGATATAAAAACAAAGTTGGTAAGCTACGTGGCTTCAGTCCCCGAGCCCGTGGGCTCTAATCTCTAATCAATACCCACTAGCAGCCTTCAAAAGAGAAGCCATTGATTCTACAAAATTCGTTCTATATCTCATCCTTTGTCTTTATGTACGTACTCATACTATTCAGCAAGAACCGCAGAACGCGAACCGATTGAATCAATAGGGCTTTATGTCATATGAAATCGATGCTACAGTAATCAAATTTGAACTAGAAGTTTCCATTAAGCTCAGCTCCACACTTCTCAAGCTTAAAAGCTTGAATGATAAAAGATGGTAAAAATTTATCTTGAATCTGGTCTCTTCTATTCAAAACCTCATACTTTTTTTTGTTGGATGAATAGGCAAATGAGCTGTATTGAAACTTATCTTTTATTGCCTTAGTCTTTGTTCGGAAATATTTCGGTAAGAAGATAGTCGGCTGGTTTTAGTCTTGTGTCAACTGATTTTCAGACATCTTAGTTAGAACCTTTAAAAGGTTTCTTTTAAATCCAAGTGCGAAACTCCAATTTTTGTTTAGGTACTCACTCGCGATTAAAGGCTTCTGATGTCGAGAACTTTTTGTGGAGATTGCTGACTGGAAAACTCGTGCCGCTATGCGGAATATGAAAGAACAGCTGTTAGATGATTAAAAAATTTTGTGCTGATTAACTAGACTATCACCTCACCGTTTGGAAAATTGATTAAAAGTACCTCTAGCTTGTTATACATAGTTATGATTTAATTACTTAGAACGTGCTATAGTTATGATGAAATACCTGAAACGTATAGGCAGAAATTTTTTCAAATGTTTCGTTATCATGTTTTCTGCTGACAATTCCTATCAAAAAATGTTATAGAAATGTTAAAGTTCCTCAAGCGTGTTATAGTTATAGTGATCTTTAATTATCTGAAGCGTGTTATAGTTATAGTGATCTTTAATTATCTGAAGCGTGTTATAGTTATAGTGATCTTTAATTATCTGAAGCGTGTTATAGTTTTGACCGAGTAGCTGGAAACTTTATAGAACAATATTCTTGGCAGCTTTTGCTTCCTAAAATCTAAACGTTATTCAGTCTAGCAATCTTTCAACAACAACGAAAATTAAAAATGAGCAAGAATTTTTTCTAATTTTCTTATCCAAAAAATTGTCAAAAATTCATTCAAATTCCAGCTTATTCTAAGGCTCGCGAATGAATTTTCTAGATTTTCCTAGACTGTTAAACTAGAACATGTGAGCAGGTTACAGCACGCTCAAAAACCAGGTCCTGGGCAAAATCGAACCCAGCGGGCTCTTGCGTATTCTGACCGGGAAAGAAGCCAGTTACAACTACACTACCGAAAAAGAATTGCTCAGCAGTGCGATATACATATATGTACTTAGTAGACATAATGACATTGTTTTCTTGGCTATAACATAGACTTTTTAAAAAACCAATTGGGTCTACAGAATTCTGTTCTAAAACTTAAGTATCGTTCGATGGGACTGAGGTTCAAGTTCGATAGTGACCAGCCCTCTAGGAATACCATATGAACCTTGCTTTTGAATGTTTCCTCAGCCGTCTTTATTCGAAGTAAAGTAGTACGTAGTTGTTGCTGAGCCTTACAAGACTGTCCTACCGCTGTTTTGTTTTGATAATGCTGATAGTCGGCTTTATTTTCCGCTTTACAATGAATATCGCGAGTTCACAAAAAATTCATTAACAAAACAACAAAAGCAAAAAATTTTCTCCAAAACTTTAAAAGGTAAGAAAAGTGTTACGCATAGCAGTTGAAATAGTGGGCATCAGTCTCTTAGTTATTCAACTTCAAGCTTGTGAGACGTTCCAAATTTCTCACTTGAATCCAAAAAAAGTCAATACGGTAACTGAAAGGATACACTGAAAATATTTGTAATTGGTTTTTGTTCGATTGGTTTGTAATTGTTTTACGCGTAAGGAGCAAAAAGCGTAGGTTTAGCATATAAAATTTTCTTCTCGTGTTACCGGACCACTGAAAACAGGGCTATGCAGGCGGAAAGGAATTTGTGTTCCAACTTCGATTATACATTTTCATATATACATTTACGAAATAATTGGCTAAAAGATTCAAAATTTAAGTAAATGATCCTTAAATTTTCAGAGTAAAATTAGGGTACAGTTACAAAGAAGATTAAGCTATTGGTGTCATGAAGATATTTTAATTTTAAATCAACTCATAAGAGAAAAAAAAAGCTTTCTACTTCAAGAACTTTTAAAAAAAAAGTCATTCTCAGTGAAGCGAAAATAACGCTCACCCGGGAATTGTTCAGAACGATAAAAACACGATTTAAAACACGCAGACATGGTGAAATTGCACTATTGCTAGATTTCGACAGTATTGGCGCTTTCGCGATAAACTTGCCTTCCCGAGGTATGCACATTGTGGGGGTATAGGACATGATAACTTAAACACTAAACATCGATCAGAACACAAGGTTCTTGAAAAAGATGAAGGAAGAAGTCTACTGGAGTACTGTAAGTTCTGCCTGGCGAAGGATCAAAAGATATCAACAAAATCTCAACTATTCAATATCCTCATCCTCATCAAGTTATACTAATTATTATCCTTAACAAAAAGATAGATTCAGCTCAACGTAGCTCAATACTTTAACTCAGGGCGCATTAACTGTCTTGAGCGTTATAGAGTAAGGTTCACATTAAGTGGGAACAAAAAAAAACAACATATTTTCTCTCCTGTTCCCTTTCTACCATTCCTTGGCGATCTCGAGGGTCCAAGTCCACTCCATCCACTTGTGGCCATCGTCATCGGTGATCTTAGAGTGGACCTTGTACTTGCCTCGATGTAGCATCCCTGCAACAAAAAACGTACGCATTCAATAACCTGTTATAAACCCACCCCCACCCCGTTTTCCCAAAATCGGAGTTCTAGTTGAATCAGGAACACTCGATCACCTTGGCACAATGTAGCTGGTATTTGTGAATCTTCTCGACTTTGCACACCTCGTGGTACTAAAGGTAGCGCGAAATCTTCTGGCTCCTGCGAGGATGTCTTGTAGGCCTCAACTCCCGTTTCCTGCGAGGAAGCAAGAAAAACTTGCCGCTTTTTCACTTGGGCTCCTGAGAAGAATCCTTTAAGGCGGAATTTTCCGGCTCGTTCGAGCAAGTTATCGGAATAACATCTTCTGACTCCTGTGAGGAAGCCCATTGAGCGTGGCTTGACCCTGCCATTACCACCTGGATCTGGGAAAACTTTTGGTCACATGAGTTGGAATAGATTCCCTGCAGCTCTTGCCAGAAAGCACTCACCAGTCTGCATTGACAGTTGATGACATTCTCATAAACTTTGCATTCTTTACAGCTGTCTCGGTTCCATTTCTCATTGCAGTTCGGACTGTAGAGTTTGTGCGGTATTCCATGAAGCTGCTTGCAGAGTAAGTGGTTGCATGTAGAAATAATTGGAACGGTCGTGATCGTAAACAACAAATCCCACAACGCAACTCGTCATTTATGCCTTCCAAGACGCCTATTAATCCCTTGAGCGCATCTGTCGTCTCAGAGTTGATCGTGTTCAAGGGTTTTTTTCTTGCTTCTTGTCTTCGTTTTTTTCTTTTATCTGGAAGGCAGGCGCTTTGTATGCTTTATCCTCACACCTTATTTGAGTCCGAGACAGGCTCACTTGGCTATCTTTGTACCAATAGGTCTGGCAACCATTGCTTCAGTTTCCATGCTGACCAGCAAAACAGTGGCTGTTTCTCTATCTGCAACTCCCCCAACCCTCTTCTTATTAGGATGGCTGAACCAGTTCTCTAGCAATATTTGGAAATCTTTAGAAATCTTTAGAATATTCTACCATATTCTACTTTCCCATGTCTCAGCGTTTGCACGATCTACATCAGGAACATGTACATATATTAGAAGAAATGTGAAGCATCATATAAATTGAGATGCTTCGAGTCCATAAAATTGATCATAAAGCTTAATAATAATTCGACAGAAGAAAGCGAATAAGAAAAACCCTTTTCACTGAAAAATCGTCTTGCTCAGTAAATTTCAAAGCTTTGTTTTATATACATATGTACTCCGTATATGTATTATGTACTGATGAATGTAAGAGTGAACTATCACACTATTTAGGGTGCGGAAAACTGTTACTGTTTGCTGAATTTTTGCAATGGTCACCAGTTCGATCTAACCAAGTCAGAAAACCAGGGAAAAGATTTGAAACAGACCTACTAATACCGAGGATATAAAAAATGTACGTAGGGCTTGCACGAATTTGACTCGCTAATGCACACACCAGCAGTGATTCAGGACGCAGTTTATTTTTCCCACTCAGGGTAGTTCTATCTCTCATCTTGAGAGAGTGCTTACCTCGCCTAGAGGCGAGAATAAGCGTAAGGAACATTTATTTGGCAGCTCCAATTCGCAGGAATACGTTTACAGGGTTTTTTCCGGTCACAAGCACGATGATAATGGTTGAGTAATCCTTATTTTACTGTATATCAATCTATTACACATGAATTTTATACAAGGCAGTTGTTGAATAGAGTGTCCCGTGTTTCGGATGCTTCTCCAGCAGGCTTTGCTTACTCTGAACTGAACATCCAAAAAAAAAAACCAAGGACTAAAACTAACCACTCGGTGCTTCCTCGACTGGAGTCGCGTACGACTGCATCTCGTTCTTAGGCGCATATGAACCGATCATGAAGGAGTCACTGTCCACTGAAAGTGAAAGTTGTTTAAGCATGAGTATAAGTATAATAGTGAAGTTACTTCACAGCTCAACCGCTTGGAAAACTTTTCACTTATTCCTGAAAATTTTTCGGGCTCTCAAAACTAATTTTTATAAAAAATAAGAAGAAAAAAATTAAATCATCATTTCAGAAGCTCGAAATTTTTATTCGACGAATCCGCTTGCTAGTTTTTCGACTACTTACTGACATAGCGGACTGTCAGACGTGCAAGAGTTGAAATTGATAATTGAAACCAGTCTTCGGACTTTAAACCGAACTTCTAAATTAACTCTGATAACTCATGAACGATACAATCATCTACATACTTTGTTTACTACGGCAATTGCTTTATGGAATAAAGTTACAGATAAATTCGAAGAAATTCAAGATATCAAAGCGTTCGGCAAGGCTCTAGAAGAGATCAATATCTCTGAACTCATACCGTTACCGAACATTCTGTTGTCAACAGAAATAATAAAAATAAAAAAAAATCTCGAAACACACTGGCAACAGTGGCCATTCGTGACTCTACAGCCTTAAGAGCCTGTCACGGATGGAGCCGGATTATCCAGTCCAGAATCGAGCGCGACCTCAGGTGGCGGATAGAGGAACGCCTCCCTACGAAGAATTCGTGCTGGGAGGTAGCGGGAGAAATCCCGCCGCGGACCAAAACTGGGTAGTATAGCTCATCAAAGGAGGGCGATGCCGGACCGGCCTGGGCATGCCACCGGACAAAACATCAGCCGATACTCCGCTATACTTTTCAATGGCGAGTCGAGGCGCCAGTAAAATAACCTCTTGCCCTTCTCCGGTTAACGAATGGGTCTCGCCAAGAGGATCGCCGACTGCGGTGCGAGTGTAGACGGAGAAACTCTCTCCGGACTCAAAAGGATCCTCACCACCAACCTATCCCAAAAGGACTCCCCTCGACAGGACCTATGGGCAAGACAACAACAACAACAGAAATAATCAACGCTGAAGATAATTAAATAATTATGTTTTCTTCCCAAGCCTTCCTTCTCCATTCCATATTCCATTCATTCCATTCCTTCACCATTCTATTATTCCATGTAAGAGGTGGCCTTACAAGCTATCTTATGGTGACAAAGGAATTTGAATTTGAAATGACTTCATAAATTTTCATAATTTTCATACGTCACGTTACGGTTCTAACCTGTCATCGGTCCTCGGGACACTTTATGGCAATAACGCATGCCAGTGACAATTTCTCGTTGAACGTAAAAGTTCAGCTGAAGCTGGTAGCAAGCGCCTTCCTTGATGCGGAACACAATGTCGTCTAGGTTAGCTGCAATGCAACAGGACGACTTTTCATCAAAATTTCACACGGACAAATGGTAAACCGGGTGGGACCGAACCCAGGCCTCTCTCATATCTATGCCCGGGATTGCGAGCACGTAACCAGTTATACAAGAGAAATCATAAACGTTTACCACTAATTTCTTAAGAGGTCCAGCAACACTTTCTAAGGTTAAAAACCGCATTTCCTTGCTTGTTTTTTTATATTATAAGATAGACCTATTCAACGTGTTTCCGCAAGTCAAGAGTAGAGAATAGAGTGAGTACTAGACAGGTTACAAGAGAAAGATTCTAGGCCTCATATTATGAGGCTTTAAATTTAGTATCTGCTCCAGTAATCGTCCTTACTCAATACTTGAAATCAATGACAGTATGGAAAAAAAAACTATATTTTCGTGAAAAACACAAAGAATCAATATCAAAGCATAGCAATATAACCAATACATCCTTTTCAGAAGTTTCAGGAAGAGTATGAATAATTATCTCCTCTACAACGGCTCACCCGTTTATGTTCCCTCCATCTCAGAACTTTCCTTTCAGCTACATTCCCTATGAGAGTTATTGCTCCGCAAAACAAAGGAATTATGTTTGGTTGACGTGAGATCAGTAACAATGACATGAAAAAACCTTGAAATTCTCTGTTCAGAAATCATCATTGAAAAAATTTAACGCTCTGGTGATTAAGCGAAATAAAACGATAATGATTAAATTATCGTACGGATAAAAGATATTCAAGGGAGGGGATCGAATTCAGCCTTTTCTTTTCGAGACCCAGCCTTTTCTTCTCGAGACCCAGCCTTTTCTTTTCGAGACCCAGCCTTTTCTTTTCGAGAGTGCAAGAGCGTTATTAGTTGCAAAATTCACTAAGCATGACTAACAATCTTTCCGGAGGTCCATCGATGTCTTCACTTGCTTGTCCACTAACAGCGAGATGTTGGTGAGAAGCACAACTCGAGGGTCAGTGTTATCAATCACGACGTTCTCCGGAGACACACCGAGCAAGGACTTCTTGTACTTCTCCAGTGATTCATCGTCCTTGAATTACAACAAAATATTTTGCTTTCGGGGGGTATCGAACCCCTGTCGAATGCTTGGAAGGCATCCTTGCTGACCATTACACCACGAACGTACGAAGCCGCCAGAGCTCTGTCAATCTCATAATCTCAGTGATCTATTTGCGTGATTCGTGCTATGTGATTAAGATCAATAACATCATTGTTTTTCAATGACAATTAAATAAAGTTTCATTAAAAAACAAATTTTATGGAGATGAAAGTTTTGAGTATGTAGACAACAGAGTTAGGTTGCATTGAAAACAGAAGTTAAATACTCACCGGACCAGCTATTATCATTAGTGTTTTTGGAGAGGGAATTAGTTGTAAAGTATTAGATTGTAATAAATCACTGTTTATACGATAATCACAAGAGTTTGTTTCGCCCCTGCTCAGACAGGCTCTCTGGGCGGGGCTCATCAGTGTGATCCTAGAGAGCACACATAAACTAATTTACAAAGGGTATACAAAATGACAAATAAAAGAAAAGAAATTGGGTGTTAAAAACAACAACAAAACCTAATTAATTATACATATATATATAATCATCTAAAGAGTCTAGAGTTTAAATAAAGTGAGAATAGGATAAATGTTAGTAATATATTGAGTAAGTGAATTTAAAATTTTAGTTATCTACGTTAAATACATTATCTACTTCAAATAATAATAAAAAACAGTAAGTAAACATATAAGACGATACTGAGAATAAATTTCGCTGAAATGCTCAAAATATTGTTCCTCGGGCAGATTTTGCTTGAAATTCCAAGCTTTTCCGTGGCAAGAAACGGAAAAATGCGCCATGAGAAATGGCAGCAAATAACATACGTTTTGACGGGCCTGCCAAGAAAAACCTTGCACTTTCTTCTTTGTACTAGTTTTGTCACCGCTAAAGAAGGGACAAAATGCCAATATCGGTCTATTTTGTCCTTGTTTTACGGTGAAGTTGGCTGCTTATCCAGACTTTCACCGTGCGCTACTCAGTATTTAACAGTACGGTTAGACTGTCTTGTAGTGAGATCGTAATTCCGTTGGCGCATACATGTTCGCTAATTTACTTTTCAACTACTTTGATCCACCTTTTTGGCTTTCCACATCCCTTTTTCAACTCGCTCGGTGCAAACATGTGCTAGACTGGTATCATTTAACGCCTGAATGCAAGTACTCAAATAACTCATACTACTGGATTATCAGAAAAGAGGACTTTTACCGCCAATTTTCTGTTTGAAAAAACGTTTCTAATTTTTCATTGTAGAAGTCTCCCTCGGATAAGAACAACACTCTTCAATCTACGCTCTATAAAAAATGAACATCTGCGAGTCGGAGAGAAAATTTATTCGGTGCCCTTTCGTGTATATTCTTACTCTTATCACCGTATCCGTAACCATTATTTCTTTGTGATTCACGAATTCCATAGCTTCGTTTTGACAGGAGGAAGCGTGCCTGGTTTGCACAGCACAGCTACGCCTACTGTCCTGACAGAATAGGCACAGTCATTAATGGTTACCTAACCAAGCAAAACCTAAACCCCTTCTACCATCAAAAATCACTCGAAGAGTAAACTAGCCAGAGTTTTTTGGCAATTGCCGAACAGTGTGATTCCGAAAAGCGTGTTTGTGGAATGCACTACTAGAACATTTAATTACGGTTTCGTTACTAACCTTCACGGTCTCGTTAGCTTAAACTTGACCTAAGCCTAAGCCGAAATTTAAGTTAAATATTAGCTGAACTTCAAAAACTTTGGAAAATAATCGGAAAGTGTGTCATTCAAATTTGAGCAGAAAAGTGTTGTTTATGGTGCATATACTACATTTTAAAAATCACGATTTTCCATTGCCGAGTTTTTAGCGGAGAGTCTCGATTCAAGACTACTGCAATGATAGAATATGCAATGATAGAATATGCAATGATAGAATATGCAATGATAGAATATGCAATGATAGAATATGCAATGATAGAATATGCAATGATAGAATATGCAATGATAGAATATGCAATGATAGAATATGCAATGATAGAATATGCAATGATAGAATATGCAATGATAGAATATGCAATGATAGAATATGCAATGATAGAATATGCAATGATAGAATATGCAATGATAGAATATGCAATGATAGAATATGCAATGATAGAATATGCAATGATAGAATATGCAATGATAGAATATGCAATGATAGAATATGCAATGATAGAATATGCAATGATAGAATATGCAATGATAGAAAAGAAAGAAAGAAAAGAAAGAAAAGAAAAGAAGAAGAAAAGAAAAGAAAGAAAAGAAAGAAAGAAAGAAAAGAAAGAAAGAAAAGAAAGAAAGAAAAGAAAGAAAGAAAAGAAAGAAGAAAAGAAAGAAAGAAAAGAAAGAAAGAAAAGAAAGAAAGAAAAGAAAGAAAGAAAAGAAAGAAAGAAAAGAAAGAAAGAAAAGAAAGAAAGAAAAGAAAGAAAGAAAGAAAAGAAAGAAAAAAGAAAGAAAGAAAGAAAGAAAAGAAAAGAAAAGAAAGAAAAGAAAGAAGAGAAAGAAAAGAAAGAGAAAGAAAGAGAAAGAAGAGAAAGAAAGAGAAAGAAAGAGGAAAGAAAGAGAAAGAAAGAGAAAGAAAGAGAAAGAAAGAGAAAGAAAGAGAAAGAAAGAGAAAGAAAGAGAAAGAAAGAGAAAGAAAGAGAAAGAAAGAGAAAGAAAGAGAAAGAAAGAGAAAGAAAGAGAAAGAAAGAGAAAGAAAGAGAAAGAAAGAGAAAGAAAGAGAAAGAAAGAGAAAGAAAGAGAAAGAAAGAGAGAAAGAAAGAGAAAGAAAGAGAAGAGAAAGAAAGAGAAAGAAAGAGAAAGAAAGAGAAAGAAAGAGAAAGAAAGAGAAAGAAAGAGAAAGAAAGAGAAAGAAAGAGAAAGAAAGAGAAAGAAAGAGAGAAAGAAAGAGAAAGAAAGAGAAAGAAAGAGAAAGAAAGAGAAAGAAAGAGAAAGAAAGAGAAAGAAAGAGAAAGAAAGAGAAAGAAAGAGAAAGAAAGAGAAAGAAAGAGAAAGAAAGAGAAAGAAAGAGAAAGAAAGAGAAAGAAAGAGAAAAGAAAGAGAAAGAAAGAGAAAGAAAGAGAAAGAAAGAGAAAGAAAGAGAAAGAAAGAGAAAGAAAGAGAAAGAAAGAGAAGAAAGAGAAAGAAAGAGAAAGAAAGAGAAAGAAAGAGAAAGAAAGAGAAAGAAAGAGAAAGAAAGAGAAAGAAAGAGAAAGAAAGAGAAAGAAAGAGAAAGAAAGAGAAAGAAAGAGAAAGAAAGAGAAAGAAAGAGAAAGAAAGAGAAAGAAAGAGAAAGAAAGAGAAAGAAAGAGAAAGAAAGAGAAAGAAAGAGAAAGAAAGAGAAAGAAAGAGAAAGAAAGAGAAAGAAAGAGAAAGAAAGAGAAGAAAGAGAGAAAGAAAGAGAAGAAAGAGAAGAAAGAGGAAGAAAGAGGAAGAAAGAGGAAGAAAGAGGAAGAAAGAGGAGAAAGAGGAAGAAAGAGGAAGAAAGAGAAGAAAGAGGAAGAAAGAGGAAGAAAGAGGAAGAAAGAGGAAGAAAGAGGAAGAAAGAGGAAGAAAGAGGAAGAAAGAGAAGAAAGAGGAAGAAAGAGGAAGAAAGAGGAAGAAAGAGGAAGAAAGAGGAAGAAAGAGAAGAAAGAGGAAGAAAGAGAAGAAAGAGGAAGAAAGAGGAAGAAAGAGGAAGAAAGAGGAAGAAAGAGGAAGAAAGAGGAAGAAAGAGGAAGAAAGAGGAAGAAAGAGGAAGAAAGAGGAAGAAAGAGGAAGAAGAGGAAGAAAGAGGAAGAAAGAGGAAGAAGAGGAAGAAAGAGGAAGAAAGAGGAAGAAAGAGGAAGAAAGAGAAGAAAGAGAAGAAAGAGAAGAAAGAGGAAGAAAGAGGAAGAAAGAGGAAGAAAGAGGAAGAAAGAGGAAGAAAGAGGAAGAAAGAGGAAGAAAGAGGAAGAAAGAGGAAGAAAGAGGAAGAAAGAGAAGAAAGAGAAGAAAGAGGAAGAAAGAGGAAGAAAGAGAAGAAAGAGGAAGAAAGAGGAAGAAAGAGGAAGAAAGAGGAAGAAAGAGGAAGAAAGAGGAAGAAAGAGGAAGAAAGAGGAAGAAAGAGGAAGAAAGAGGAAGAAAGAGGAAGAAAGAGGAAGAAAGAGGAAGAAAGAGGAAGAAAGAGGAAGAAAGAGGAAGAAAGAGGAAGAAAGAGGATGAAAGAGGAAGAAAGAGAAGAAAGAGAAGAAGAGGAAGAAAGAGGAAGAAAGAGGAAGAAAGAGGAAGAAAGAGGAAGAAAGAGGAAGAAAGAGGAAGAAAGAGGAAGAAAGAGGAAGAAAGAGGAAGAAAGAGGAAGAAAAAGGAAGAAAGAGGAAGAAAGAGGAG
>OZ057409.1:7529025-7573563 GCA_964056735.1 Allodiplogaster pararmata | reverse complement strand
AAGGTACCACCTACCTTATCTGCTTCGAGTATCTCCGCAATTGTCTTCTGCTCGGGTGCTTTATAGCCGACGACAGTCTCTGTGTTCGCTTCCTCTGGTGAGAGAGACATTCTGGGTGGCGTGAAGATTCCGAGTGGACAATCAACCTCAAGTTTTTGATTAAATCTGATAAGTTGTATAATATTCCACTCAATTAGATTCCGAATTCCAAGAAAAGCTCGATTACATGTCGAAAACGAAAAAGAAGGTTCCTATTACAATCTCAAATTTCTTTAAAGTTATGGAAGAGAAAGAGTGATAAAGACTCACAGAGAGAAAGACATTATTCATGTTTAGTTGAAAATGGAGCACGTGAGAAAATGAGCGAGTGCAAGTTGAAGAATCAAAGTCGGAAAGGATTCCGTCGGGGTCGCATTGAAGTTCAGCGAGGGGTATTGAATAGAGGGAGAGATAGAGAGATGATTAGGGAAAAAGAGAGAAGAAAAAATAGAGAAATAGACAGATGAAGAGAAATATAGATTTGGAGAGAGATATGTAGATAGAAAGGAAGAGAGGTAGAGAGAAAGTGAGAGAGAGAAGGAAGGGAATGAGAGCGAGAAGGGAGAGATAGAAAAGGGAAAGTGAAAGAGAAAAGAGAGAGACAGAAAGGTGAGCCCGCAAAAGCGAGAGTGCTCGCGAAGTATGGGCAGAGAAGATAGCTGCTTTCCAATGTCATTCCTTTCTTAAGAATAGGAGTAATTTTAAAGTTCTATCGGAAGCCTTTTTACGTGTAAGACGATAAAGTGGAGGTGATGTGTTGGCTTAGAGATGGGATTGAAGAAGATGCTACAACGTTGCTAGTACACTGCGAAAAAAAGCAACAAAAAAAGAGTTCCAGAGAAAAACAGTGAAGAGCCTCAAAATGGTAATGCGGTTCAACAAGGGAGAACTTTAGAGGATATGCACAATACAGGGAGAAAGAAAGTGAGAGGAAAGGAGATAGAGAGAGACAGAAAGAGATTAAGACCGAAAGAGATAGAGAAAGAGAAAAAGCAGCATTACATAGAAGAGAAAATCCGACCATTAAGGGAAAGGTAGACAGGCAGAGCTGGAGCGGTAGGGACCAAGTATAAGAGGAGGAAAGTGCCTATGAAATCGGAGAGGGAGGTCAATGAAAGAGTTGCTCGCGCTTTTAAACGATAAGCGGGGTCAGGTTCTACGGGCGAGGGAGAGGGCGAGTGTTGGAAAAAAGAGAGAGAAAGGGAGAGAGAGAAAGAGAGAGATTGAGAGAGAGAGTGAAAGTGAGGGAGCCTTTCGTGAAAAGAGAGTATTAAATAAACATGAGCCCCTCATGTTTTGACGAAGATGCCATTGCAGCAATAACAGAATTATTGATGAAACGAGAACAAATTACAAGGTAAACAACATGTTCTAGCGAGTTTTTTGCGCCTTTAATTAGTGATACTACAAACACAACATGCCAAAGCACATCCAATCAGAAGTAAATACAAGCTAAGCGTTGAGGGTTTGGTCTAGAAGCGTTTTTTTATGAAACGCCAACCACAGAAAGAGTTCAAGGAAAATGTGGTCACGTGAACAGAGATAAAATTCTTTGGATGAACGTTTCGTTGATTACAGGGCTTTTCCAGGGAAACTATTCAAATCAAAGAGTAGTAGTAACCATGACATTAGATTGTTGATGTGAGTAAGAACCAGAGCGGCCTCGAAGGTTCATTGCTAAAGAAGATAAGCTTTGAGGGGATTAAACCAGAGGCACTGTTATCCAATACATACTCGAGAATGTCAATGAAGACATTCAGTTCGAGGGATAGGAAGACAATACAATGTCGATCACGGGCGAGTGTAAGAGATGCAGTGAAGGAGAGAACACTGAGTGTGAAAAGAAAAGTTATTGAGGTGTAAGAAAATGGATAAAGAAGAGACATGGTTTTTTGGAAGAGAAGCAGAGACAATATGTCTCTAGAAAGATATAGTGAGTCAGGTAAAAGATGGGATAAAAAGAGTGATAGAGAGGGAAATATAGAGATTTATTCAACGAATACCGATAGAAGAAAATAAAGTGATCGAGAAATAGTGATAGAGAGAAAATTATACAAACCGAGAAGAGAGAGAGAGAAGAGAGAGAGAGAGAGAAAAAAGAGTAAATGATAGAGAGAAAGATATAGAGAGAGCAGAGCTTCGCAAGCGTCCAGATGTGAACTACAAAAAACATCACAATAGGAAGGTTCGATAGTTAAACAGAGAGACTGTGCGAGAGAGCAAATAGGGTTAATTGTGACAGTAGTTGGTTGAAAAGGGCAAGCTCGCCCAGGTAGAGAGAAGAGCTAGTTGCTTATAGAGACGGGGTGGGGCGAAAAGCAAAATGAGAGAGATTTCGCAAACACAAAAAAAACCGTTGCATAAAGAATGGAAGAATGAATATCTGAAAGAAAGAATACGGGGAAACGGAAAAGAAGCTTCATGAACACCCCTATTACTCATAGAGCAAAAAAAAGGTTGCAAGAGTGTTAAAATAGCCCTGGTTCAAATGCTGTGATGAGCAGAACAAACGAAACTTTTTTTCAACCTTACAATTTACTGGTCTATGTGTTGCCTTGTGAAAAATTTTTCAATAAGATTGTTGAGCCAGACCGCGCTTTTATGGCATTTCAGGAAACTCTAAGGTATTTCTCAGATAAAGCAAGAAAACAAAGACTATCGCCCGGATTGAAGCTGAGCCACCATAGCCAAGCGGTTCCTTATCCACAAAGAACGCGAGCATTAACAAAACATTTCCGAAGGCAGATTATAATGCAATATGAAAGAGTTAATAGCCCTAATCTTTTATTTACGCCTGTTTAAGAGAGCAAATGCAAGCTAAATAGAACATAACTCTACAATTGATGATAAGAAACAAGCACCGAAAGGAAGAACAAGGTATAACCCTATACACTCGAAACAACAGCTAATTAAACAGTTTCTTACAGAAAGAAAAGGATAGAAAAGGTTGTATAAAAATTGTCTTCATTTTGCGCGTTCTCTTATTTGCATAATAAGCAAAGCAAAAGCAGCAAAGAAAAATTCAAATGTGCTTCATAGCTTGTAGCTTTCAAGCAGTTGTTTTTTCGAGCACAATTCATTAATGAATTCAATGGCGGGGATAAAAAAGAACGGTTGGCGTTACGGGGGAGGGGAGAAGAGGTTCGTATTCTCACAAGTGCTTTTCTCACCCGTCTCGTGTACAAACAAGATTATCGCTTCGATGACGTAGCTTTGTTTTCGAATGAAACCGTTCTTAGTCAATTGTTTTTTGTAGACTTAGGCCTTGATAACTACCAGTTTTGAATGGATGTGATGAAAAGTTCACCAGGGTCTCTGCCTGCTGGAGTAAGCTTATTTAATTTTATCTAAAAACTAAGTATCATTATAAGGTAACTGGAATCTTCTTTCTATGCAATAAGTTTCCAGCAAGCGTGGAGATATTTCTCAAAAGGTAAGGGTCCAAATCATGAAATGGAAATGTGGAGTAATTATGAGAATTTCAGGTTGCTGGATCTTTGTCAAGTCAATGCTTTGATGCGGTCTGAAACACTGTCTAGATATTTCGTTTTACTAAATCATTAATAGCGGTAAATCATTATCCTAAATAAGAATGGTGTAAATTATTAAGCGAAACATCATAATACTCGTCGTTTAAACCACACGTAGCCCAACGCTTGCAAGTTTAATATAAAAAAGACTATCTGACACCATCGTAGTATGAGAGAAATGACATATCACTTCTGAAAGACTATTTTAAGACATTATTTGAAGATTCGAGGTTGTCAAACGTCTTTTTCTTGCACCAGGCAAGCTAATTCCGCAAGGGAATCACAGTCACCGTTAAATTGAACTAATAAAAAACCACAGTATTGTTCTTATCTTTTACTAGATATATAACTTTTTGGAGAATCTACTGAAATAGAACTGGTTCAATTAAACTATGCTTTAAAGGTGGAAATCTGAAAAAAACATTGGGGAAATCAAATATGTATTAGAACTAGCTCAATACATACAGTTATACTTCTTCTTCTTTCTTCTTCTTCTTCTTAGCGTTGTCCCGCGCCGGCCGAGGTCGGAGTAGGGTCCGCTGTACGGCTTCTAGCTCTCCAGAAACATCTGTCCGTTGCGTCTTCC
Organism: Allodiplogaster pararmata; assembly: GCA_964056735.1. NCBI lineage: Eukaryota > Metazoa > Nematoda > Chromadorea > Rhabditida > Diplogasteridae > Allodiplogaster > Allodiplogaster pararmata. The sequence goes on along the minus strand of OZ057409.1, from coordinate 7,569,408 downwards.
GAGTGGAGTCTTGCAAGGCGCAGGTCTTGGTTGAGCGTATCCATATATCTTGTCTTCGGTTTGCCTCGAGGGCGTTTGCCTGGTACTTCCATGTCAAGGGCGTGTCTTGCGATGTTGGTCGCGTCTCTTCGCATCACGTGTCCATACCATCTAACTCTCCCTTCTCGCATCTTGTCTTGTATTGGGGCAACGCCGAGTCTCCCTCTCACAATCGTGTTACGCACACAATCTAGGCGAGTCAGTCCTAGTGTCCAGCGTAACATTTTCATCTCATTCGTGTGGATAATGTTCTCGGTTATACGCGTTGTAGGCCAGGTCTCCGTCGAATAGAGAAGCACGGGACGGATTGCTGTTTTATACATCTTTCCGCGTATGCCAGCTGTGATATTCCTATCACAGAGGACACCTGCAGCTTCTCTCCATTTCATCCAAGCTGCATTTACTCTTTGGCGTGCCGCTGCATTTGTTGACGTGTCTGAGGAGATGACAGAACCAAGGTACTTGAATTCGGAGGTCTTCGGGAGCGGTTCACCGCTGATGTGAACAGCTCCCGTCGTTTGCACTCCGATTTCCTGGTACTCGGTCTTCTTGATGTTGAGGCGTAAGCCATGCCTACTAAGAGCGTCATTCCATTCTTGGGTGCGTTTCTCGATTTCGGCACGTGTAGGAGCAGCAAGGAGAATGTCGTCGGCGTATGCGATGGTTGACGGAGCCGGAGTCAGTAGAGGACGCGTGACGGTATCCATAACCAAAATGAAGAGAAGGGGAGACAAAGCACTCCCTTGGTGCACTCCAACGTTTACTGCGAATGGCTCTGTGATGCCGACCGGAGTTCTGACAGTACTCTTTGAATCATCGTACATCGCCATTGTCCATCGAATGTACTCTTCAGGAACCTGATGATCGCGCAATGCATATGAAATAAGATCATGGGGGACTTCAATACGCTGTAGTCCATAAAGAGAGGGTGGTGCTGAGATGCAACATGGTCTGATGGAATGACCTTTGCATCTTTCGCGTTCCGCAGCTTTGCTCTCAGGATTAACCAAAAGTCAATTTGACTCTGATTTCTTCCGCTCTCGTATGTGAGTCCGTGAGATCGTCTCTTTTTGAAAAAGGAGTTCACGACTGCTACATCGCATCGAGCACAGAAGTCAAGTAGCCGTTGACCCTCAGCATTGATCGTTCCGATTCCATGTCCTCCATGTTCTCTCTCCCGACCTTGTCGATCTGAACCGATGTGAGCGTTAAAATCTCCGCCGATTAAGATGTCTTCATGAGATTCTCGGAGTTTGATAACTTCCTCTAGAGAGTCGTAGAAGTCCTCCTTATCAGCGTCGCTACATCCTTGTTGAGGTGCATATGCTGAGACGACAAGGAAGTGATTGTTGGACGAAGAAATTCGGACGGCCATGACTCGATCTGTAGAGCGAATGACTTCGGTTACATCATCAGCAATTTTCGAGGAGAGGATAATGCCAACACCATTTCTTGTTGATGACGTGCCATGGTATATCAGCTTGTATCCGTCTCCTATCGGCTTCGACTTGCTTCCTCTCCATTTTGTTTCCTGTACAGCAGCAATGTCAACCCTTCTTGCTTCTAGCATTGCGGCCAGCTCTCTACTGCGTCCCGTCAGTGTTCCAACATTCAATGTGACAAGGCGAATTTGGGCTGTACGCCGCGCAGACATACCCCGCCCATGGGTAGCTGCCTGTCCTCGCATATTTGACGGTCCTAGCGGACAAGGTAAGACCGCGTCGCTTCCGGGGGACGCCCTAGCTTTGGTGATATATCTTGAAGAACTTGAAGCCATGGTTTACAACAAGGGTATTCATGCGATCGGCCTGTTGAGTGGATGGTCAATCCAGCCTGGCATCGCGGAACGTGTTTGTCGGGAGTTCCTGCTAATCCTTGACCGTAAAAAAGCAGAAGATTAATCGAAAAGACGCCTCGACTCGTGTGGCCTGGACTAACCCCTCTCCGCCTGGCCATCTGGCGGATAGAACCACTGCCGGAAGTGGACTCGTCCAAAGGGGGCCCAATTTTAGCCTCACTCAGAACGTCGTGATTCCGGCAATCACGGTAGTAGGGCTGAGTGAGTTTACACCTTCCCACCGACTTTGAGGTATTGGGGCTAGGGAAGGTTACTTCTCGAACAAAAAAACATACAGTTATACTTCTCGAACAAATATGAAATAGAAATATGTAGCTCGTTACAATTATGACTTTTTAAAGTGCACATTGCCACCAGAGAGTCGAAACTAAATGGAACGCCTTGGAAGAAAAAACACAAAAGCATTGCATTAAGAATACAAAATACGACCTAATTTAATCTTCAAATTATAAGTTCACAGTTTAAAGGCAGTGACGCCTGGTTGAGATGACAAATGAACACGCGCTCCGGGTTTGAGTCGAGATGGCTGGGTTCGATTCCGCCCGGTGGACTAGCTTTTTTAATGTTTGTCTTGTCTTGTTGAAGCGTTGTTGAACGAGAAAAAACTTCTCGGATACTCAGCTCTATCAAAGAGTGATCAGCGATATAATACAAATAACGCATGTAAATTACCATGTTCTTAAAAAAATGAAAGAAAAAAGAAAAATATGATACCATTTCGAACTAAATCACTGATGTGACATTCATCCATAGTACTTTAACTATGTGCAAGGTATAATCAAGTTGATGCTTGATTACCTATTTTAGTGTTTCCCTTAGTGAAGTTCATACTAAGAATTATAATTGTTTGGAATTTGTCCTAGACGTAGTCAATAAGTATCTAAGCTCTGGAACTTTCCTAGGATTGATTTATTGTTTGTCAATGTCGACTCGTCATTTATCTTTCTTAGTCATCTAGTCGTCGACATTTGTTTAACTTTTTTCCTTTAGTAATTATAAATTTTCTAGGAGATTCCTAGGATGCTAATAAGTTTCTTGCATAGAAATTTCATGCTTTCTCTCCTAGAATTGCCTATAATTTACTTCTAGATAATGCTCATTATAATGATGTTTTATCTATCTAGTGTATTTACATAAGTAGTTAACTATTGTTTAGTTAACATGTTGTGTCTAGGAATTCTGACACCTTATTTGATTAGTGCTCTAGGCTGTGTTATAAGCGGTGCGTGGCCTTTCATTGTTGCAATAATGGTTGCTTCCCCACAGAGGTTCAATTACCCAAGTTTGAGAGGGCGCATGTTGCGTGCCCCGCCGGTCAAGCTCTTCCTCCTCACCTCTGCTCAATCTCGTCTGTTGTCACGCAGAACCCGGGACGATCGAAAGACCAGCTTGTCTTCTCGTACAGGTTACGCAGGTCACATAAAAATTGCCTTACTAATTTTGGACCAGTGACCTGCGTCCGGTACTTCTTTAAGGGTTGGCTGTAGTGGCAACTTGGTCTTCTCTCTATCTTTCCTTTTCTCCTCTCTATTTCTCTTCTTTTCCTCTCTTCATTTCTCTCCTTCCCATAATCCTCATTACTCTGTAGTTGGTTCGTTGTTGTTTTATTCAGTTGTTTTGCTAATTGGTTGATTGAGAATAAATTCCTCAACGAGTCCCGCGTGGCAGCACAAGCAATCTCAAGGGAACTTTCCCTCGCAAATATCTGTGACATAAAGGAAGTATCCCGATAGATCTGATTACACTATCCGAAGGGAGTAACCCAACGGAGTGTATCGCCAACAACCTCGAATATACAAGGTATAAGTGAATAAATGATATGCACTAAGTTCACAAGCCAAGAAGAAGAATTTTTATTCGTGGGTTCTTTGAGCTGAAGAGAACTGTCTACAGAACACGAGAACACCGTCGAAACAAAAGCTATATAAGTTTTACTACATACAATACTATGGCTCAAATGAGCAAAGAAGGAGGAGACAGCGATAAAGAGAAAGAGAAAGAGAGTGTGTGTGTGTTTGTGTGAGAGAGAGAGAGGGAGAGATGATAGGATCTACTGAGAAGTGTCACTCTCAACTTACAGGACGACTTTTTCTTAAACTGATAAGCTTCCAATCGAACAATTTAAAACTTTACGATCGAACAACTAAAAGAATCACCCTTCTGAACGCTTTTGTGGTCGATTGGAAGTCTAAAGATGAACAACCCATCAATAAGATCACCCAACAAACTTTCAATCAGTACCCTTAAAACAGCTGAAAAGGAAAATTTTATATCGGGAAGGGGGAAGCTTCCTCCCCTTAAAAGAGAATCAAAAAGTTTTCACGTTGTTTATCACCAAAGAACGATGGGGCGAAAAATCACCACTAACAAAGGACATTTCAGAGTTTGGAGGCTGTTCAAAAACAGGAAAGCGTACGATTTGATTAGCATAAAAGCACAACTAGAATAGTAACCGTCCGACTATCTCTAGCATCCTTATTTTTACCTGAAACATCATTGTCTACATATTTCAATTTAAACGCTTTAGCCACATCGGGAAATCATCGATTATGGAATCTGAGCGTTGAGCGGAGGTTGAGCGAGGCAAGCAGTAGCAATCGAAGTGCTATTCTTCCTCTTCTGTCGCTCATCATGGCGCTACGATCCCGGAGCGCCAAATCTTCTCGGGAAAAGACTCTCACAGACGAGGGAAGAGACGGTGCGGGGAGCGACCGCTTACGGAGGGAGACGAATGAAAGAATGTCTACATAAGGTCATTGTCTATGTCATCGTCTACATAAGTCATTTTCTACATAAGGTCTGGAAATTTAAATGTTTAAGACTCTTCCATAAATTTTTCTTTCTTCGATCAAATGCGTTTCGCGTTCACCATCTAATTCATACGTTATGGGGTAAAATTTATTAGTCAGACAGAAGAAATACGGATATGAGAACGAGAACGGAGCGCGGAGAGCGACAGGTGGAAAAACTGAGGAAGAAAAAACCCTGAAGAAGAAAAAATGAAAACGGAAGCAGTACATACAAAGAGAGAGAGATGGGGAGTGTATCAAAAAAAGGGAATGCATTGGAAAAGGAGAGAGAAAGAGAGAGATGGAAAGAGTAAGAGAGAGAATGGAAGAGAGTTGGAGAACTGAGGAAAATAAGTGTGAAAACGGAAGAAAGATAGAAAACTACAAAAAGTGATAGAAAAAGATTGAAAAAACGAGAAATAGACTAAAAGATAAGAACAAAGCCACAAGAAAAATTTTCGTGTAGAGATGTTGGAGAGTTAGGAGGAGTGAGAGAGCAAAGAAAGGAAAAGTGTGAGAAAAGAAAATGCAGCCCACGCTGATAGCACATGTGAAAGCTGAAGTGAAAAAAAGAATCCGATTATTATTTTTGATATCAATACATTCAGGCAAAGCATCTTCAACGAAAGCTTCGCCTAGGCTTTTCCAAACAACCTTATTAACAAAAAATCTGTATTGTAACCAATGAAATCCAATTACCAACAAAACAATGTTCGCGAGCAAGCCACCAAATTACATTAATTCAAAGTACGTCTATGAGCACAATTGTAGGAGCTGGAAAATTGGATGCGTTAATATTTTCATTTGTTGTTCGAAAAGCTTTGAGAGTGAACCAAAAGACTTTTTTGTTTTTTGAAGGTCTTGTAGAAAGTTCAATGTAATTTTGTTAATGCATAAAGTATATAAAAAAGGAGTTCTCGAAGCCAAGAGGAAGAAGAGGAGTAAAAAACCAATTCAAATGAAGGAATCACGAGATTCGAGTCCCCTAAGACTTGAGGCGAACATAAAAGTGAGGTAATTTGGACAGGGAATTACTGACTGACTATCTCGGTGAGTACGCCACTTTTGTTGGGGAGGGGGAAAAGCTCCCCTAGCTGAAAAAAAGCTCTCCTAGAAAAGCTCCCCTAGGAAAAAGCTCCCCTTGCTGAGCCTAAGTAAAACTTCTAACCACAAACCACTGGTTTCCCGCGATTTATTATTCTGCTAGGGAGAAACCTTGTGGTGTTTTTTCTTCTTTTCAAAACTTGATCCAAAGTGCACTCATAATGTAAACTTTTCTTCAACAAAAGGAACGAAGTAGCTAAAACATTAGCCATTTTCAACTCATGCAGCCACTCTCTCTCTTTTTCTTCCTCTATCTCTTTCTCTCTCACACTCTCTCTCTCTTTTTCTTCCTCTATCTCTTTCTCTCTCACACTCTCTCTTTCTTTTTTTCCTCTATCTCTTTCTCTCTCACACTCTCTCTCTCTTTTTCTTCCTTTGTCTCTTCTCTCCCACTCTCTCTCTTTTTTTCTTCCTCTATCTCTTTCTCTCTCACACACTCTCTCTCTTTTTTTCTTCCTCTATCTCTTTCTCTCACACTCTCTCTCTCTCTCTTTTTCTTCCTCTTTCTCTTTCTCTCTCACACTCTTTCTCTCTTTTTCTTCCTCTATATCTTTCTCTCTGACACTCTCTCTCTCTCGTTTTTTTCTTCCTCTATCTCTTTTTCTCTCACACTCTCTCTCTCTTTTTCTTCCTCTATCTCTTTCTCTCTCACACTCTCTCTCTCTTTTTCTTCCTCTATCTCTTTCTCTCTCACACACTCTCTCTCTCTTTCTTCCTCTATCTCTTTCTCTCTCTCTCTCACGCTCTCTCTCTTTTTCTTCCTCTATCTCTTTCTCTCTCCCACTCTCTCTCTCTTTTTCTTCCTCTATCTCTTTCTCTCTCACACTCTCTCTCTTTTTCTTCCTCTATCTCTTTCTCTCTCACACTCTCTCCATGGCCTATCTGATTTTTGATAGTTTTTCTGCCGAAGTTTTTGTTCATTTCTCCGTCCAACAGTACATTCATCTCTTCATTCGTCAAGGAAATTTCACGGTTCTTCATTGTTGAAAAAAAAAACTCAAACGAGTGCTCGGACTCTCTAGAAAAAATTTTTATACAGAGCTTTTCAATTTTTGTTTTTGTCTCTGCTAATCTAGTGCTTTCCGACTCTGTTCTCTTTAATTAAGGATCTCTTCTGTCCTACTTTTGCACCCATCAATTGTTTCTTCGCACTTATACTGCAAAAAACTCAGTGCTTTTTTTATTACGAGAGCAATCAGAAAGCAGTTTTTTGTTTGTTCAGAAATTGGTCTAGAGCCCTTTGCCTGAGGTTTTCTTCTTCAAGGTTGAATAGAGTCTATGCAAAAAAGTTATTTTTCAGGAATAAGTGCCATCGAAAACCTCGATAATTTTGGAACTTAAAAAATTCAGACAAAAGTCCTAATGAGGACTCGCTTGAGTAGTGGTCATCCGATCAGACCCTTTTGAATCTTCTGAATAATACAGCTCCATAACAACAATCTTCTTCATTCTTGTTCTCACTTCGTGGCAGAGTACGAAATGAAAAACAGATCTAACCTGGTATAATTATAGTCTTAGCAGTGATATAATAATTGTAAAATTATATTTATCACCTCTTTCACCAATTTCTATAATAATAAAGCAACAACAGGAAGTTTTCAGAAAAAAAACCTTAAAATTCTCCAAATAATCCTTCAATGACAGGTGTGTTTTTTAAGCCACGTATCTAGATTATTTTAAAGAAATTTATAAAATCTTTGAACTTTGAAAAGAAGAAATGGTTGAATTTTGATATACTCCGAAAAACAATCATGTCAGAATCGTGCGAGCCCTCCTTCTAGTCACTCCTAGTGTGGAAACTGTGGAAAAATTATGTGGAAAAACTGTGGAAAACTGTGGAAAAATTCAGATTTATGCAAACGATTTTAACATTTCCAAAACCCCTTGTTTAAGACATATCTCCTCGGTATAGGCATCTAGCTTTTGATCCTTGGCCTAATAGTTGCGCACACTATCATCATGTCATACTCGGAAGTGAATGAAACAGCTATGTATAAAAAATGAAATCTCGAATACGAGCCAATTTCTAAGGCTTTCATTGAAGAAATAGCTAGCGCTCGCCCATTGCGATGGCAAAACGATCGCTGAATAGCTCAATTAAAAAGGGGGAAGTAGGGGAAAAAGAGAAGAAGAAAACAATAACAGAAAGACTTCGAGATTTGTAATTGTGGAGTAACTGCACGATATTCACAATATACAAGTTAATGAAAAGCGGTCATTTCTTCACCTCCGCTTTTCATTTCTCCCATATCTAGCATGATGGAGTCCGGTCACTACCAGGATTCTAAAACCTTCACATCGTACCGCCTGAGCCATTAATGCTACAAATTATCTCATCTGTATGTTCGAATAATTTCTAAGTTCTACGTTTTGACTCGGACTTGTAGGAATTATGGCGCTTCACTTTTATGACATTAATACCCAAGCAACAAAACAACTCCTTTGAAACATCAGTTAAAGGACATCAAACAATCTATTCAAAATTTATTAACAAAACCAGTGGTTTGAATGTTCAACTCAACTCAACTCAACCCTGTCCTCTTCTACACGCTCCGATGGAAACACAGCTCTGCTCTGATAAAAGAACGTCATTTACTCTGCTTTCGCGTTGAGCGAGTACATGCAAGGCTCAAGGAGTAAAGAAAATTATGGAGCAAATAAGAACAAGGATAATTATTTTGCTGGTGAACTTGAGTTGAGTCAACGAGCCGCAAACGAATCCTGGGCAAAACTTTACTATCAGCTTTCTCAAAACCAAATAATCTTTAGTGAGATTCTAGCAAGTATCCAGGTTTTTGAGATAGAAGTTCGAATGGGAGAAGTGAAAAAAGACAATGAAAAACAAAGCAAAAAAAAACTTTGTTCCATATTTTCTTCAAATCGCCGAAGTTTTTCCGTCGGACTTCACAGATGGAGAATAACTTTTCTTCCTTTTGTCACGGTAACAGTAGGAACGAACATCTGCTCCGAGGCCTCCCGCTTTCAAGTTATTGATGTGTTTAACGATACAACTGTTGAACTGTTGAACGATACACGGAACATAGAACCGCGCCGTTCTTAAAACGTGGCAGGTAACAGTTTTGGCTTTTAATTCTTTGTCCAGCGAAGGATAATTCAGCATGAGTTCCCAATTAATATGGGTAGTATCGCAAGAACACAGGCTCTTGTGGAAATCCAGTTTAAATCAGTTTTTTAAGAGAAGAAACGAGAATGTTCATTGGTTTCTGCTCAGCGGATGGCAGGAAAAGACTTCAATGGGAAAACGTCATTCTATGTGTTCAGAAAACGACCAAATTGAATGGGCAAAAATATAAAATGGATATGAATAGCTTTTTATGCAGATTTCGTTGTGAGATCTTTGCCACTGCCTTCTTTCTGCCAATAAAGTTATACGAGCTTTCTAAAAACTCTGGTTCACCTCTTGAACAATTTAATACTGAAAGCAATGAACTTCCCCCCGGAATCCATGCTTTCAATGTAAAATCTTTAAAACACATAACTAGGTTTTCAAAGAGAACTTGATCATTTCTTGAGGAATCTTTAGGTGCTTAGGCTGGCTCATCTCAAAAAGGTTTCAAGAATGAATATTACAAAGGTTTAAAAAAATAACATTTTAGATATCAACGCGCCCTATTTCATGAGACGAGAACGGATTTCTGGCAATTAAAAACTTCTGAGAAATGAAAATTAAAGCAACTAAAGTATTTCAAAGAAAATTGATTTGAACACGTGCGTGTGCCTGAATCAATTTTTTATTTGTCAATCTTAAAACTGCGTAAAAAAGTTTCTGTTTTCCGAAAATAGGAGGGTCTATATGTATACCCAGTGAAATATCGTAAAAGAGTCATTTAAATTTACTTCAAAATTGTTACATCATTGAAAAGTGTTCACTGTGTCATTGGAAAAATTCATAAAAACAGTTCTTTCAGTGTTTACATCTCGAATGATCTGTTACACTGCTTTAACCAACTATTGAAAATATTTTTTCAGTCTCGCAAGACGCAGAGTCTTTTTAGGGCACAGTTTATTAAGACTTATTTTGGAAACTCGCTGCACATGGTTTCGGGGGAATTTCTGAAGGCTTCAATCATTCAATAAACTAATGATCTGTCATACGACACCTACATGAATTATGACTGAGACGAGTGGGTTGTACGGATGCGGATGCATTTTCTTCCTTTGGAAGTCTACAATGAGTCTTTCTTTTGAAGTCTACAAAACTAAAATGATGTCTTCAGTTTTTCACTGTATGGGTTTTCTTGGATGATCATTGCAGTATCTATAGTTTGACGATCAAAGATGTATACTTTAAAACTAATGATCGATTCATAAGGGAAAGTTATTCAGGAATGGCCAAAAGCCAAAAAAAGTGAGAATTTGGAAAGAATTGAAAGTTATAAGGGTGCTTTCAAATTGAAAATATTGAAGCAGAAAATAGATGGATATTTAATTCAGACAATTCTAATCGCTTTCTAGATGAGATATTGAAACTTTCGAAGAAATAATTGAAAAGCAAATCAAATGTTCCAAAGAACATTTTTTTGAACACGCACGCGTGTTTGGATCAGAATTTTTGCTTTGTTCACCTAAAAAATTGGGGGGGGGTTGTAAGGAACTGTTCCTATTCTCTGAGAAATGTACCATCCACGCATCAACTTTTCATTAAAAGAATCAATAGTGTTTTTTTCGATACTATGTCTTGCCAGTGTTCACAGCTCAACACATTTGCTGTTACACTGCTTTAGTCAGTTTTCCGAGATATTCTCGAGTCGGGCCAGATGCAGAGTGTCTTCAGGGCAGAGTTTACGGCGCTCATTCCAGGGGTTTCGTTTATTCGAAATTCACTCTACGTGGTTGAAGTTTGACACCGGAAGCCTTAACTCACACCTAAACAATCAATCTGTCATACGATAGCTAGAAACTTTGACTAAAACAAGCAAATTAGTCTTTCCTGTTTTTCACATCTAAAGTCTCTTTTCACAGCAATGGCATCTTCAGTTCTCACTGGACACGGTTTTCTCGAACGATACATGGTACAATATCACGAGTTCAAACAGCAAAGATATATAACTAAAATTTATGAATTATTAATTAGTAATATAAAATCAAGTATGGCCAAAGAGCCGAGTGTGAAAAGTTATTAATAACTAAACTTTATATTAATATGTTTGATTTTGAAAAGGGTTTTGAGAAAACGTGGAAAAATATGTATTTTTTACAGCTCTTAAAATTTTTCTCACAGAACTTTCGAAATTGTGTGTACAAACGATTTGAAACGCAAATCGATCATTATAAATTAAAAAAACACTGAATTAAAAACGCGCGCTTGTTTGAATCAGGAGTTTTGGTTGGCTTGATTCCAAATTTGCTTGACGTCAATGGAAGTTTTTTGTTGTTGTTAAATTGTTCTTATTGAATACATTTACGATTAAAGTATTATGATTTACGTTATTTTTCCGATGTTCGATAAAGCTAGAACAATTTTATTATAGCCACGCTGAAATCTGTTGACCTCATTCACTTCTCAGAAAACTGGTCCGGAAAAAATGCTAAAAAAACAAGAATTTTCATCAAACAATTGAATTATCAGAATACATAGACTGCTATACAGACGTGTTTTCTGCTCCATCCCAATCTTGCGTTTTGTTCCTTTCCCATTTTTTTTACATCAGCTTTTTTTTCAATTTATTATTTCTTTTGTTCAAATATCATGCTCGCTACTGAATCAATGTGAATAATTCTCTTAATTCTCTGGTTCGTGTGTCCTCGTATATCTCTGACACTCTTCCAAATGTGTTACCTTTTTTCCTCGAATGACGCGTTTCACCAGTCCTGAATCGTCTGAAAATAAATGACGGGTTTCTTTCCATATTCTTCTAATCAAATTTGTTTCAAAGCAAAAAAAGTTCAAGAAACAACTGTTTATCGTTTTTGTGCCGACTTTTTGTTGTTGTTTGATGACAACCTAATCCGCTCAATGTCATTTCGGAATAGGCCAAGTTAATAGGTGCGTGAAAACCACCGAGCCCGCTCTTTCACGCTTGAAAAATGAACAAAGAAATAAATTCTCAGTTTATATTCTGTTCAGATGGTAACCGGTTAGTGGAAGTTGCGTGGCGGGAGGAAAGGCAAGAGGAAGGGCGTCTTGTCCGAGTCAGTTCTAACCCCCCTTCGGAAGCAGAGCCATGAGTGAGGAGGCGCTCTCCCTCCTCTGTATCTGCGGCGCGGGCCTGCTTAGCTACTTCGCCATTCTGAAGCTGATAGAAAAGACGCGTGACAAGTCCATCCTGCATGATCCCGTCATTGCAAAGTGTTGGTTTTGATTTTCACTGATATGGTGTCATACACTTCAATGATATGGTGTCATACGCATTTCCCGTCATAGTGAATTGTTGGTATTTTAATAATTTAAAAAAAAGGTTTTTTCAAAACTCTCTGTTGTTAGAGTCATTCAGCTCTATGGTTCCATATCCATGATCCCGTAATTACAAAGTATCGGTTTTTTATTTAAAAAAAGGTTTTCGAAAACAGTTCATTGTTTTAGTTATTCAGCAGTATTATTTAATACCCATGATCCCGTCATGACAAAGTGTTGATTTCAAATAGACAAAAATTCAAAACTTCCAAAAATGTTCAATTTCCGAAAATGATCAATATATGCTTCAGCTCTTAAACTGCGTGGTTTCGTACAATTTAGCGTTTTTTTGTTGTTTTTTTTGGGGCCTAATGCAATGAAAATGCGAACGTGAACCTGGAATTGCTCAATAAATTTTAATTTGAACAGAAGATGTTCACTGCAATCGATACTTGGCTGCTACTTTTTTCATAGTTTCTCACAGTTTCCTCGAAAAGGATAGTGAAAAAAATTTGACGACAAGAAATGAGAAAATATCCTTAGAAAACGGGAGTTTTACCACCTGTTTTATCTTAAAAGTTATTTTAAAAGTTATTAATTTCGAACTCATCCAAGGGCTCTCCTGGCGCTCTTCGAAATTATGCTGAGCGAAAGAACCCTGAGAGAATAAATCATTTAAACAGAAAATGTTAGTTTTTGAAGATGACAATCGCACTCTCAAAGAACAGCGGGCCTTTAGACTCTCAAGTTCAAGAGTACGCCGAACTTGTTCCAGCGCTTACTAGAAGTGATCATTAAATTTTTCAATGGCTTCTCGGATGTTGTTGTTGTTGCCGGCAAACGTCTCGCATTGAAGAGAGTCGGCTATGGAGAGCCGCTCTCTCCCTCTCTTTCTTGTTTTTTCTCTCTTGTCTCTCTCTCTCTTTTGGCTTCTCGGATGCAAGGCTTCTATACTACGCCAGAAAAGAAAACTCGTAAAAGCGGGTATATTCCTAGTATGAGACTAGTATGATACACTAACTTTTTCATGAAAGGTCGCTGTTTCTATGATATGGTCAGCTTTTTGAATCTAATCAGAGTTCCACCGCAGTTTGAAACGAAAGTCTGCTTCCAGACTGTGGGAGTTGAGCGTATAAACTTTACTCGGTTGGTTCAAAAAATCAAGCTTCATGTTCCAAGGAACAGGGTTATTTCATAGTTTTAGACAAGGCTTGCCAAAAAGTTCTTGAGAGGCATTTAAATCTTTCAAATTGGTATTTAGTAATAATAAATCGACGCATAAAAGCTTATTCTTAACGAGGACAGAGGCCCGACGACCAGGGTAAGAACAGCCAGAGGTACAGATTTTAAAACTCATAGGATCTGAACAACCTGATGCAATCAACCTCTAACAAGGCGATCGTTAAGAAAAATGATCAAATAAAATACTGATCATGTTTCTTATAAGTTTCAGGCGCTCATGAGTGGGTGGCGGAGCCGCCGATGGTACGAGGCTTCTTCTGCTCGATGTGTGAGCAGCCATTGCAGGCAGGCTTCTCTTGCATACAGTGCCGCCTCAGAGTGGACGAGGCGGAATGTCTGCACTCCGCCTCGCTGGTGAGTTAGATTTATATATGTACTTGAACTATTCACGCGTAGAAAAGCCACCATCTCTGTCCACACCAGAGAAGTTTCACTAACGAGGGCACATTGCTAAATCGTGTGATGATGCTATGGTGGTGCAGTTCGCCTCACTGGGGGATTAGATATGATAGAAATATTCACACGGACAAAAGCTAGTCTGTGAGGCGGAATCGATCCAAGTCATCTTCATTTCTATACAATAATGTAAATTCGTTACCGGTTTCACCACATAGGACACAATGCTAGTTTGTATAATATATAGTGCTACATGTATGGATAAATATTCAATTAAATCATCTTTATTCACCAAAGGTATGTTTTTTGTCGATGCAACCATTTTTACATGTTCGTGCAACTTTTTTTTGATTTCCTGACTAGTACATGACTTCATAGTACAGTACACATGACACATGAGCTACCTCTGATTTGACAAAAACTATCCCCCTAGAATTAGATGAAAAAAGTAACAAAAAATTAGGGTTTTAGTATAAGTCAATCAATACTTGGTAACTTAGTAGAAGTCAATCAATACTTGGTAACTTAGTAGAAGTCAATCAATACTTGGTAACTTAGTAGAAGTCAATCAATACTTGGTAGCTTAGTAGAAGTCAATCAATACTTGGTAACTTAGTAGAAGTCAATCAATACTTGGTAACTTAGTAGAAGTCAATCAATACTTGGTAACTTAGTAGAAGTCAATCAATACTTGGTAACTTAGTAGAAGTCAATCAATACTTGGTAACTTAGTAGAAGTCAATCAATACTTGGTAACTTAGTAGAAGTCAATCAATACTTGGTAACTTAGTAGAAGTCAATCAATACTTGGTAACTTAGTAGAAGTCAATCAATACTTGGTAACTTAGTAGAAGTCAATCAATACTTGGTAACTTAGTAGAAGTCAATCAATACTTGGTAACTTAGTAGAAGTCAATTAATACTTGGTAACTTAGTAGAAGTCAATCAATACTTGGTAACTTAGTAGAAGTCAATCAATACTTGGTAACTTAGTAGAAGTCAATCAATACTTGGTAACTTAGTAGAAGTCAATTAATACTTGGTAACTTAGTAGAAGTCAATCAATACTTGGTAACTTAGTAGAAGTCAATCAATACTTGGTAACTTAGTAGAAGTCAATCAATACTTGGTAACTTAGTAGAAGTCAATCAATACTTGGTAACTTAGTAGAAGTCAATCAATACTTGGTAACTTAGTAGAAGTCAATCAATACTTGGTAACTTAGTAGAAGTCAATCAATACTTGGTAACTAGTAGAAGTCAATCAATACTTGGTAAATTAGTAGAAGTCAATCAATACTTGGTAACTTAGTAGAAGTCAATCAATACTTGGTAACTTAGTAGAAGTCAATCAATACTTGGTAACTTAGTAGAAGTCAATCAATTTTTGGTAACTTAGTAGAAGTCAATCAATACTTGGTAACTTAGTAGAAGTCAATCAATACTTGGTAACTTAGTAGAAGTCAATCAATACTTGGTAACTTAGTAGAAGTCAATCAATACTTGGTAACTTAGTAGAAGTCAATCAATACTTGGTAACTTAGTAGAAGTCAATCAATACTTGGTAACTTAGTAGAAGTCAATCAATACTTGGTAACTTAGTAGAAGTCAATCAATACTTGGTAACTTAGTATTAGTCAATCAATACTTGGTAACTTAGTAGAAGTCAATCAATACTTGGTAACTAGTAGAAGTCAATCAATACTTGGTAAATTAGTAGAAGTCAATCAATACTTGGTAACTTAGTAGAAGTCAATCAATACTTGGTAACTTAGTAGAAGTCAATCAATACTTGGTAACTTAGTAGAAGTCAATCAATACTTGGTAACTTAGTAGAAGTCAATCAATACTTGGTAACTTAGTAGAAGTCAATCAATACTTGGTACTTAGTAGAAGTCAATCAATACTTGGTAACTTAGTAGAAGTCAATCAATACTTGGTAACTTAGTAGAAGTCAATCAATACTTGGTAACTTAGTAGAAGTCAATCAATACTTGGTAACTTAGTAGAAGTCAATTAATACTTGGTAACTTAGTAGAAGTCAATCAATACTTGGTAACTTAGTAGAAGTCAATTAATACTTGGTAACTTAGTAGAAGTCAATCAATACTTGGTAACTTAGTAGAAGTCAATTAATACTTGGTAACTTAGTAGAAGTCAATCAATACTTGGTAACTTAGTAGAAGTCAATCAATACTTGGTAACTTAGTAGAAGTCAATTAATACTTGGTAACTTAGTAGAAGTCAATCAATACTTGGTAACTTAGTAGAAGTCAATTAATACTTGGTAACTTAGTAGAAGTCAATCAATACTTGGTAACTTAGTAGAAGTCAATTAATACTTGGTAACTTAGTAGAAGTCAATCAATACTTGGTAACTTAGTAGAAGTCAATTAATACTTGGTAACTTAGTAGAAGTCAATCAATACTTGGTAACTTAGTAGAAGTCAATCAATACTTGGTAACTTAGTAGAAGTCAATCAATACTTGGTAACTTAGTAGAAGTCAATCAATACTTGGTAACTTAGTAGAAGTCAATTAATACTTGGTAACTTAGTAGAAGTCAATCAATACTTGGTAACTTAGTAGAAGTCAATCAATACTTGGTAACTTAGTAGAAGTCAATCAATACTTGGTAACTTAGTAGAAGTCAATTAATACTTGGTAACTTAGTAGAAGTCAATCAATACTTGGTAACTTAGTAGAAGTCAATCAATACTTGGTAACTTAGTAGAAGTCAATTAATACTTGGTAACTTAGTAGAAGTCAATCAATACTTGGTAACTTAGTAGAAGTCAATTAATACTTGGTAACTTAGTAGAAGTCAATCAATACTTGGTAACACAATGTAAAAATACGTACTGATTGTGAAATATTATCTCACTTATAAATCGGAGTGTATAGAAAATAAAAGGATAAAGATTTCGGAGCCATAGAAAGAGAGAGACAGTAAGAAAGAGAGATAGTAGAAGAAAGTCAAAAGGAGAGGGGAGAGCGAAAGGGAGAAAGATAGAGAAAGACAAAGAGAGAGCGACATAGAGAGAGAAAGAGATAGAGAGTAAGTCGACAGACAACAGAGGAAACGTCATCTCCAGTGCTATTGACGACTCGGAACACGCCACTCTCAACCGCGACATGCCCACACGAGTTCCCTCAAACGGTCGCCCTTCCTCGCCAGACATTTCCATCTGCTCTCAGGATCTCCTTCAAAAAGCGTCATGGAAAACTATCACCGAAGGCAGCTCCGATCATCTTCCGATAATCATCGAACTAGAAGGCAGCAATTTCAACCACACTCACAGAGACGCAACCTTCACAAATTACCGGAAAGCTTACTGGGAAGCGTTCCAGCAACACGTCGAAGAAAGCCTGTCCAAAAATCCTCTTCCCAACCTACCAGCCGTTCAAGCAGAACCTCTCTTCCGAAGAATACTTGTATCAGCTGCAGCAAAAACAATCCCACGCGGCCGGATCAAGAAGAGAGAAGTCGCCCTAACGACAGAGATACGAGAATGGATGCATCATCGCGACACACTCAGAGAATCGAATCCGACAAGCGACCTTTTGAACGATCTCAACACGAACATAAGGAGAGCTACCGACAAAAACAAACGGGATATCTGGCGCGCACTGATGGAGTCCTTCGATCCAAAGAAAGATGTCAACAAGCTCTGGAAGACCATCAAAATCCTCAACAACAAAGGAAGACCACCGCCGAACTGCGCCATATCCTTCAGAAATGAGACGATCACGACCGCCTCCGATATCGCGAACCGCTTCAACAAAGCCTACACTTGTCCAGTCCAGTATATAACTTCAAAGGAAAACAGGAAGACTATGAGGAAAATACACCGCCTGTCCGCAGATGACTTCGAGGACTTCACTACCACAGACGTAGCAGCCGCCATCAGATCCACGAAGAAGTCCACCGCGCTTGGTCCAGATGGCATCGCTCCTATAATTCTCCATCATTTAGGTCCGAAAGGAATCAGCGCCCTGACCTCCCTGGTCAACAGCTCCCTACGCACAGGCAGGATCCCCATGATATGGAAATCGTCGATCATACTACCCCTCCTGAAAGCAGGCAAACCAGCATCCGAAGGCTCCAGCTACCGTCCGATATCTCTACTCTCGCCCGTCGCCAAAGTGATTGAACGGCTATTACTCGGCTCCCTACAGAGGCACATTCCCCCGGCAGACCACCAACATGGCTTCACGGCAAGACGCTCTACAACCTCGGCCCTCGTAACTCTCTCGAAGAGCATCGCAGACGGCTTTAACCAGAAACGTCCCGCTAGTCGAACGGTCCTCATGGCAATTGATATGTCCAAGGCATTCGAAAGTATCGACATCGTCAAGCTCATCGACCTCATTGAGACAACAACCGCGCCGAACTACATTAAAAAATGGCTCGCCTCTTACCTTAGAGGAAGAACAGGACGCACAAGCTTCCGCGACTCGGTATCAAGTTCCAGACTCTTCAGAAACGGAGTCCCACAAGGCAGCGCCCTCTCGCCCACGCTTTTCAACCTTTACCTCCGCGATCTTCCCACAGACGATGCCCACACGAACGTCATCTCGTATGCTGATGACATCACGATCTGGGCGTCAGATCCCGACATCAACGTCGCCTCCGAAAATCTACGCAGGGCCATCACGAAAATTGAAACCTTCCTCAAAGAACGGTCACTCATCATTTCCCCGACCAAGAGCCAGCTCATGCTTTTCACCCCGTTCAGTCGTGAATTCAAGTCTACTCTGGACATATCAATCTGCGGATCACCCGTCCCCACCGTCAACCAGGCCAAGCTACTCGGCGTCACGTACGACTCGATGTTCACATTCAGCCATCATGCCAAAGACATCGCGAGACGGATGTCGCAGCGCAATAACGTACTGAAAGCCTTAGCCGGAAGCACCTGGGGCAACCAAAAAGAAACCCTCCGCCTCACGTTCAAAGCCATCTCGCAAGCGATCTGCAACTACGCCGCACCCGCCTGGTCCACCTTCCTCTCGGACTCCGCTCACGCCAAAATCCAACGTTCTCAGAACTCCGGACTCCGCGTCGTGACAGGGAATCATCAAATGGCCGACACTGACCATATTCATCGCGAATCAAAGGTCATGCGCACCAAATCCCATCTGAACATGCTCGCCGCGCAGTACCTCGCGAGATCGTTGGACCCAGAACACATCCACCACGGCCTTCTCGACTGCCCGGCGCCCCCTCGCGCAATGAAGTACAACCTCGTGTTGAGCTGCAAGAAGACTGTCGAAGCCGCGAAACAGATGTCAAAGGATCCGAACAATGGGAAATCAGTCGCAAACACCGTACACTCGATGATGGTCTCGAACGAACTCCAATCGTTGAAGGGTGCCGTCATCCTGGGAGGCAGACCTCCGCCGCTTATCCAGGAAGAAGAGAAGGAGTTACCCCGCAAGACTAGATGCACGCTCAGCCAGCTCCGCTCGGGATTCAGCAGATTCATCAACAACTACCTCCACCGCATTGACGAATCCATCCCCGACGTGTGTCCCGATTGCTCTTCCGGACCTCACGACGTTGCGCATCTCTTCAACTGCCCATGCCACCCGACCGCGCTGTCTCCAATCGACCTCTGGACCAAGCCCCTGGATGTCGCAGCGTTCTTGAAGATATAAGAAAAAAAAAAAAGAAGAAGAACAAGAAACGAAGTACACAGACGTTCTTCGAAGCCGGCTACATCCGGCAACAACAACAACAACAGAAAGAGATAGAGAAAAAGAAAGTCTTTTCGCGTGAACATACATACATTCATTCATTCTTTATTCCTTGCATATATTTGCATATAGTACATTTGATGGTTTTCACTTATGTGATTTCAGGAATCAAAAAGAGAAAAAAATAGGTAAGTAGAAAAAATAGGTAAAATAGGTTAAAAAAAAAAGAAGGTAGTTATAGGCGATGTATTTTGGAATTTGACACAATAATTTCTTGAGGAAGTAGTAATAGGGCACTTTTGAAATGCAAAGAAGAAGATAACGAAACAATGTGAGATGGTACATATGCAACATAAATCTATTGTTATGATCTCGATTGCACCTAGCTGATAAGGATGTTCTACCAAGTCGATGAGAATATTTTACTATTCGTTAGCTTTTTTAAACTTCAATTTTTCATGAATCTTGTTTTTCTGCCTCTAATTTTTAAAAGTGATAGAAGTTCTCATTTTTCAAGTTAATGCATACATCTCAATGTTCGAATAAAAACGATGAATTTGTTTTCGAGAAGTAAAAAACACATTCAGCTAGTAGAAGTAAAAAAATCATGGAAGCAACAACAAAAAACGGTAGCTGAAGAGGGTGCGATTAGAGAAGATTTCTTGATTGACTTAATATTCAAGAGCTCTAAATTTCAGGCTATACCATGTAAAATCAATGTCGTTACCGTGAACGCATCGATACTTCATCACCATTGGGTCAGTTTGCTTTTGTTTTCTTCAAAAAATTTTTCTCGCAAACACTTCTGGATAAGTTTTTTTTCGAAATTTCGAGAAATAGTGTGCAATGGTTACTTAAGGGGGGTGACCCATCTTTCGAGAAAAGCGGCCTCAGTTCCCCGCCTGATCTATGATTTTTGCATGATTGTCTGTGCGTTCTGTTCGTATCTTCTTGGAAGTGGTAGGTCGCAAGATGTTGTCTACGTCCCGCTGATGAAGGGTCTGCATTTCAAGATTGAACATTTGATAAAGACGATAAAGTACTAAACATGTAAAAGGAAGATATATATAGAGAGTAAAACTAAGATATAGATAGGTGAAAAAGAACGAGAGATATGAATAGAGAAAGAGCAATAGTGAGAGAGAAATATAGGGAGAGAGCAAGAAAAAAAATACCTGAAAATTGAAATCAAAAGATGGCGCACCCTACGTCAAGGCGGCATCAAGCGCGAAAAATAAGCAGAAAAAGGCTTCTCAAAATATGTACTTCAATTTTTTCTGCTACTTCAAGTTCTTTCTATATCGAATGTGGGCGAAATTTTCATTTTTCCGAACGTTTCAAGAAAAGATCAAATTGAAAGTGGCTCATAATATTCATTAAAAATCTTTCTACCCGAAAAGAAATGATTCACCAACTACCGGGTTTGAGAGAAAATTGAAGGCATTGAAAATTTACAGCTTTTACCGGCAATAGAACAGGACAACCCCTATTTTCTTTTTTTGAAGCGCTTGAGGGCTCTTTTGTTTATTTCTAAGCTTAGTGATAATTTCCACTTAGAAGCTTTTTTAATCGCTGATCGAATTAAACTTTACAGCCTGTAAACACAAAGCGAATGAGATTAATTCCATTGTGTGAGAACCTCTCTCTCTCTCTCTCTCTCTCCCTCTCTCTCTCTTTCTCTCTCTCTCCCTCTCTCTCTCTCTCTCTCTCTCTCTCTCTATCTCTCTCTCCCTCTCTCTCTCCCTCTCCCCCTCTCTCTCTCTCTCTCTCTCTCTCTCTCTCTCTCTCTCTCTCTCTCTCTCTCTCTCTCTCTCTCTCTACGCGCTGAAATCTTTTAGCGCGGGGTAATAAACGCCCTGATTCTAGTCTAAATTTCTTTCTCTATGCTTGTTTTATCCATCTCTCTTCCTCTTTTTTCCTCACTCATATCCCTTTTCTTTCCTTCCCTAGTATTACTAATTCAGTCAAAGGCAGCCGAGTGAAACACAACTTAGTCTTGTCGAAAGCAGGTGATTTGAGCAAGAAAACTTATTTTTTTCAACAAAAATCCGTAGTTGGCAGTTTTTGTTGTCAACTCAATGTTATGTTCGGAACAGAACTTTCTTACGGAAACAAATTCCTCTTTCTTCATTACTCCTCTCTTAAGTCCCATTTCAGTAATTTTTTTCATTTTTTTTTAAATTATCATTATTTTACTTGAAATACCCAATAAACAAAATATTCGATCGGCGAGAACCAAAATATTTTTTTTTGAAAAAAAAAACTATTCTAAAATTTAAACGCATAAAAGTTATTCGATTTCTATTTTTTTATCCACAAAAAAGTGATTTGTCAGGAATTCTCAACTGGCATGGTATTTTCACTATAGAATATTGTGAGAATTGAGAAGTTTAATAGAGAGTGATGTATCGATCGATACTTACTCATTCTAGGGTGGTATTTCGATAAGATTGGGTAATTTCGTTAAACTTGGCTCATTTTTTGAAACATTTCGCTTACTTTTTTAACTTGATTCAATATAACTAGTCATTTTAAGAATAAATAATAATCTGAATTGCGTGTTTTGAGATTTAAGACTCGTGGATGGTGCGAAGAGTTAGAATGCTTGTTTTAGGTACTCGGAAACCTGGACCCGGATGAGTTCTGCTCGATATGCGAGGAGCCGTGCGGGGAGGAGATTGGTCTGCATGACTTCAGGTAAAGTTAATCTTGTAAGACCTTATCAATCAATACCTAATTTCTCGTAAGTAAGACCTAATCCCGGATTAAAACAAAGCCAGGATCAAAAGGTCGCTTTTTCTTTCTACAGAACTGGGAAAGAATCGAAAAAGGTTTACTCAATAACATTCAATGGTCTATTTTAAATCAAATATTAGCGAATGTTTCTTGGGTAAGTGGTGACTCGCTCGCAATCCTGGTCGGAGAAAGAGAAACTATTGGGTTCGATCTCAACCCGGGGACTAGATTCAGCCGTGTGGTAGTTTAATCATTCACTATTCAATTCGCTAACAGCTAATATTATTCAGTAACGTATCTGTAGTTTCAAGGAGCTTTTTTAAATCACTGGTATATAATATCTATGAGAAATAGAAAGTGTAATTTAATAGAGTTTATTAGTAGAGAGTTCATTAACTGGAAAAATGAAGAATGAAAATGTGGCTGAAAAATAAAGATGAAAGAATTTCTTGTTCAAGATTTTTAAGAACTTCAAACTCGAAATCCTCGTTGAGAATAATCGAAACAAAAAGATTAAAATTTACAGAGAATTGAAAAAAAAAGGTTTTTCCTTTAAAATTTTTTCCTTTTTTTCTTAAAAAAAAGATTAACTCTCTAAAAGATAACATATGTCTGTAATGAATCAGAAAGCAATCAAATTCATTATATTCTAATCTCAATCGAGATTAGACAGCTTGTTAAAAAATAAATGAATAACGTTACCGTCGAAAATTGGCATCTCATTTTCGGGGAGACGAAGGTACCCAGAAGTGGACAACTCGGCAGTCAAGACTATTGTGTTTTTTTGTTGTTGAATTTTCTCCGTCTACTTGTTGTTGTTGTTGTTTGCACATAGGTTCTGTCGAGGGGAGTCTTTTGGGATAGGTTGGTGAGGATCCTTTTAAGTCTGGAGAAATTTTTTCCGTCTACACTCGCACCGCAGTCGGCGATCCTCTTCGCGAGACCCATTCGTGAAGGGGCAAGAGGCTATTTTACTGGCGCCTCGACTCGCCATTACATCGCCCTACTTTGACGAACTTTACTAAAAAAGATGGTAGAAAGTAGTGATGTGAACATAATAACGGCTCATACTCACAAAAACTCTCTCGAAAAACTGTGATGAGGCGGGAACCGAACCTACGTCTTCGCTTCCTGTGTGATGACTTTTCCCCCCTGAGCGTACCAATAGACATAATTTCTAAAACATTCAAATGTTCTCATTCTTGAAGGGTGTAGCAACCGATCTTTCGCCCGTTGTCATGAAGAACAGTGGAAAGCGTGTGGTGGGGAAAACAAAATGCAGTAAAAATTTTATTACTCTCATGAACTGCTTCATAGGAGAAAGAGCTTTAAGCTGCGAACAGCAATTCAACCGAAGTACTAACGAGAGAAAACATCTCCGCAGGTGTGCAAAGACTGTTCTACTAGAAGAGAAGAGTTGATGAGAAAACATAGACAAGAAAACATCTCCGCAGGTGTGCAAAGACTGTTCTACTAGAAGAGAAGAGTTGATGAGAAAACATAGTATTGACTGGTGTTGACCTTCAAAAAACACTCATATGAACCTCACCTTCAAAAAACACTCATATACCACTATCACATCGGCTAGCAATGGTAGATTAGTGGTAACGCGTTTCCCCTAGGAAAGAGAGAGTACGACCCCAACAGATGAACCCTTTTTCCATTCGATATTTGAATCTTTAACATCTTTCGATTAACACTTAATATTTGCTAAATACTACATATTGGCGCATGTATATTGAAAATCTAAAAAAATTTTCCATTTGTGATACTTTGTATGGGGTTTTAAATGGAAACTTTCTACGAAACGGAGTTTGTCCTGTCATTTTTGACCGTCTTCAAACTGTGACGGAGAAAATGTTGAGTTGTATAACATAATATTGGGACATGATATAAATGGTCTAGACAAAAACAATTTCATCTCTGTCGTGCCTTGTTAATGCGTTGTTGTCTAGAGGGTAGATCGGATTGGTGTCTAAAGGGTAGATCGGATTGGTGTCTAGAGGGTAGATCGGATTGGTGTCTAGAGGGTAGATCGGATTGGTATCTAGAGGGTAGATCGGATTGGTGTCTAGAGGGTAGATCGGATTGGTGTCTAGAGGGTAGATCGGATTGGTGTCTAGAGGGTAGATCGGATTGGTGTCTAGAGGGTAGATCGAATTGGTGTCTAGAGGGTAGATCGGACGTTTCGTCATCAGCAAGACACGGTCACCATAGTGAACAGGCGACGGTGGAAGTGTTATTTCGAGAAAACTTTGTCAAAAACCACTTTTAGAGAGAGTAAATGAAAAGTTTGGTCTACATGAACTTTTGCAGCGAAACTTACGATCAAAGGAGGTTCTCGGATTTAGCCAAGAACTTGTAGTCACAAGGTCAATTCTAAGTAGGTTTTGTAGATCTAGAAGGCTCATGAACGGAAAACGGTGGCTTGGGAAGACGCGATTACGTGCTATGATAGAAAGAGGACGTTTTTAAAATAAATAAAAACAAGCAAAAAAGGAAAACATATGGTATGAAAGGAGAAAAAAAGACGACTCGCCTCTGAATCAACGAAAAAGATGACTCGTCTCTGAATCAACAAAAAGACGACTCGCCTCTGAATCAACGAAAAAGATGACTCATCTCTGAATCAACGAAAAATATGACTCGTCTCTGAATCAACGAAAAGGATGACTCGTCTCTGAATCAACGAAAAAGATGACTCGCCTCTGAATCAACGAAAAAAACTTTTTAGCTTCCTTCATCGCCGTAGACATACATATATGTGAACAAACAGTTCTAACAAAAACAATCAAAGCAATATGAAAAGGGAACTCTTTTCAACGTTTTTTTTTTGTTTTTGGAGAACGCATACATTTTTCCCTCGTTGGAGGGGGGGGGGGCTGGGGTGAAACGAAAACTCTAATGCTCGCATAAAACTGGAGAAGTTTTTAGATAGATCACCGAGCTATCGGGTCTATTAATAACAAAAAAACCGGGCTATTCAGTAGAAGATTTTGTTTAATGAAAGCTGATCCAAACTATGTTCATTCCTACCTACATGAATGAAGCCTGCGTATTTGTACTGATTATCACATTAACCTCTGGTCTTCTTGTATGATAGCATTTCGCTGTTTTTCTCAACAAGCTTAAAATTTTTGAGATTCTTAATCCATGGGTTTTTATCATCTTCAAAACGATAAACGAATTTTCTGAATCTTGTGTCATTTAAAGAGATCGCTTGTTCATGTCCTTTTCTTTCGGGGTAATACGTATGTGCTTAAAATAAAAAAAATCATTTGAGATACTCGCTCCTTTTTGGAGGAATGAGTTGGGGTGTTAAAGGGATCAAAACGATGTTTTTCAATTTTCTCAACGGATAATGTCTTTATAAAATCATTTCTTCATGGTGTAAGATGTTTAAAAGGCGCTCTTCGTTGTACAGTTTGTTAATGACTGGTCGCTTCAGCGAATTGATATGTAAAAAATGTTGCCTCTTTCTCATTCTCCACATATTTACTTAACAGTAACAAACAAGTTCTATGTATTTCTCTGAACCGAGCTCTCTCACTTTCATTCCCCCTTTCAATTTCATCTTTTTTTGTTTCGCTCCCTTTTCTGTGGTCCTCTTTTTCGCTTTATCTCTCTCTCTCTCTCACACACACACACACACACACACACACAGTTTTCTCGACCTGTTTCACTCTCTTTCACCTGCCGAAGGAGAGAACACAGAGAGAGCGAGATAGAAAGAAACAAGCTACATGAATAGGGACTAGAAGATACAGAGAGGGAGGGAGTAAAAACTATTCTTTTCAGGTGCAGATCAGATAAGAATATGAGTACTTTAAAATCTCCTTGGCCTGTTCGCTGTTCGCTTGTTTCGGGCTTCTTGCTACAATGGTTTTCACTTACTTGTCATTTCTTAAAAACTCTCTCGATCAGTATCG
This sequence comes from Allodiplogaster pararmata, assembly GCA_964056735.1. Lineage (NCBI taxonomy): Eukaryota > Metazoa > Nematoda > Chromadorea > Rhabditida > Diplogasteridae > Allodiplogaster > Allodiplogaster pararmata. The sequence continues at coordinate 7,543,261 of OZ057409.1, read as the reverse complement.
AACCTCAACTTCTAAGCGCCTGTCCTCTTTATTCTAATGTGAACTCACTCAACCTGTCCTCTTTATTCTAATGTGAACTCACTCAACCTGTCCTCTTTATTCTAATGTGAACTCACTCAACCTGTCCTCTTTATTCTAATGTGAACTCACTCAACCTCGATTTTGAAACTCACTGTTATACAAAGCATACAGTCGAATAATTTAGAATTTATCGAACAAAAATAGAATTTGTGCGATGTGCGATCTTTTCGGATTAACGAGGGTGTCGAGATAAGAAGTAGAGGCTGTTTTAGAGATGATTGAGTGCGTTCAGAGAAGGAGAGAGAGCGAGAGAGATAGAAAAAGAGAGGAAGAGAGAGTGAGAGAGAAACAGAGAGAACGAGAGAGATAGAAATAGAGAGTGAGAGAGAGACAGAAAGAGAGAGAGAGAGAACGAGAGGGATAGAAACAGAGAAGTAGAGAGAGAGAGACAGCAAGGGGGAAGGGAAATGAGATTGAGTATGTTTCAAGCGTGAATATTAGTGGATAAACACATGAGCGCATGAAGCATCACCTTATTTACTCTTCTTTGAAAATACCGTCACGCTTTTATTTTCTGTCTTTCTCCAACTTCTCCGATCTTCTCTTTTTTCTTCTTCTTCCAATTTGTATCTGTTCAAGATCTTATTCTTATCTAAATGTCTTTCTGACCTTGTCATCATTTTTCATTAGAGCATGATCTTCTGTGGTTTTTTGGATGCTTCTTTTCTAATTATTTGATGATGTGTTTTATATATTCACTTATAGATAATTTATATATTCCAAAAGTTCGATTCAGTTTTTCGTCTTTCTACTCTTTCGTTTTTTATTCTTCTTACTTTAGAAATAATTTTCTATTCGTTCTCTTATCAGCTATACTAAGTTCCTATACATATCATCTTCTGTTAAAATACTTACCTATGCCTCTTACACTACTGTTTTGCTCTGCCTTCTTCTCTCTCTTCCTCTCTCTTCCTCTCTCTCTCTTCCTCTCTCTCTTCCTCTCTCTCTCAGTTTTAAAAAAAAAAATTTTTCCTGACTTTTTTGTTACTTTTCATAATATTTGTCTCTAAGCTATTCATGACCAAGTAAATGATTATCAGTCCACTTGCTGCAATAACACACTTTTCCGTGCGGCTCAACCCGAGATGGCGGCCGAAGACCAGTCATCGGGCTTTTGGTATGGTTTCCTATAATATTTTGATTTTCAATAATATTTTTGCTCTCTCTTCGTCTCCCTGTCTTCCTCTTTCCATCACTCTCTCTATCTATCTCTATCTTCGGTTCTTTGAATCCCTCTTTCTATCACTCTCTCTCTATCTATCTCTATCTTCGGTTCTTTGAATCCCTCTTTCTATCACTATCTCTCTGTCTTTTCTGTAATTTTCACGCTCTAACATTCTTCCCCTTTAATTTTTTTTCTCTCATCTTTCTCTTCCCTTCTCAATTTTATTTATATTTTTCAATCCTTTTTTTTTCAACTCAACTATCCATCTTATTTTTTCCCTCCCGTGACAAGATTTCATCATTGACGCTCCGAGCACAATTTTCTATTTAAAATTAGCGAGAAATAGAATGAAGAGAAATGTGCCCTCTCCCCCCCCCAATCAAAGAGAAACGGAACAGTTTCATTCGCATTCAAACGTCTGGGTTGTCCTAAGATGTTCGAATTTAGTAAAAAGCAGTTTAGTGTCCATAGGACGGGAGTGGACTGAGGCTGTATGGGAGTGGACTGAGGTTGAAGAAACTTTTTTTTTTCTCTACAAGTATTTTGAATCCACATATGCGTCAGTCTAGAGGCGCGGATTACTCTTTTGATGAGTAAGAGTCGTCCAGCAAACTAAACACATGTGTTATCGAACAAAACGTTTTCGTTGTTGACAACAAAGCAACATTGTGAACAGTTCTCAAATAAGTGTTTAAAAGTTCAAATTCGGTTAATGAAGTGGCGAAAGCTTCTTAATGACGTTGAGAAAAGACACGGTGATGAGAAAAAAATGTGACAAGAACAGAAAGCTATCATAACCTTTGTATTATAACGCTACAAGACACAAATTCTTCCACTTGTAGTGCACACAAAATCCACTTGTAGTGCAAATGACAGGAAAACCCCGGTGAAATAGTTTCAACTTTATCAAGGCGCGTAATATTGCGCGTAATATTTTCGCGGGGTTCAAAAATCTTCATTTCAGGTGTGCATGGTGTTGCCGCGCGGTTCACACGGACTGCAAAAGATCGCTGCCAGAGGAGTGTGACAGAGGCGCGTGCAAAAGGTCTTTCTTTCCTTTCCCTTTTTCTCTTTTCTAGCAAGTGTATTTTTACTTTCTGGAACAAAAGCACCGCAGTAACGCAATAATCGGCGATGACTATGTTTTCTCGAACCCCTTCGATGGTTATACAGCCTGCGAATTGAATCCAACCCAGGGCAAGGGACCGGTTAGCCCTATCCGGTATCGAGCGCGTCCTCAGGTGGCGGATAGAGGGATGCATGCACATGAGATTTTTTTGTTTGCGGTGACTTGCCCGTGGCGGACTAAAAATGGGTAGTATAGCTCGTCAAAGGAAGGTGATGCCAGATTGGCCTGGGCAAGCCACAGGATTAAACATCATCAATACCCCGCTATACTTTCTAACGGCGAGTCGAGGCGACAATGAACTAACCTCTCGCCTTTCTTCGGTCGGAAAATTCTGTTGTTGTTTGCCCGATGGTGTTCTCCGTAAGAGATAACGAGGCTTCCTTTTGCAGGCTCAGAAGACGATAAGCCCTCACTCACAAATTCTCTCTTTTTTCCTTTCCTCCCATTTTTTAAAAATCACATGGAAATCAATCTAATCGCTAGGAACTTAGTCATGTTTACAACAAATTTCTAGGGACTAAAAGCTAGGTCATTTGGAAACAAATTTCGCGACAGACATTGGCCTATGCCATAAGTCTATAGGTCTCAATTCAGTGGGGTCACAGCGGCACGAGAATAAGTGACTAGTAGTGTGAGGATCAGAATGACACTTTGGAAACATAGGAGTAGTTGAAGCTCCTATCCTATGTAGATAACTATTTAGGGAGCTATGGTGTCCACTTTGAAGCTGTGATAGCATTATTTGTTGTTCTCTTGGTAGCTTTGAGACTGATTTATGAATCATAGATGGTTTGCTACCTAGTACAGGCTTTGGAACGCTAGAACTGATGTTGTTGTTGTAGATTGCCCGCCGTAGGTCTCCGGCTGGGTAGACGAGGTCTTCTTTGACATGGCTCAGAAAACAATAACCTTACTTACATCATTTCTCTAATTACATTATTTCTCTTTCTCTCTCGGGGTTTATTTATTTATTTTTCTTTTTCTTTCTTTTCTTTTTTTTCTTCTTTTTTTTTCTTTTTCTTTTTTTTTCTTTTTTTTCTTTTTTTTCCCCCCTTTTTTTTAGAGAGAGAAAGGAATCACTGGTATAAGAACTTAACAACAGACGTCGGGCTATTCCACAAATCTATACTTCTTAAAAGTGTGTGGTCACAGCGACACGAGAATAAATGACTAGTTGTATGTGGCTCTTCTGAACATTTTGGGCAAAGAGGTGATTGGGCAGCTCCTATTCTGTGTAGGTAGCTGTTAAGGGAACTTGCATAGCCACTACGTAGTTGCGATAATGTTATTTGTTGTTCCCTGGGAAGTTGATTCGTTGATTTATGGATTCTGGGAGGTTTCTTACCTAGAACTGGGTTAGGGGAGCAAGATCTAATGAAATTTCTAACAGTCTCAGTATGTATTCTTTTAAGTGCGGCTTTCTGATCACTGTCTACTAGCATAATTTCTAAGTCCTTGGCATGTTTACGAATAGTTCTAGGTGGTTTGGGTTCCATGCATCGACGATTTTTTGGGAGGAGTCTTGCTCTTGCAACGAATTGCTTGGTAAGCATCGTGTTGTGCTCCTTTATGGGTAACATTTCGCTTTCTAGAGCTAAGTGCTCTGTGCCGGCCATTGCTAGGTTTCCTGTTGCTATCCGAATTGCTCTATTTTGGTTTGCCTGTAGTTTTTTCCAGTTCGTCTCGGCCAATTGAGGGGAGTAAATTGGTGCGGCGTAGTTGAGAACGGATCTGGTCATTGTTTTGTAGGTTGCAAGAAGGGTGTTTTTCTGTTGGCCCCATGTTCTTCCTCCGAGGGCACGTAGTATATTCAGTCTTTTGGCCGTTCTCTGTTTAAGGTATTCTGCATGTTGTCGGAAGGTGCCGAGTTGGTCTAAGACGACACCGAGTATTTTGGGTGTTTTAGTTGTCGGCAAAAGGGTTCCGTGGATTTCTACCTTGAGTTCTTTTTTACATTCGCCTGTATGGGTTGTGAAAAGAGTGACCGTAGTCTTTTCCTTGGATATGATCATTTTACGTTGTTCCAATTCTTCTACGAGTTTCGGTAGGAAGTGGTTGATCTGATCTTCACAGGTTTCAATACAGGGGCTTGAGGAGAGAATTGATATGTCGTAGGCGTAGGCTGTCATCTGCGTGTTTCCTGTGGGTTGCGGGAGGTTGTTTATGTAGAGATTGAATAAGAGGGGGCTGAGCACTGCTCCTTGTGGAACACCAGATCTGCATGTGAGACGTCGACTGCTTTTTCCTTGGAAATCTACCTTGATTGTACGGCCTCTTAGGTAGCTGGACATCCATCGGACGATGGCTCTTGGCATATTCGTTTCAGTGAGTTTCTTGCAGAGAAGGGATATGTTCACTAAGTCATATGCTGCAGTGAGGTCAAGGGCGACCATGAGAGTGCGGTCCGGGGGTGGTTTCCGATTGAAGCCGTTTGTTATTTTCCCGGTTATTTCCAGGAGTGCGGTAGTAGTCGAGTGCTCTTTGCGGAATCCATGTTGCCAGTCAGCGATTTGAAAGCCTTCCGCCAGGAATGGTAATAAGACCCGTTCGAATGTTTTGGCTATAGGTGATAGTATTGATATTGGTCTATAGCCGTTCAGGTTGCTGGAGTCCTTTCCTGGTTTAGGTAACATTATCACTCTTGCATCTTTCCATCTGGACGGGATAATACCTGTTTGCAGCGTGTTATTGAAGAGGATGCAGAGACATTTTCTGAAGTTTTCACCGGCCATTTTGAGTAGTAGAGGGCAGATGCCTTCACTGTCTGGGCATTTGGAACCTTTGGTTTTCTTGATTGCTTCTTCGATCTGTGCCAGGGAAATTTGGGGAGCGTCTGTCCGTTTGAGGCCTTTAATTAGTCGTGTTGTGCTTCTTGCTGATTTGTCGACCTCTTTAGGGGCTTGTTTAGCTAATTTTCTGGCAAAAGCGTTTGAGGCAGATGTTGGGCATAGACTTTTCCCGTCGTGGGTGATGGTCAAGTGCGTCGGTTTTATTGATTTGCCGTCGATAGCCTTTATCGTTTTCCAGAGTTTGTTGCCCGGTTCGTTGTGGCTAATTTCAGATATGTACTTTTCTCAAGCCTTCCTCTTTTCGAGGTTGATGCGGAAGGAGATTTCGGCCATTATTGAGGGGAGTGAGGGGTCCGTAGGATTGTCCCTCCTCATTTGGTCCCGTTCTGTAATCAGCTTCTTCACATCTTCGCTCAAGTGAGGCGTGTATTTTGGCACCTTTCCACGGGGAATGTTGTTCTTAGCCGCTTTGGTCAAGGTGGTGGTCAGGAATTTGTGCATCTGAACTGAGTTGCCGGCGAATGGGAATTCCATGAGAATCTTGTTGATGTCCCTTTCGAAGCCTTCCCAATTCGCTTTGTTGTAATTTGTATAACAACGTGCGTTTGAGATGTTGGATGGCTGTGTTTCGACGTCAATCAGGCATGGGAGGTGGTCAGAGTTCATTCTGTTGATTGTTGACCAGTTGCAGTCGATGGCTATGTCGTTCGAGGCGAGAGTGATGTCTGGTGATGCTTTTTGTCTTGTGGGCATCTTTGAGTTGTTGAGACATACAAGATCGCTGTCGTCAATGAAGTCGCATAGTTCATCTCCTCTGCTATCCTCCGTACCTTCACTCCAAACTTTACTGTGTGCGTTGAAGTCTCCACCGACAATGAATGGTTTCTTCTGTGTTAGGAGTCGGTTGAAGTTCGGCGCGTATGTGTTGGGGCAGGACGATCGAGGTGGGATGTAAATGTTGCAGATTCTTATGGTTCCTTGGTCGGTTGGCACGTCCACGCTGAGTGTTTCGGCTGCCTGGTCCGTTGTTGGGGAGGTCACGTTAGCATAGCGAATATTCTCTTTGACTAGTATCGCAAGTCCGCCTCCAAAGTTGGAGCGGTCTTTTCTTATGATCGTGTAACCTACGATATTCGGAGATGGAATACTAGCATCCATTTTGGTTTCTTGGATGAGTGCTACGTGAATATTCAACTCATGTAAAAGGTCCTCTAGCTCGGTTAGTCGGGCTCTCAGTCCATTAGCGTTCCATTGGATTATCCTCAGGTTAGCTACCGTCTGGGAGGCAGTCTGCTGGATCGGGGCTCTCTCACAAATTCTACATCTCCATTGGGGGTTCCAATCATTAAGATTGTTAAGGTTTGAACAGCGGAAATGTACCCATTTCTTACATTTGCTACAATTAACACAATTCGAAGGCGCGTTAAGAGAGCATACGGAACAAGGCCATCTTGGGCCTGGGTTAGTCTCGATACCAGCGATTTGGAGGAGTATTCGGATCAGAGACGCTGGGTCTTTCTGATCCGTGTTAGAAAAAATGAGGTTTCGGGGGAAGCCGTCCTCGTTGTCCCTTGCGGGAGATTCCATTGGGAAGTTTTGTTTTTGAGGTCCATTGGGTCCGACGCCATGTAGCGTCGTCCACAGTCGCACCGCGTGTAGGTGACCTCCGTCGCGACCCTAGAACTGATGAATTGTCTAACTGTCTCGGTATGTATTCTTTTGAGAGCTTTTTTCAGATTTCTATCCACTAGATTTCTACTGCTAATTCTAAGTCCTTAACATGTTTCAGAATAGCTCTAGGTAGTTTGGTTTAAGTGAAGGGTGGTTGGGTTGCATTCTTGCTTTCGTGACGTATTGTTTCGTAAGCATGTGGTTATGTTCCTTCACTGGTAGCATTTTGCTAAGTGCTGTGTTCCGGCCATGCAAATATTTCCTGTAGCTGCGCGAATCGCTTTGTTCTGGCTTGCTTGTTGTTGCCGGCAAGCATCCCGCATCGAAGACTTGGTTATGAACACTCTCTTTAATGAGAGAAGTTCTCGTGTTCTTCGGACAAGATGCGTCCGGAGAAGGGTTTTGATGTCCTTTGCAGTCCTGAGACTGTCATGCTGCACCTTGTGAAGGCGGACATCGTTGTAGCAACCTGTTCATGCTATAGGCCTTGTGAGTGTGTGGTCAAGCCGGCCTAGCATCGTTTTGGGTGGGAGTAGAGACGTCTCGCCTGTCGTTGACCGGAGATAGGCAAGAGGCTATTCGACTGGCGCCTCGACTCGCCATTGAAAAGTATAGCGGAGTATCGGCTGATGTTTTGTCCGGTGGCATGCCCAGGCCGGTCCGGCATCGCCCTCCTTTGACGAGCTATACTACCCAGTTTTGGTCCGCGGCGGGATTTCTCCCGCTACCTCCCAGCACGAATTATTCGCAGGGAGGCATCCCTCTATCCGCCACCTGAGGTCGCGCTCGATTCTCGACTGGATGATCCGGCTCCATCCGTGACAGACTCTTAAGGCTGTAGAGTCACGAATGACCACTGTTGCCAGTGTGTTTCGAGCTGGCTTGCTTGTAGTTTTGTCCAGTTTGAGTCGGCCAGTTGCTGGGAGTAGATCGGTGCAGCGTAGTTGATGATTGATCTTGTCGTGCCTTTGTATTTTGAGAGCATAGTGTCTGTTTGTTGTCCCCATGTCCTTCCTCCAAGTGCCCGCAGAATATCTAGTCTTTCTGATGTCCTCTGCATGTTGACGGAAAGTTCCAAGTTGGTCCAGGGTGACTCCGGGAATTCTGGGTGTTTTGGTCGTTGATATTAAAGTTCCTTTAATTGTCACCTTAGGTTCAGTTTTGACTTCCGGTGTATGAGTCGTAAACAACGTTGCCGTCGTTTTTTTTCTTTCTGAACGATTATTTTGATTTGTTCCAACGATTATTTTGATTTGTTGCCTTTCATATAACACTCTCGCATATAATAGCAATGTGACTCCAGGGTCAATGCGTTTCCTCAGCACAGACTGTTCTATAAAAAAATCGTTCCGTGGAAATTCTATTCATATCTTTTTTCAGGTCCGTTATTCCACCAAACGCAGTAGTTCTCCGCAAAGCTGGCTCTCGCAACCAGAAACAGGTGAGTTCTGCAAAGAAGAAGGCGGGCATAGGTCCTGTTTTTTTATCTTTGGATTAGAAATGAAGGCATAGAGCTTGACAACCTTCTTTTGAAAACCTTTGTATTATTATACTGTTGTCCAATCTGTTAAATTGGGCAAATCTGTGCAGTATAGATCTAAACGCATTGTGCATATCTCATTTCTTATTTTACCTACTTTTACTATAGATAAGCACGAAAAAAAACTTTTTTCTTATTTTTTTCAGTGGGTAAGGAGTGCGTGGGCTCTATTAACAATAAAACCTCAAGAAGTGTTTTGTTCTAACGAACTTGTTGTAAAACTCCCGTTCATTTAAAACAGTCGTTTTTCATATTTCGCCCATTTTTATTTTTAGAACTAATCCAATAACTATTTTGCTTCTTTCAATCTGGCTTATTTGGTCATGCGTATTATGTTCTAACGAATTGTTCCTAAGCCAACAAAGCTTAACTCTGTTTACTGTTACTTACAATTCTTCCTCCTTATTTTCCATCTCAAAACTGGTATAATAACTAGTTTGCCTGCAACAATTAGGCTTATTTCATCTTTTAACTTTGGACAGGAAGCTTTTCACGCAGTATGTAGTATTATAATGGGGCAAAAAATCACAACGCTGTGTGAAAAGGGCTTTCTACTGTATGCTGCATTAGCATTCAAGGAGCATTTAAGTTGAAAATTTCATCGAAATATAAAGAAGTATTCCGAAACATTAACTTTTCCGGAATCAGCGCTAACACGGGTTTGAATTTTTGGAGCTGTAAATCTGGTCATAGTAATAAAAATGTAGGACGTAGCAGTGAAGAGTCTTGAAAGACTCTTTCGCGTTTAAATCTCTCGACTCCTGAAAGTGTCATAAGTAGAAACAAGAACGAAACGTAGCAACCGGGTAACGGGTAAAAGCGAGTGGCGATTAAAGAATCAGTGGGAAATCTTTGTTTTAGATGGTTATCGAATCCGTGATTGCACCAGCAGATGTGCCCGATTTCCGGCCTGTTCTTCTCATCGTCAATCCCAAGAGTGGCTCGGGCTCTGGCGACCAAGTAGCGAAAGCGTTCAAATCGACTCTGCATCCAATACAGGTTCTTCTTCATAGTGATTTAAAACATTGTAGAATTCTGAGAGAAGAGACTAGATATTGAGCTTCTTTTGGAGTCAGAGGAGCAAGCACATCGTCTATGATTTTATAAATTTTCTCAAGGGCAAAACGCGTTTCAAGTGGACAATTTATAAGTAGGTGACTTGAACAAAACAACGAGTTCCGGAAAAAAATTAAGGAAAAATTGCCAAATAATATACTTTTTCGCAAGAAGAAGAGGGGTTAGGTTGCGAATTTCCTTGTTCTAATCGTTCTCTTGCCCAAACAGAATGCAGTTCCAATTTGCTACAAAGCAAACCCATTTAACACCTGCTTTCTCTTATATGCAAGAAATTTAATTTTAGAACAGACACTGAGATGTTCAATTCTTTATTCCTTGCATATATGATACTACATACATTGGAGATCTGTCGCGGGTGCGAATTCAGTATAATGCGCATATAATTTACAGATTGGCAAAAAGATACATATTACTAAAATCCAAAAAATCTAAGTCTAAGTTTTGAGTAAGGCACAATTGTGGATGATGGTAACTGCTGGAGAGCTTTTTTAAACGAAGCTGGGGATGATATTCTTACAAGAGTAGATGAAAGAGAATTCAAAGTATCAATACAGCGAGAAAAACAGGTACTATGAGAACTGAGAATCTTGAATGGCAGAACGATTCTCAAAGAGTGAGAGATACGATTGTTATGGGTCGAAGGTAAAACTCGGAATAGTGATGAGTATTCTAAGAGAACATGATGGTGAACAGCTTTATGAAGGAAACATAGATCACTTATGGCACGTCGGTGTTCTAAAGTTCGAAGGTTTAAAAACTGCAATCTCGACAGATAATCGGTTTTCGGAAGACGAGCTCTAGCAAATATCCTTCTGGAGAAACACCTTTGAACACGTGAAAATGGAACAATTAGTTCTTTTTTGTTAAAAAAAACCTAGTTTTACATACAAAGTTATTCCAAAACGTTTTGCTTCTCCGACACTTAAAAGTCACTATTATTTTGTATATCATTTTTATCTATCTCTCAGAGCGTGAGCGTACTTTTTCATTTTTTAAGGGACAAGTTGTACCGTACAACGTCTTCTCATTGAGAAAATTTCCGTCTTTCTCCCCTCCCCCCCTCTCTCTATCTTTCACCCTCCCTCCTCTGAACGATATCGATATTTGAGGTCATAGACGTGACGAAAGTGCGAATGCGTACTACGCTACGCTGGCTGGACGAGCACGATGTCACAGCCCGGGTTATCATCGCCGGAGGGGACGGAACAATCTCTTTGGTTAAGCTTTAAATTTTGACACATCTTTGAATTTTTTCCTATTTTTTTCTTAATTTTTTCTTACTATAATTTTCCTCGCTCTCATTACCGCCTTGGGGCAGGTTTCGCGCTTCCCGTTACATGGTGAACAGACGTATCCTGCTAGAACCACTGGCTGATCCCTGTGTCACCGCTAGTGTGTCTAGCAGCAGAAGGTTGAGTGAGTCTCACCAAATGACAAATTAAACCCATAAACTTCTAAGCTCACCGTGATTTAATCAATAATCACTGTAAAGATAGCCACTGGGAACGGTCTCGCCTATATGCCCAGTGCTGTCGTTGGATGGATGAGATACATACTTGCGGCCTTGAAGCCTTGGAGTAGATTGCCTGCCACGCGGTTCACAGAATAAAATTTATTCAATCAACTGAATGATGAAGAGAGATGGCCAAACAGGACAGGACTAGTAAAACTACTGCAACGAACACTGAAGAGAGCGGCTCAGGTCGGTTCTGGCTCACAACCCGGGACCTGGGGCGACTTTCGGCTCTCTACCCCTTCCGTGGCGGCTTTCGGGCTGTCTACCACGTATTAGCCCCTTGTTCGTGGAAGTAAACCGTAGGGAGAGCGCGGGAGACCCGGAAGAGAGAGAGAAAGAAACCGGGAAGGAGCAAGAGCGGAACGCGATAACTTGATTTCAAACTCAAACTTGGGTAATTAAACCAGGGGGGACAGACCGGAAACAACCAGAGCCACGCACGAAAACAACACGCGAAATTTTACCGGCTGTCACGCCAAAATACCTAGACAAGAACTAGGTCCAAAGGAAAGACCGCTTGAATAATTAATAAGGAAGCAACGCAATAACGAGTAATTATAAGGCAATAGGCAAAGAGAAAGCGAGCGATATATCAAGACTACTAGGAGCTTGAGGATAATGAACAAGGAAAATAATAAGGATAAACAGTTCTTTAACTAGGACGACAATGATGTCTAAGCAGAAATACTGATTCATAAACGTTTTACAAAATAACAAAGCAGTGACGCGGCGAATTCACCGTATTGAGTCGGGAGTAACGATGATAGTGAACTAATTAAGAGATGAAGAGATCACAGCCTAAGCTGATATTCAGGCGCGAGAGGCTACGCAGTCAAAGAATTGGCAACTTGCCAAATAGCATATGTCGTCCTATAAGTCACGGCTTAGGTGATCGATTACGATCACAGTCTGCAGATGTGAACAATCGTCGCAGATGTGAACAAGATAAAAAGTACTCGAAAGGCAGAATGGAAAAATCTCTCTTATTTACAGGTCTTGAAGCAAAGAAAAATAAAAAATAAGATCTACTTTTTTTCAGGTCCTCGATGATTTGGACAACATGAAACGACCACCTGCGGTCGCCATCCTCCCGCTCGGGACAGGCAATGACCTGAGCCGAGTGCTGGGCTGGGGGGAAGGAGTCAGATGGTCGCGTCCTCTGTCGTCGAGGTTTCTTGTCAATTTATGGCCTCTATAAACTCATCTCTAAAGTGTGAAAGAAGAAAGTTAGGGCCCTTTAAATTATGAAGCAAAAATCTCACTTCTTTCTAGCATTTGGCCGCTTGAAGAGTCCTTTGATGCGTCTTCAGAGCCATACAGCAACCATGCAATATTTTTCCTTTATAGATTTTGGTCTTGTTTTTAGGTCTCTTACTCGGTATTGAGAGTATCAAAACTCCTAAAAACTTGAGATGACAGTATCACGTTGAGGCTAATCCCTTCCCCCCTTTTTTCAATTTCCCCAGCATGCAGCTGGAACGGGCTCATTTGCAACTTTTCAAGTTTTTATTCTTGTTATCTCTCAGCAGGTGCTATTTGGTTATCAGCTCAGATTAAATTCAAACTCCTCTAGCGTCTGATCTTTCAGTTATTTGGACCCAAAAGGTAGCAGCCTTTGATTTTGCAGCTGCTCAAGAGTGTGCAAGAGGCCAACATCCAACGGATGGACCGATGGACAGTTCATATCGATCCAGCCAGGAAACTTGGGGTACTTTCCTCGCCCAGGTTCGCGCAGAACTTTAGAACAAGTAAACGACATCATATTTCCTGAGCAGAGGAAACGAATTTTTCGTGAATTTTTTCTAGAGTTAGTTGCGTGAAAGATTGTTCTCGGAGATAAGTGCTTCATCTTACGTTCTTTGTTAACCTTGTTTTTTTCTCTCTCGTTCTTTCTGTAAGAACATAAATTGATAGATGTATAAAGCATTAGTTCGGATCGGTTAAATGTCATGGTTATCCAGGCGGGGCATAATGGTAGTATGCGAGACTATTGTGCAAATGGTCTCAAATTCGATCCCCCCTGGTGATTTTCACCCAAACAAGTCGGTTTAGAGATGTTGGTAGTGCTTGGAGGAATCTGACTCTCCAACTGCTGTGATACACATCAGCAGTGACTCGGGGTTTTTATTAGGATGGAGTATATGTATCTCAGGTGAGCGTGTACCTTTCGGCGTGAAAACAAGCGCGGCGAAGATCGATATTATGAATTTAATGCTAGCTTGAATTTTTAGACGCTCTACATTCGATTATTTGGTTCAGTTACAAATTTTTTTCGAAGACAGTTAAAAGTTCGCAGCTAATTGCTGGAAAGAGTAGAAGTTTGGTCCACTCCATCTATATAATTTTGGTAGATTCCGGATTCCCCTTGTTGTAGTTGTTTCGATAAAATCCGAGTCATACACCATCCATTTTACTTTTTTTAAAAAACCTTTTCTTAATTTTTTTGATATAGTTCCATCCCTCTCCTCTCTGATTTAGGCTGGTTCCTCTCCAACCCCGATCCAGAAAATACCGGTTACCTTCCCTTTTCCTCATTGTGGCCGTGTTTTTCTTTTATCCAAGACCCTCTCTCTCTCTCTCTTTCTTCTCTTCTCTTTCTCTTTCTTCTCTTCTCTTTCTCTTTCCTTCTCTTTCTCTTTCTCTTTCTCTCTCTTTCTCTTCTCTTTCTCTTTCTCTTTCTCTTTCTCTTTCTCTTTCTCTTCTCTTTCTCCTTTCTCTTTCTCTTTCTTCTCTTTCTCTTTCTCTTTCTCTTTCTCTTTCTCTTTTCTCTTTCTCTCTCTTTCTCTTTCTCTTTCTCTTTCTCTTTCTCTTTCTCTTTCTCTTTCTCCTTCTCTTTCCTCTTTTTCTCTTTCTCTTTCTCTTTCTCTTTCTCTTTCTCTTCTCTTTCCTCTTTCTCTTTCTCTTTCTCTTTCTCTTTCTCTTTCTCTCTCTTTCTCTTCTCTTTCTCTTTCTCTTTCTCTTTCTCTTCTTTTCTCTTTCTCTTTCCTTCTCTTTCTCTTTCTCTTCTCTTTCTCTTTCTCTTTCTCTTTCTCTTTCTCTTTCTCTTTCTCTTTCTCTTTCTCTTTCTATTTCTCTTTCTCTTCTCTTTCTCTTTCTCTTTCTCTTTCTCTTTCTCTTTCTCTTCTCTTTCTCTCTTCTCTTTCTCTTTCTCTTTCTCTTTCTCTTTTCTCTTTCTTCTTTCTCTTTTCTTCTTTCTCTTTCTCTTCTCTTTCTCTATCTCTTTCTTTTTCTCTCTCTCTCTATTCTTTCTCTATCTCTTTCCTCTCTA
>OZ057409.1:7500415-7528825 GCA_964056735.1 Allodiplogaster pararmata | reverse complement strand
ACCAAGGTTTTTTTTTCTCAAAAAAATGTATACAAAGATTGGTATTGTAATTTCAGATTGGTATTGTAAATCAAATCAAAGGCTTCATTGTTTAAACGATAATAAAACATGTATCAATGTGTTTTCTGTGTTGAGTCGTTGAAAAGATGTAGTTTGGTTAGTCGTTTATTGGACGTTTCGGCTATAAAGCCATCTTCAGCAATTACCTTAAAAATACGGAATAAAAACATGAAATAAAATAAATACGGGCTATTTCAAGAGAAAAAAAACCATTGATTGTGATGTAGGAAAATGAAAGAGGATGATACCGGTAAGAGAGCGAGTTGGATAATTGATTGTAAGAGAAAGAGAGAGGTTGAAACCTATGAGTGGGAGGAAGAGGAGAGAGAGAAATAAGTACATGAGGGTTATATTGTGAGAGAGAGAGAAGAGAGAGTTGTGCACGCTCTTCTGCCATTTCAGTCCTGTTATTTATGGATGGTTCATGAGACTGAATGAGAAGGGCTTCGGCGATGCGACGTCTGATTATATTGGGTTCAATGGTGAGGATTGTACCGGTGAGGGTAATAGGGGTGCTGTTGTGTACTGATTTAGAATGTTGGGCAAATGCATTGGATGAATAAGATGGGAGTTGGGGTTTTCGTGATGCACGGATATGTTCCGTCATTCTATCATAGAGGGGTCTGCCCGTATGCCCTATGTACGATGAGCCACAATCATTACATTTGATACAATAAACAGCACCTATTACATTACAACAACCATTCCTAGCATGAGGGCAGAAAATGCAGGCAGAGGGCTTAGAACAATTGTTATCATAACACCGGTTACGAGACAGGAGTTGAAGTAGGGATGATGATGATTGCTCTACTACTGAGATATTAAGACCTGAGGCTCGTACAATTGAACGAATATCTTGTGAAAATGCGTCAGATATGAAAGGTATTGAGAAGTTTATATCGTCTTTGTTACGCACTTGGCGTATGCGGTTCCGCTTTGAGTGGTTTTGATTGGGAACCACATAGCCATTTTGAGATAGAATTGAAAAGGCAAGTGCCTTGGATTCAGTGCGGAACTCAGACGATGAAACATTATGTGATGTATGAATGGTGTTAGTTACAATCGCGCGCTTGATATGAGAAGGATGGTGAGAAGATGCATGTAAGAGGACATTCTTATTCGATGGTTTACGGTACCACCGAGTTAGTATACGGTCACCGGAAGTGGTTAGTGCAACATTGAGAAATGGGAGAAATAAGTTGGAGGGTTTCTCCCTAGTTAGTTTAATCAAAGGTGCTTGATGATTGAGGTATTCAAAAACTGCATCAATACAAGTTTGATTTTTGCTAACAATAATATAATCATCAATGTAGCGACGAATTAGTGAGATATCTCGGTAAGGGGCATTATGTTCTAAACGGTGCATGTATGAAACAGCAAGGAGGGGGGCGAGGCGATTGCCCATGGCTAAACCTCTATTCTGGACATAAACTCTACCATCAAATGTGAACGAGTTGCAATTAAGACAAGCCTGGAGCAAATCCTCAATGTCTCTAATCGACATACCTAATAATGAAAAGCGAGAAGGATTAGATTGTAGAATATCAATAACTGCATCTATAGCATCATTGTTGGAGACGTTAGTATATAAGCTTTCAACATCGAAACTTTCATAAAAATAAACATCGAGAGGAAGAGAATGCAAATGTGTTAAAAATGAACCAGTATTAGAGAGATGAGTAGGAATGAGATTGAAAACGGGTGATAATAAGTGACATAACAACCAGGAAATTCTATCTGTTGGCCCTCCACAACCAGAAATGATAGGACGGAGTTTGAATTTGCTTATATCATTTCCTTGCTTATATCATTTCATGAGGGCAGAAAATGCAGGCAGAGGGCTTAGAACAATTGTTATCATAACACCGGTTACGAGACAGGAGTTGAAGTACTTGTGTGTCTTGTGTGCTCGTTGAGTGAGGTGACCTATCGATTCTTCTCTATAATGGTTATCACAAGGGCCCATAAGCGACAAAGTCCAGTACAAGTCCTTCCTAAACCCACTCCAAATGGAAGTCTCAACGATAAGAACATACCAACTATCGTTGCTGAAACTTTTTCCTTCGCGAATAGTTCTCCTCCGCCTGGAGTACCTAAGGGAATCTGGGACACAATCTCTCGTCTTTTAATCACTCTATCTACCACAATCGAACAACTATCTTCCACTGCCTCGTCTTGCAAATGCTCTTCGGATTTGGTGAGTAAAAACTTGGAGACCACGCTTCCATCTTCCGAGTCAGAAGCACTGATTGAAAAGCATAACCGCATGAGGTCCTTAGTTATCTATGGCGTACCTGAAAGTTCCAACCCCAGTTCCGCCTACCGTATGCAGCATGACGAACAAAACGTTGCCCAAATTCTCGGCGCTCTCCAAATCGATGCTCGTGCCCAATCTGTTTATCGACTAGGCAAAGAAACAGATCGCCCTCGACTTCTTAAAGTGCTTCTTCCAACAAGAGGGCATCTTTTAAAAGCACTAAAGAACGGACTAACTTTGAGAGAAAACGTCGTTTGGAGTAGAACTTATGTCCGCAAAAGTATGACGAACGAGGAAAGAGACGAATGGAGGAAATTGAGAGCTCAACTTGCCCTATTGAAGAAAACTCATCCGGCCGACGGCTGGGTGATTTACCCCGATCAATTATGGAAGAAATGTGAAATTTCCTCGAAGAATAGAACATCTGTTCCACCTCCGATGGCCACGACTACACCTACGCGTTCCAGCCCGACTACACCGCTTCCGTCAAACTCCAGCTGCTAGGCTGCTCCACCGGTTTGAAATGTGTTTTGATCAATGCACGCTCCATTGTTAATAAGTTAAGTGAGCTGCACACCTTTCTTTGTGTTTATAGACCTGATATTCTTCTTGTTTGTGAGTCATGGCTTAATTCTAAGATCGTTGATTCTGAGCTCGTTGCTAGGTTACCATATGTTGTTTTTCGTTCTGATCGTTTGAGAAGAAAAGGCGGTGGTGTAGTTGCAATTTGCCGTGATTTTCTTTCCGTGTCCTTAATTAAAACTCTGCACGATGTTTCTAGTGAATTAATTGCACTAGATATTCATTCACCTTCTTCGATAAATACTCTTCGGATTATACTCGTTTATAGACCTCCTAATACGAATCCCGATCAAAATAACCAGTTATTCGAACTTGTTAGTGATTTACTTTGTGTGCCTCATACAGCTGTACTTTGTGGCGACTTAAATCTTGCACTTGACTGGTCTAATCCATCTTGCGCTACTGGCCAGCACAAAGTATTGAGTGACCTAGTGGCTGATCTTTCTTTCACGCAGTTTGTTAAGGAACCTACTCATTTGAGCAACACTCTTGATTTGGTTTTTGGGCCTCCTGGATCGATATCGAATTGTTATGTAACATCGCCTTTCTCTCTATCATGTGACCACAATTCCGTTTGTTTCACTATCCTCCATGATAGCTCTGCTAGCCTTTTTGAGCCTAGCCTTGATTATAGACATTGCGACTATGTTTCTCTGTCTGCTGCGTTATCTAGTACTTCATGGACCACTTTGTTCGATAATTTCATCGATATAAATGATCTATATTCTCGCTTCTTAAACACTCTACTTCCTCTTATCACTAATCACACTCCTTTTTACAGACGTAAACTACCTTTCGACTCTTACCCACCTCATATAAAGAAAATGATCATGTACAAGTTTAGTCTTTTCGCAAACTGAACTGTGCTCCAGTTGTGACCGAATACAATAGAATATGTATGAAAATAAAATCTGAGATTGAGAAACTGAATAGAAATCGCGAACTCAGACTTTTAAATTCCACTAAGAACCTATACAGTTTTGTGAATAGCAGATTAAAACAAACAACTCGTATTGGTTGTATAACTGTCGATGGATCATCCAAGTTGACTGACAAGGCAAAGGCCAATGCATTAGCCTCTTACTTCTCCTCTGTCTTTACTCAAGATAATGGATACTTGCCTATTCTCAGTTCTCGAAATAGTTATTCCAAGTCAGACTGTATTATAATGCCTCAACAAGTATTACATCATTTGAAGAAACTGAAATCATCTTGTTTTGCGCCATCTGACTCTATTCCGTCTATTGTATATAAAAATTGTGCAGAAGTACTTGCCGAGCCCCTTTCGTTTCTGTTTAACTTTTCCTTAATACTGGGTAAGGTTCCTGACATCTGGAAACAAGGCATTGTCGTACCGATTAATAAAGTTGCTTCCCCAAGTTCTCCTGAACACTTTCGGCCAATTACAATATCTCCTGTTGCTTCCAAAGTTCTAGAACGTTGTCTTAAGCCTGAAATAATTCATTGGTGCAATGTCTTCAATCTCATTCCAAACTGTCAACACGGGTTTCGCTCTCGTAAATCGGTTGAAACAAATCTCCTAGAATGTACTCAATCATGGCAGCGTGCACTAGACTGTGATAATGTTGTAGACATACTATATTACGATTTAGCGAAAGCTTTTGATACAGTTTCACATGATAAGCTGTTACATATTCTTGAAAGTGTAGGTTTTCGAGGCAATTTGTTTTGCTGGTTCGAGTGTTTTCTGAAAGGCCGTACCTCGCGTGTTCGTGTTAACAATACCCTTTCTGATAGTTTTCCAATTAGTTCAGGTGTGCCCCAGGGCTCTGTCTTAGGCCCGATTCTATTCTCTCTATATATCGCTAGCCTGTCATATAGGCTCGAAAATTTCCATCTCGTTTCTGTCAACTTGTTCGCGGATGACATCAAAGTATTTGCCAATTTCTCTCCTAATGACTCTACTCTTGCCCACTTACAATTGAAATCCGCTGCTCTAGAAATACAGACTTTTTGTGATGAATGGCAGTTGACGATCGCGAATAACAAATGCAGTGTTTTACATTTGGGTAAATCTAATCCTGGTCTACCTTATTTTGTAAAAACCGATGATCATAGTGACATTCCATTCAAAGTTGCAGAATCACCAATAAGAGACTTAGGAGTTTTCATTGATGTCGATTTGTCTTACGAATATCATATTGAACATGTTACAAGACGAGCAATGAGATTAGTCTACGCTTTGTTTCGGTCATTATGCATCAAAAGTCCATTAGCATATATTCGTTGCTACAAATCTTTCATTGTTCCTTTACTAGACTTCGGCTCTGTCATTTGGTCTCCGTACAAAAAGAATCTCATCAGAAAAATTGAGCATGTCCAGCATATTTTCACACGATTACTATGCATTCGATGCTCTTACAATCGAGAATCTCTGCAAACCCGACCTTCCTACAAGTATAGACTTAAAAGCTTCCAATTAGATACTTTATTGTCGCGTAGAACTAAGACAGATATCATCTTCTCTTATAAAATACTGAATGGATTAATTGATATTCCAATTAGTAAAATGTATAGGCTTAAGCCTTGTAATGGTCGTACTTCTAAATATTCATTTCACATTTCCCGTACGCGTAGACTACCATTATTCAATTCTTTCGCCTTTCGTTCCGCTAGATATTATTGTAAGCTTGCCTACGATGTTGTTTCTGCTCCCACTGTACTTGCTCTGAAAGCAAGATTGAGTTCTCTCGATGTATTAAAACTACTCAATCTGCAGTTACCTAACCTGTAGAGAATTTATCATGTGTTCACCATGTTCCGAGTGTTGTCGCATTTTTGTTTCAAAAATGTATCTGAATAAATAAATAAATAAATAAATTTCCAGCGAGAGAAACATCAAACTTGTGACATTTAATCAGAACGTATAGGGAAGGGATACGAGCATGGTTATTGTCTAGTCGACGCTTAATATGGCCAGGGATGACAGTGTGAATTAAAATACGATTGAAAACTTGTGTGAGGTTAACTGCATTACGAGTGAAAACAGATTTTGTAGAACGACTGTATAATGATGCATCAGAAAGATGTGATTCAATGAGTTGCTTATTGAGGGTGGATGGCATGACAACAAATTCACCTCCCTTATCACTACGGTTAATGCGAATATGTTGCTCACGAACCAGAGTTATGAGACTTCTAAGAGATGTTCTAAGGTCCTTAGTCAAGTTGTATTGAATGGCTGTGCACTTATGACGGCGGACAACATTTCGAAGATTAGAGACAAAAGCCATAACTTGCCTATCACTAATAGGATTGGGAGGGGGGAACGAGGTATGCATAGGTTGAAAGGGACATGGGGGTAAAGGTACCAGGGAAGGAGATGGCGGAAGGGCTGTAGTAGGAAACGGTTGCGCCGAGCTTGCATCAGCGAGGCTACGGAGAAACTTCCATCGTAAGAGCAGGGTTAGATGGTGTAGGGAAACTTCCATGGTGAGGGCGAAATCTTTCGGGAAAGGAATGGACGGAACGAAAGAAGGGCCGAGGCTGAGTAGTGCATGTGAATGGGGTGGAAGTGTCGGGTCACCAGCAATTGTGACTCGATGCTCTGTCGGAAGTGGGCCAGCAACTGTCGCACGTATTGCCTTCGGCGCGATGATACATAACTTTTTGTAGAGTCGAGATCTTTCAGATTGATTTCGAAAGTTCGTTAATCCGGTCGAGGACGTTGGGCGGGATTAAGGTCCAATAAACGACTAACCAAACTGCATCTTTTCAACGACTCAACACAGAAAACACATTATTCAAGAACTTCAAGATGCGAGTGACATAGATCAACACACAAAACATGTATCATGATGCGATTGAAAAGATACAATAATACAGTGGCAGTGTTCCTTTAATAGAAAAAGGTTTTGTTCTCTATCGTTAGGCTTTCATTTTGATGATGAAGATCCAACTATGTACAAAAATCGCAAGTTTTGCTATCGCTCATTCCCGCCTGCAGGGTACGTACTTCCATGAGATACATAAGTGACAGAACTTAACTAGAAACATTCTCCTTTACCCGATCAAAAAAGTTTTTGGAGAAAAAACTGATTCAGCTATTCTCACTTGAAGTCGTGTGAAATACAGAATCTAATTCAGCTATTGAAGTGTTCAGAGAATTATTTTTTGACTTGCTGAATGATTCATTAGTGAACGTACCAAGTAACATCTCAAATATTTATCGAGCAAGGACGAAAAAATTCAAGCAGCAGGACTTAATTTGCCATCTCTCTCTCTCTCTCTCTCTCTTACGGGGAGTGAGCACGTATACCTCAGCATTAACAAAGACTCAATTCTTATCTTCAAAAATATTACTTTGATAGACTTCCGTTGTAAACAGGGCGCTCTCTTCGCGGCTGCTCAATAAACTCCTCTTCTTCACCTATGGAACCAAGGACGTGTTCTTTCGCTCGTGCAGTGGATTGCACGAGAACATCGAGCTATCCGTCGACGATGTACCTCTTGAGCTGCCCGAGATCGAAGGAATCGTTTTTCTCAACATACCTTATTGGGGAGCCGGTGTCAAGGTACGATCTGAGTGCCAGAATGGACCTTGGAAGTCAAGGCAACACAGTTGATGTTTGGAGTCATCTTGGGCTTCGGAATTCAGAGTGGACAAGGGAAGACATAATTGGCATTGTCTCTTAGGAAGTTATAAAAGTAATTGAGAATTGAAGTTTGTTGTATGGGCCTTAAATGTGCATTATCATGTGTGCGTGTGTAGCTCAGTGGGGAGAGCATTCGCCCGGAACGCGAAAGGTCACGGGTTCGGTTCCCGTCACACCACACGATTTTTGCACAAGTTTCTGCGAACAATCCGCTCCTCTGCTCGGTATAAAAATCCGTTGCTTGAGATCAACGAGGAGTAGGGAATACTCTAATTTACAAGTTGAATTTCAGAGGCAGAGTGGGCTGAGTCGGTACTGGAATTCATGATATGCATTGAGTTCAAAAATAGCCCTGAGACTCAGAGTGCCTAAGTTGAAATTTCTGGGCAGAAAGTTTAGGAAAAGTCATTGGAAGTTTGAGTGGGCATAAATATTTGGAGTGGGCAATTGCTTACATCCTGGATAGTTTTCTGAGCGACTCTGTGAACACATGAAAAAAACACAGGAAGTGAGCCTGCATTCGATTAAAGAGTATTGTAGCGATGCTCACCGCTGCAAAATTAAATGTTAAAGTTAGAAGTCTTTAGGGCAGCTCCAAATTTTCTCTCTCTCTCTCTCTCTTTCTCTCTTTCTTTCTCTCTCTCTCTTTCTCTCTCTCTCCTTAAAATTTCTCCCTATTTGAGTGTATGAAGAGAATCTTTACGTTGGAGGAGATATGTTCCTTGCCAGTGTTAAGATCTAATGTGGTTGAAGACAATCTGGACGTTTTGCTTGATTGAAGCATTATTAGCGGTAGCGCATACCCTAAAACTTAGGTTTTTAAAAAATCTTTAGGTGTGGAATATGAGTGACAGCGCGGATGATCCGATGCCGCAGGCGATCGATGACGGCCTCTTCGAAGTCTTCGCCGTCCGATCCTCCTTTCACATCGCTCAATTACAAGTCAGTTGACAGACAAAGTTGACAGACAAACAGGTAGGAAAAGAATTAGGTGATGGAGGGAATGAGAACACGTCAAATTACGTCAGCTGATTCTCTGACTCCTATTCCCTTATTGAACACGAAGAACGCAGCAGTGAAGCATCCATTCACTTTATTAAGCGTGCATCACGAACTTTGTACGGGAGAGCCAGTCGGTGACGCTGATGTGAACAGGGGAACTGGCCATGCTCACTAAAAAACTATCTCCCTTGATGGTGCTACAGCCCACAAGTTTACACCATCGCAAGGAACCGGTTCATCCTCACCGGTATCGAGCGCGTCCTCAGTTGGTGGGTAGAGCGATGTCTCTTTGCACAAGTGCACTGGAGATAGTGGGCTTGCCCGTCGTGGACCGAAATCGGATAGTATAGTTCGTCAAAGGAGGGCGATGCCGGACCGGCCTGGGCATGCCACCGGACAAAACATCAGCCGATACTCCCCCATACTTTGTAATGGAGAGTCGAGGTGCTGGTGAAAAAGCCTCTTGCTCTTCTCCGGTTAACTAATGGGTTTAGCGAAGAGGATCGCCGACTGTGTTGCGAGTGTAGACGGAGAAAATTTCTCCGGGCTCAAAAGGATCCTCACCAACCTATCCCAAACAGAGTTGAGCAACAAAAAAAAGTCAAAAAATCAACAAAAAAGTTGTTTTCTTCAAATAAAATTTTTACCAACTTTTTATTAATCCATTTTGTTATGTTTTATCTGATAAAACCTGAAAAAATGTTCATTGACATTTTAAGAGAAAAATTAGTTTTGATGTAATAACAGCAAGTAGAATCTCAAAAAACCGGAAATGAACCCTCGAAATTTCAATAGATCCAATATTAGGCACTTTTCGTAAATCAGTGACATTGAAGTGATGATATGCATCTTTGAAAAATAAGGGTATCATATTTTCTACAGAAATTTTTAATTTCAACAATGTCTACAACATTTTCTATTATGAACTTATCACTACTCTCATATTCGAAAATTCTTATTCATATAGGCCGATGAGTTGTAAGTTCTGATTCAAGAAAAGCAACTCTGAAAAGTTATGAATATTGTCGTTTGAATATTGAATAATTAAGAAACACATGAATTTCGTGAATTTCTAAATATTTAGGATAAAAGTAAACCAAAATTGGTTACAAACACTTTAAAATTTTGGTGAAATTTTTGAATTTTTTTTTGGTTTTTGTCGACTTTTTGATTTTTTGAGCAATTTTTTTTGAAAATAGTCTTAAAAATAAAAAAAACCGACAACCAAAAAAGCCCAGCCCTGATCCCAAAGGACTCCCCTTGACAGGATGGGCAAACAACAACAACAACAACGAAAACTCTTGAAACTGGTGTGCACTGGACGGAAACCGAACCCACAGATTTCGCTTTTTAGCCGATAATCTTGTGAAACTTTTTTTTTCTGAACACGCAGCTTTTTTTAATGTTGAAGTTATCATCCTTTCTCAAGAACTATTCAAAGCCGGTGTAGTAAATCGAGTACACAATGGGTAAATTCACGGAAATTTTACGGTCAGAAAGGATTCAAATATTTTTCAAACGAGGCCTTGTCCTGTTTATTTGTAGCAAAAAGTCGAGAAAATAGGGGAGTACCAAAAAAATTCAGCTTTCGAAGCTCTCTACATTTTAGGACTGAGCGAGAGAAATAGAAGTGAAGAGAAGAGGGGGAAGAGAGATTTTTAGAGAAGAGAGAGAGAGAGCACGATAGATAGAGAGTGGGAGAACTAGAGAAAGTGCAAAAGAGAGAGAGAGGGCGAGGGGAAGAGAAAGCGCGCGAGGGAGAGAGAGAGAGAGAGACGGGAAGAGAAAGCGCGATAGAGAGCGAGGGAGGAAGAGAGAGAATTTGTTAGAGAGTAAGAAAAAGAGATAGGAGAGATAGCTGTAAGATATATAAGACGATGCTGGGAATAATTTTCGCCAAAATGCTCGAAATGTTGTTATATTGACTCCTACTGTCGTAAACTCCATCCGTCGTCTTATATAACCTCTGTTTGAATACATCCGCCTTAGGGATGTTTAACCCTTACTGCAGTGAATAAACCATGAGCATATGGATACGCTTTATTCGTGCCAACTGTATATGCAGTGAATAAACCATGAGGTTTACAAAACTTGTATTGTACAACGATACACGATAAGGTCAAATTGTCGCTACACATCGATAAAACCTAGATAAAACAACGATCACACATGATTTCATGAGACGTTTTCATTACTTGCCAGTTATGCGGTGGCTAAACCATGCCATTGAATAAACACATGTTGTTGTTGTTGCCGGATGTAGCCGGCTTCGAAGAACGTCTGTGTACTTCGTTTCTTGTTCTTCTTTTTTATTTTTTTTTCTTATATCTTCAAGAACGCTGCGACTTCCCGGGGCTTGGTCCAGAGGTCGATTGGAGACAGCGCGGTCGGGTGGCATGGGCAGTTGAAGAGATGCGCAACGTCGTGAGGTCCGGAAGAGCAATCGGGACACACGTCGGGGATGGATTCGTCAATGCGGTGGAGGTAGTTGTTGATGAATCTGCTGAATCCCGAGCGGAGCTGGCTGAGCGTGCATCTAGTCTTGCGGGGTAACTCCTTCTCTTCTTCCTGGATAAGGGGCGGAGGTCTGCCTCCCAGGATGACGGCACCCTTCAACGATTGGAGTTCGTTCGAGACCATCATCGAGTGTACGGTGTTTGCGACTGATTTCCCATTGTTCGGATCCTTTGACATCTGTTTCGCGGCTTCGACAGTCTTCTTGCAGCTCAACACGAGGTTGTACTTCATTGCGCGAGGGGGCGCCGGGCAGTCGAGGAGGCCGTGGTGGATGTGTTCTGGGTCCAACGATCTCGCGAGGTACTGCGCGGCGAGCATGTTCAGATGGGATTTGGTGCGCATGACCTTTGATTCGCGATGAATATGGTCAGTGTCGGCCATTTGATGATTCCCTGTCACGACGCGGAGTCCGGAGTTCTGAGAACGTTGGATTTTGGCGTGAGCGGAGTCCGAGAGGAAGGTGGACCAGGCGGGTGCGGCGTAGTTGCAGATCGCTTGCGAGATGGCTTTGAACGTGAGGCGGAGGGTTTCTTTTTGGTTGCCCCAGGTGCTTCCGGCTAAGGCTTTCAGTACGTTATTGCGCTGCGACATCCGTCTCGCGATGTCTTTGGCATGATGGCTGAATGTGAACATCGAGTCGTACGTGACGCCGAGTAGCTTGGCCTGGTTGACGGTGGGGACGGGTGATCCGCAGATTGATATGTCCAGAGTAGACTTGAATTCACGACTGAACGGGGTGAAAAGCATGAGCTGGCTCTTGGTCGGGGAAATGATGAGTGACCGTTCTTTGAGGAAGGTTTCAATTTTCGTGATGGCCCTGCGTAGATTTTCGGAGGCGACGTTGATGTCGGGATCTGACGCCCAGATCGTGATGTCATCAGCATACGAGATGACGTTCGTGTGGGCATCGTCTGTGGGAAGATCGCGGAGGTAAAGGTTGAAAAGCGTGGGCGAGAGGGCGCTGCCTTGTGGGACTCCGTTTCTGAAGAGTCTGGAACTTGATACCGAGTCGCGGAAGCTTGTGCGTCCTGTTCTTCCTCTAAGGTAAGAGGCGAGCCATTTTTTAATGTAGTTCGGCGCGGTTGTTGTCTCAATGAGGTCGATGAGCTTGACGATGTCGATACTTTCGAATGCCTTGGACATATCAATTGCCATGAGGACCGTTCGACTAGCGGGACGTTTCTGGTTAAAGCCGTCTGCAATGCTCTTCGAGAGAGTTACGAGGGCCGAGGTTGTAGAGCGTCTTGCCGTGAAGCCATGTTGGTGGTCTGCCGGGGGAATGTGCCTCTGTAGGGAGCCGAGTAATAGCCGTTCAATCACTTTGGCGACGGGCGAGAGTAGAGATATCGGACGGTAGCTGGAGCCTTCGGATGCTGGTTTGCCTGCTTTCAGGAGGGGTAGTATGATCGACGATTTCCATATCATGGGGATCCTGCCTGTGCGTAGGGAGCTGTTGACCAGGGAGGTCAGGGCGCTGATTCCTTTCGGACCTAAATGATGGAGAATTATAGGAGCGATGCCATCTGGACCAAGCGCGGTGGACTTCTTCGTGGATCTGATGGCGGCTGCTACGTCTGTGGTAGTGAAGTCCTCGAAGTCATCTGCGGACAGGCGGTGTATTTTCCTCATAGTCTTCCTGTTTTCCTTTGAAGTTATATACTGGACTGGACAAGTGTAGGCTTTGTTGAAGCGGTTCGCGATATCGGAGGCGGTCGTGATCGTCTCATTTCTGAAGGATATGGCGCAGTTCGGCGGTGGTCTTCCTTTGTTGTTGAGGATTTTGATGGTCTTCCAGAGCTTGTTGACATCTTTCTTTGGATCGAAGGACTCCATCAGTGCGCGCCAGATATCCCGTTTGTTTTTGTCGGTAGCTCTCCTTATGTTCGTGTTGAGATCGTTCAAAAGGTCGCTTGTCGGATTCGATTCTCTGAGTATGTCGCGATGATGCATCCATTCTCGTATCTCTGTCGTTAGGGCGACTTCTCTCTTCTTGATCCGGCCGCGTGGGATTGTTTTTGCTGCAGCTGATACAAGTATTCTTCGGAAGAGAGGTTCTGCTTGAACGGCTGGTAGGTTGGGAAGAGGATTTTTGGACAGGCTTTCTTCGACGTGTTGCTGGAACGCTTCCCAGTCCGCTTTCCGGTAATTTGTGAAGGTTGCGTCTCTGTGAGTGTGGTTGAAATTGCTGCCTTCTAGTTCGATGATTATCGGAAGATGATCGGAGCTGCCTTCGGTGATAGTTTTCCATGACGCTTTTTGAAGGAGATCCTGAGAGCAGATGGAAATGTCTGGCGAGGAAGGGCGACCGTTTGATGGAACTCGTGTGGGCATGTCGCGGTTGAGAGTGGCGTGTTCCGAGTCGTCAATAGCACTGGAGATGACGTTTCCTCTGTTGTCTGTCGAGTGAGAGTACCAGCTGGAGTCGTGGGCGTTAAGGTCGCCTAGTATGATGGAATTCTCGCGGTTGCGTAGAAGGGGGGATAGATCCGGTTGGTAGCCTGTGTTGCAGGAGGTCATCGGAGGAATGTAGACATTAGTGATGTCCAGAGAGAGGCCGTTGTTGTCCGAGATGCGAACAGTCAGTGATTCCAGGTGAGGATCTGTGGTAGACGGGACGACGGAGTAGATTAAAGAATGGGTGATGCCTGTGAGTAGGCCGCCACCTGTGTCGGTTCCGCGGTCTTTTCTAGCAATGGAGTATCCGGGGAATGAAGGAGTTTTAGCGCGATCCGTCAGCTTCGTTTCTTGTATTAGGAATATGTCGATCTTCAGGCGAGTTAGGAGGTCGAGGATCTCTGTTGTCTTGCCATTTATCCCATTACAATTGTATTGTAGCAGTCTCAGGTTCTTGTTGCCTTTGCGTCTGTTTCGAGCGATTGGAGCGAGAGCTGCGTCTGCAGATGGCGAGGGTGTGTCTTGGCGGGTCTGACATGGAGGGCATCGGTAGGTTGCAGGGACGTAGTCCTTGAGCGATGGAATACCGCTGCACTTCGCTTTGATGTGTGTCCATTCGGAGCAGAGAGAGCACTGGATGCAGTTCGTGTTCGCTGTCTTTCGGCAAGTAGAGCAGAGCCAGGTGGTGGGAGGTCCTGGGTTGCGTTCGATGTCTCCGGCTTGTAGAAGTAGAGATTGAGACAGACTGGCCGGGTCAGTCTGCCTCACATTGCAAAAAACGGAAGAATTGTGTGCTCCGGAGGGAGCGTGTCTTCGTGTCTTCGGAGCTGGTCTGCTTCCGGAGAAGATTGGTGATGTCCTTTGCAGTCCTGAGACTGACGTGCTGCACCGCGAGTAGGCGGACATCGTTGTAGCACTGAATAAACACATCGTATTATACAGTGATGCAGTTAATGTTATATTGCAGATCCCACATGGATAAGACGTAGCTGAAAACACTAATGCCATACAGGTGTCGTGACCAACTTATATATACAAAGACTTAACCATCAGGTTTGAACTAAGAAACTTCGTATTGAACACTGACACAGATAAGGTGTCGGAGAATCACACATAAATAAACTTCACCGATGCCAAACACATGCCATTAACAACGCTTCTGTTAACCCGTTCTTACTTGTCAGTATTCATCTTAATCATCAATACACAATATGATCTCCCGATCCCACTCAGCAAAAATCCCCGATGCTGTTGAAACATTTCAACATTGTAGCTTACAATTAGTACCACTTTTTGGCAGTGACAAAACAAGGACAAACAAAAACCCGATTTTGGCAGTGACAAAAAAAAGGCCGGTTTTGGCAGAGACAAAAGAAGGACAAAAAAAAGCCCGATTTTGGCAGAGACAAAAAAAGCCCGATTTTGGCAGGAAAAAAAGAAGTACACAAAAAAGCCCGTTTTTGGCAGTGACATAAGCAGTTACAAATTTTGTCCCTTCTTTAGCAGTGACAAAACGAGTAAAAAGTAGAAAGCTTGTTTTTTGACGGTTTTTCTTGGCAGGCCCGTCAAAACGCATGTTATTTGCTGCCATTTTTCATGGCGCTTTTTTCCGTTTCTTGCCATGGAAAAGCTTGGTTTTTCAAGGGAAATCTGCCCGAGGAACAACATTTTGAGCATTTTGGGTAAAATTATTCCCAGCATCGTCTTATATGAAGATTATGATGTTTCAGGTCGGGTTGTCATCGCCTATTCGACTCTGTCAAGGCCGCAAGGCAACCCTGCGAGTGCTGCGAGGCATGCTGCCCATGCAATCGGACGGAGAAGCATGGCTGCAAAAGAGCGCCACTATCACCATCACACACAAGGGCCTCTCCAACATGCTCACCACTGCACCGAAACTGTTCGATGAGGACAAATAGACCGTTCATCGCGTAAAAGGCTGCAATAGTGAGATACCCTGGAACTTCAGAAACCAGTTTGCTCACCTGACACACTCATCACCATGCCGAAGCTAATCGAGGAGGACGGCTAGACCGTTCAGGACGTAAAATGCGGCGAATTTGAAAAGCCCTGAAACTAGTACAAAAAACAGAATGCTCACGATCGTACAATAGGGTCTCTCCGACATGCTCCACGCGATGTCGAAACTGTTCAATGAGTAAACCGTTTAGGGCGTGAAAAGTGGCATTCCCTGAAGCTGCAATAAACAATGCGAAAACCCTGAATGTTCGCGATGATTGTTTGCAAATAAGAACGTTTTCTATCCAGTTTGTTCGTAGGTTTTTTTCAACTATTAGAGCTTTTCTCGACTTCTTTTTTCTTGTTGCTATTCTCTTTCTCATAATAATTTCAGAGTTTAAAATACTCCCCGGCTCTGTGATGACGTTATTATTTCACTATAGAGCCCAGCTGTTAAATCTCAAATTTTCTCACTTCTTCTGATTTTGCGGAAAATTAGAATGTTACCCAGAGAATCTATCAATACCTGTTTTCTTCCTAATTTTTGCTTTCAGTTTTTTTATTTCCGTTTTAAAGGCTCTCAAAAACGCTCTGGTACGAAAAAAATAGTTCATTTTAAATGATTCCGTCAACAATTCTTGGAGCTCCAACTCCTACTCGTTTATTTTTCAGTTAGTCGATCAACAAGTGAATATAAATATGTATGATAACAAATTTTCAGTTACGCAGTTTAAAGGCAGTGACGTTTGGTTTATACGAAATATGTTCAAACTCTCACACGAAGAAGGCCCTGAACCTGAATATAGAATCCATCGCCCGCATCAGCAGAGTGTTCTTGAAGTTTTGAGGTAAAGCGCTCGCTCGTCATAAACCAGTTTCACTGTTATCAAGGTGTTACTGCCGAGTAACTGAGCATTTGTTAGTCATTCATGACAGACTCGCTTGACGAGCAACTAAGACTATCGATTAGATATGTGTCTTCTGTAGCGTAGACTGCGTAACACCATTCATTCCCGGTCAGAGTACAAAACAGACGGCTGGGTTTGGTCGAGGATCCGAAGGCTCATCAGTAAGTAGAACTTAATAGACAGGATCGTCCACAACCAGTCGACCCTCTTCTAGAAAAAAGGTCAAAGTAAAAGAAAGTGCGTTCAACTCTTTTTGTTGGAAAAATATAGCTTTTGAGATAATTCAATCATATAAAAAAGAGTTCACTAACTTTTGTTCATTCGGGAATCTGATAAATTATATTTTGGAAAATGTTTTTATTGGCCGTTTTGCGTAAGATTTGTTGTTGTTTATCTCGTTCTCAGATATTGGTATTACTTAAACAATGTTGACGGGTATTTCGTTGCCGATGTTGTGTTGAGAGTCGTTTTGCGATAGGTCAAGTCCTTACTCGGCTTTCTCGATGTACGCTTTATTCGAGGATACTCATCGGTTCAGATACAACAATAACTATTTTATTTGCTCTACTTTCTGGTTGGTTATTCAGATTTTCGCACGGATTAGCAATGTGCCCTTTGTTTTTTAGTGGTTACAAGCTTGCTCCCGGTAAGAGAGAGACGGCTGAGTTCGATTCCAGCCCGTGAATTGATTTTTTTTCAACTAAAATTTTTTTCTAAATATTTTTTTGTTCGTGCGCTAGTTTACTCATGTTAATCAAGGTGTTCCGTTCTCTTTGGCGTACCTCTCATTCTCCCACCGTTTGTGATAGCATCTTCGAAGGTTTCTCAACACTGCAACTTTTGATGTTGATTGAAGATGAAAGAAAGCTATTCGCAATACAAGAGTTTTCATTTGCTGAGAAACCAGTCAATACATGTATATCAATAATACAATGAAATCTGGTAACGTAAACGAAAAAAGCACAAAAGAAGCACGTTGTTTAGCAGTTGCAGCCGAATTTACCGCAATTAATTTTTCGGTTCTTGATGTATCGTTTGGAAAAGTAGAGGATAGGCTGAAATCTCGGTTATGGTTTAAACGAAACCACCATAATATTCAATCCACCCCAGAAAGGTTTTACTCGGAGTCGACTATTGCTTTCTCTGAAGAAAAAGAACTATTGAAATGGATTCTTTATATTCTACTACGATGAACTGTCGTATCTTGAAAGCTCAGAGGATAAAGAGATAGAAGTAGTATGAGACGGAAAAGAAGAGTAAGAGAAATAGATGAAAGAGCGGGAGACAGATAAAGAGAGAAAGAAAGATAGAGATACTACATAAATTAAAAGAGATCCACAGAGTGAGAGAGAAAGAGAGAGAGAGGATACGGGATCAAACTGTTGAAAGTTATGGTGAAATCTGAATGCGTGTTCACGAGTGGTTTGGTTGCAATGTAAGCAGAATAAGCAAAAACTTCAAAGAACTGAGCGGCTCATTGAATGTGCTCGGAAGGGTGTAGTTTGTAGCTCTCAACTGTCTACAAAAAATATTTCTCTTTTCATCTCTCTTCTTTTCTACCCCGTTTTCTGTCTTTTCTCTCTCTCTCTCTCTCTCTCTCTCTCTCTCTCTCTCTTTTCCTTTCTCTCTTTTCGCTGTCGGTATTTCTATGTTTTCTCTTTCTCGTTCTGGCATCTTTTCGAGTATTCTAGGAACCTTTTTCGGTATGCACATTTGAGCTTAGCTTTAAAGTACCTCCTTTTTCGTTTTTCTCACGCTCCAGTAGCTTCTCAACAGCGAATTTCGCTGTAACAACAAAAAATTCCACTTTTTCTTTGTAGAAGAACTTTTCAAATTTTTTGTCAGGTTTGCCGGGCGAACAATTCTGAGGTTGGGATGTTTAGTCCCTGGTTTAAGTTTTCAGAAAGTTATAAGTTTGCTATATAGTTATGTTTATGAAGTAATTAACTGCTGCAGTTTTCATCTTTCAGTTGAGTATTTACATATTTTTTAGTTTTAAAGCAATGACCTCAAACAACAATGTATGGTACACTGGTACACTATGGTACACTAGGTGTTTTCATCACATAGACAGATCGTTGATGCGCCGGAGAGCAGAAGACGTATTGCAACTACGATTCGACCTCCTCTTAATTGTCATTTTTTGCTCTATGAATTGGTTCTGCATGGACTGGAATAGGTTTTAGTCGAAAGGTGCCATGTCAGGCGACATCGCTGGATGTGGAATTTACTCCCATCCCAGCTCGAAAAGCTTCTGATTCACTTTCTTTGTGATCAGCGGTCGGGCGTTGTCGTGTAGGAAACGAATCTTGACACTCTCTTTGCCTTGAGCCGACAAAGTCCACTGCGCCCTATCGAATGGTGCAAAGAAGAAATCAGCTGTGAATGTCTGACGTGGGGTAGCATCTTCCAGTAGACGACATCGCGTGAATTTCACAACAACGAAAAAACACAACATACCCTTCATAGGGTGTGGTCCAGTTTGTGAATCATTCCTGGCTGCTTGCTTAGCCTATCAGCGCCGAGTGAGGTTGCTACCCACTTTTCGTCCTCACTTAACAGTGTTTCCAGCAACTTTTCTCTTTTTTTGCAGCAGAGAAATTGTGAGACGGCCGTGCCTCGTCGAGTAGGTCCAGGACGCGTGGCAACCATCACCCGAGCTTGTGCACTTTACCGAGCTCGTGAAATCCGTTCTCGATCATGTTGTGGCAGACGTCGAAGTGCTTTGCAAACTTGTTGAAAATTTGTTTGTGATAGGGGTCGACAAAGGATCTAAGATTCTCAAGATCGAGCTGGCGAGGCCGTTTTGGACCGTCCATGTCTTTCAACGTGGGAATGCCCTGCTTAAAGCAATCAAATCAATTCTAGCTTTGCAATTTACTGAGACATCCCTGCCCGTATGATGTTTTCAATTTTTGCGGCTCTAACCAAGCTTTAAAAAAAGAGAGGCTCGAGTTATTTTTTTTTTGTTTTTTGTTTTGATTTGTCAGGCCATGAGAAGGTATTCAAATTTTATGATCATAATATAGAACTTTAGGTTTGAAAGTTTTCATACCTTTACTCTAAAAACAATTCTGTTGTTGTTGTTGTTGTTGCCGGCAAACGTCTCGCGTCGAAGAGAGTCGGCTATGGAGAGCCGCTCTCTCCCTCTCTCTCTCTTCTTCTCTTTTTTTTCAATACATCTTTTCTTCTTTCCTTCACAATAGTCTCAGAAATGAGGCTACTTCTTTTGGTTTCATCCAGAGTGAGTCTTGTTGGACGTCTAGCGCATTTGAAGAGATGGGTTTCGTCGTGAGGTCCATTGAGACAATCTGGGCAGTAGTCAGGTATCGAGTCATGTAAGTAGTGGTTGGTGTACCTGCTGTAGCCTGAGCGGGCAGAGTTGGCTCAGCGTGCAGCGGGCGTTTCTGGAGAGGTCCACTTCTTCTTCATTTTTGTCCGGTGGTGGTCGGCCGCCCAGTATGACTGGACCTTGGATGGTTTCCTTTTCTTCTGAGACCATGTTTGTGTGGACTCGGTTGGCGACGCTTTTCCCGTTGTTCTTCTCAGCTGTTTCCGACAGAGCTCTTTCAACAGTGCTTCTGCATGCGATTCAAAGATCAGATTTCATGTTGCGTCGTGGGGGTCCTTGGAAAAATAATCCGTGATGGAAGTGACTTTGGCTCAAGGTCCTTGTCAAGTATTGGGCTGATAGCATGTGAAGGTGCGACTTCGATCTCATAACTTTAGCTTCAGCATGTATGTGGTCGACGCTGGCCATTTGATGGTTTCCTGTTACGATACGCAGGCCATTGGTCTTTCCTCTTTGAATTTTGGCATGTGCTGAGGGGGAGAGGAAGCAGGCCCAGGCTGGAGCTGCGTAGCCGTAGATGGATTGGCAAATGTCTTTTTACGTGAGACAGAGTGTCTCCTTTTGATTGCCCCATGTACTGCCGGCTAGCGCCTTCAGTACATTGTTACGTTGCGACATTCGCCCTGCTATGTCTTTCGCATGATGACTGAATGTGAACATAGAGTCATATGTAACTCCAAGGATTTTGGCGGTATTCACGGTGGGTACGCTCTGAACTCCAATCGATACGTCTAGGATAGTCTTGTACTCGTTGCTGTAAAGTGTGAAATGTAGAAGCCCGCTTTTGGCAGGAGAAATAGATAGTACACGATCAAGGATGAACTTTTCGATGTGTGGGACCGGATCGTATGTGTAGCGAGGCAGTGGAAATGCTTGGATCTGACGCCCATAGCGTTATATCATCAGCATAAGAGACGATTTTGATGTTTGGATCGTTGTTCGGAAGATCGCTTAGATATAAATTGAAAAGAAGCGGTGAGAATGCGCTGCCTTGAGGGACTCCGCTTCTGATCAGGGATGAGCTTGAGAGGACGTCGCGGAAGGATGTACGGCTCATTCGTCCTCTGAGGTACGATGCCAGCCATTTCTTTGCGAAGTTTGGAGCGTCGGTTTGTATGACGAGATCTATGAGTACCGCTATGTCTATGCTGTCGAAGGCCTTTGACATGTCGATTGCCAACATCACTGTACGTTTGGCTGGTCTCTTCGCGTTAAAACCTGCAGCTACGTCTTTTGAAAGAGTGAGGAGGGCAGAGGTGGTGGATCTTCCTGTGGTGAATCCATTCTGGTGCTCAGCTACTCTCACGTACGGCTTGAGTTCTTCCAATAGAAGTCGTTCTATGATTTTCGCCATCGGTGAGAGTAAGGAGATCGGTCGGTATTCCGGTACATCCGTTGCTTCTTTTCCTGCTTTCAGGAGTGGAAGAATGACTGAAGATTTCCAACTCATGGGAATTCTGCCAGAGCTGAGGGAGTCGTTGATGAGCTTTGTGAGGGCGGCTATACCTCTGTTCCCGAGATAATGGAGGAGTATTGGAGCGAGTCCGTCCGGTCCGAGGGCTGTTGATTTCTTTGTCTTCTTAATAGCTGATTTCAGTGCGACCTCTGAGTACTCGACAAAATCTTTCGCGTGGATGTTATGAACTCTCTTCATGGTTTTCCGATTTTCCTTTTTTGTTCTGTAGGCGACTGGGCGTGTGAAGCGTTTGTTTAACTGGTTCGCGATTTCGAAGGAGGATGTGAGGGGTCCTTTCCCAAAGTCGATGGCGCAGTTTGGTGGGGGACGTCCTTTATCATTCAGCATCTTGATCGTTTTCCACAGTTTCTTGCTGTCTAGTTTGGGATCAAAGGTCTCAATGAAGTTTCTCCAGATGTACCTTTTGTTTCTGTCCGTGGCTCGTCTGATGTTCATGTTGAGGGTGGGCGTGTCACGGTTTACTGCGGCGTGTTCTGAAGCATCGATCGTTGAGCCTCTGCTGTCTGAAGATTTGGAGAACCATGTGGCATCATGAGCGTTAAGATCACCGAGTATTATGGATTTCTCGCGATTGTGTAAGAACGGAGTGAGGTCGGGCGTGTAACCAGTGGTGCAAGAGCTCGTCGGTGGTATGTATGTATATGTTGGTAACATCAAGCGACTTCCCATCGGCATCGAATATGCGGACGGTGAGAGATTCCAAATGTGTTTTAGTCGGAGAGGGCATTACAGTGTTGGTCAGCGACTCGCTGGTTCCGGTAATGAGACCGCCTCCGGAGTTCTTCTCACGATCTTTTCTAACGATAGTGTATCCAGGAATTTTTGGGCATTTGGAACGGTTCGTTAGCTTGGTTTCTTGGATGAGATCTTCAGACGAGTGACGAGTTCATGGAGCTCCGTCGTTTTGCCAGAGAAGTCATTTCAGTTGTATTGCAAAATCTTGAGGTTCCTGCTGTTTGAAGTGGGGTCAGAGGAGAATGTTTGCCTGGTGTTCGTGGTCGTCAGCGGAGTCGTTGATGTTATGCATGACGGGCAGCGGTATTCGACTTGGATGTAATCTTTGAGTGAGGCGAGGCCACTGCATGTCGATTTAGTGTGGACCCACTCTGAGCAGTCGGAGCACTGGATGCAGTTAGTATTCGCCTTTCTCTTGCATTTAGTGCACAGCCAGATCCTTGGTCCTGGGTTACTCTCGATGTCTCCGGCCAATAGGAGAAGTAGTTGGGACAGGCCAGCCGGATCGGACTGTCCCTCAAGCGAAAAAAAAACGAAGACGGAGGTGTAGTGAAGAGATAAGAGAGAGAGAGAGAGACAGAGAGGCTCTCTTGTAGTTTCTTCGGAGCGTGATGCTTCCGGAGAAGGTTGCTGATGTCCTTTGCAGTCTGTAGACTGTCGTGCTGCACCGCGTGAAGGCGGAAATCGTTGTAGCACAAAAACAGTTCTAAAAAGTTCCCTTGAAAGTTATAGAAAAAAACTTTTAAAAAAAACCGAAGTCACTTTTTTGCACATCAATAAATGCTTAGAATCTTCTCTGTTGCAAACCCCTTAACGCATCGCTCTGGTTTGAGACTCAATTTTTTTTTGTGTGTTATCACTAGGTCTAAATTACATCAAGAACACGATTGATAGAAGAATAGCGTAATTTCGTGAACTTTGTAGCACTCCCTGTATTTGGCATTGATCATGAAGCGAATAAGTTATACAAAGAATGAATGAGAAAAAACCTTTGAACTTTCTAATGTCTTCGTCTCACAAGAGTACATAAAAAAGTACCTCTGCTCCTTTTTCTTCAAGGAGTACCTCTGCTCCTTTTTCTTCAAGGAGTACCTCTGCTCCTTTTTCTTCAAGGAGTACCTCTGCTCCTTTTTCTTCAAGGAGTACCTCTGCTCCTTTTTCTTCAAGGAGTACCTCTGCTCCTTTTTCTTCAAGGAGCAGAGGTACTTTTTATGTACATGCTCTTGTGAGACGAAGATATTATAGAGTTCAAAGGTTTTTTTTCTGCTCCTTTTTCTTCCCCAGTTTTTCCAACAAAAAAAACTTTTCCGTTTATTTTAACGGAGCATGGTTTATTTTGATCAGTAAAGATAAGAAAAAAATTAAACTCTAGAATTCTCTTCAAGGATTCGAATTGCAACAAATTCTTGGTGTTTCCTAAAACGTGAGGTAAATTTTCGCTTGTACGCTCCGTTTTCACTAGCAAAGTTTCCGGCCATTGTAGGAACAGAGGGCAGGAAGAAGGGAGGAACAATCAACGGTGGTTCAACATAATGTTTCTCTCTCTCTGTCTCTCTCTTCCATCCTTACTCTCTCACGCTTCTCTCTCTGTCTCTCTCTCTGTCTTTCGCTCTCTGTCTCTCGCTCTCTGTATCTCTCTCTCTCTCTCTCCCGTTCTCTGTGGTCTAAGGTTTTCGAATGAAACATTTTTATTACGTGTTCTCAACCGCAATCGTAAAACTTTGAATTTAACATTAAATGCATACTCTCAAACTAATTTGTTGCCTATATGTGCAAAAGCTCGGAAGTTTTCGCTTTGCCGCATCCCAGTGCAGTTTAACCAATTCCACCTAACAGACAATGCGCTTCGTTTAGTGTGCCGGCGGTTAGTTTGCTTCTGGAGTCTTGAGTTATGTTTCCAAAACAGCCTCCAACTTGGCTATAATCTCGACGCTGGCTATGTGACTAGCGCTACGTTAAGTTAATTTGGCGCAATCTTTTCGTAATGAGTAGGTCAGTTTTGTGATTAAAAGAGTTCGGTAAGGGGAGGGTCTCATTACTACACTGCCATTTGAATCGAAGAAACAACTTTTTTAGTGATTGAACTATCGGACAGAAAAAAAGCTAGTCCACCTGGAGAGATCGAAACCAGCCATATCGTCTCAAAGTGGGATCGCGCGTTACCATTACCCTACGGGGACACATTGCTATTTCGAGCGATAGTGTTATATGTATGAAAGGCTCATGCATGCCTTGTTCTTTTGTTCTCTTTGTCATTTTTCACCTTAACCAGGCGTTTAAACTATATAACTTGGAATTTGAAGATTTATCATCCATCTTCCATCTCTTTTCTGTCTTAATCATGAATTCTGGAGTTACGCTCCATTCATGACACATCGCTCAATAAGCTTGCGTGACAAAGAGAACAAGGCATATGAGTCTTTCATAGAACACTATCGCACGGAATAGCAATGTGTCCCCGTAGTGTATAATAATGCGCGCTCGCGGTATGAGACGAGATGGGTGGGTTCGATCCCGCCCGGTGGACTAGCTTTTTTCTGTGCGATATTTCAATCACTTTTAATCTTAACCAGGCGTCCTCCAAGCCTTTAAAGCCTTTAAACTGTGTAACTCACTACATCAAACTACATCAAGCCTCTAAACTGTGTAACTTAGAAATTGAAAACTTTTTTTAGTCTTCGTGCATTCCGTGTTTATTGAGCGTGCATGGACCGGTGTCGCATTAGCCGCTTTACTAATCATTCAAGGTAGAATTGGAGATGAGTTGGGTCTCATATGTATATGCCTACGACACGAATGTAAATAAGAATGTAAAGAGGAGGAGAAGCTGGAGCTAAAATATGAAAAATACGAGCCCAGCAAATGCTAAGTTACAGAGTCTGAAGGTAGTGACGCTTGGTCGGAGACCACTCACATAGGAAAATCGCACGGTTTCGCAATGCTCCCTCGGTCCCTCGGTAGTGTAGTATTAAAGCGCTCGCTTTCGAGAATAATGAGACGGCCGAGCATGATAGATAAATGAGACCGTTCGAGAGTTATCCGTCTCATATCCGCCATATGCTCAAACACAAAAACGAACTATTCGAAAAACTTCATTGTAAACCTGTTTTCGATGAGTATGTGAGGATTTGTAAAAGATTGAGCAAAGAAATAACAAAGTATAATATTTCGAAAGAGAAATTACTTCTGAGCTCGAACAAAAAACTGTATAAGTTCATAAATTCTAAGTTTAAAAAGTTCACGAAGATTGGTTGCATAGCTCAATCCGGAACTTTCCTGGTCTCCGACACATCTAAGGCAAAGGCCCTAGCTGACTTCTTCTCCTCTGTTTTCAATTGTGACAATAGTGTACAACCTAATCTATCTTCCCGTAGAATTGAATACGCTACAACTAACTGCTTGATTATGCCTCAACAGGTATTTTTTCATCTCAAAAAATTAAAGCCATCCTGTTTCGTTACAAATGATAACGTTCCCGCCATAATTTATCGCAAATGTGCACATGTATTAAGTGAACCACTGTCGTACTTATTTAACATTTCATTGTCACTGGGCACCTTTCCGGAGTTGTGGAAACAAGGTATTGTGATCCCCATAAATAAAATACCCGCTCTTAAAATGCCCGAGCATTACCGACCAATAACTATCTGTCCAGCACTGTCCAAAGTTTTTGAAAGAATTGTTTGTTGCCACTTGACCCGCTGGTGCAGCAGATTCTCGCTAATTCCTGAAAACCAGCACGGTTTTCGGCGACATCGTTCTGTGATAACAAATTTGTTGGAGTCCACCAATTCTTTGCACAGGGATCTAGATAAGGGAAATTCTGTTGATGTTTTATATTACGACTTCACAAAAGCGTTTGACACCGTCTCGCACAGAAAATTGCTATTTGTTCTCGATAACATAGGTATAAGAGGTGAACTCTGGAAATGGTTTGAATCCTTTCTTACTGGGAGATCATGTAAGGTCAGAGTAAATAACATGCATTCGCATGATTTTCTTACGACTTCCGGTGTCCCACAGGGATCAGTACTTGCTCCCCTTTTATTCACTCTCTATATCTCCGAACTCTCACTTAAACTTTCCGTATTGCCGATGGTTACAACTCAACTATTTGCAGATGATTTGAAAATTAAACGTCTTATAACATCCAGAATTGTGATCACGCGCATGCTCAATTAACTAAAGCTACTAGATTCATAAATGAATTCTGTGATAAATGGCAGCTCTCAATTGCCACACACAAATGTAATGCTCTCTATATGGGTAAAAAGAACCTAAAATTCCCTTATTTGGTTACGAACTCACCTCCAACTGCATTCATCATCTCAGAATCGCCAATTCGTGATTTAGGAGTTTATGTTGATAATGAGCTCTCATTTGTTTTCCATATTGAACAGGTAACAAGACGAGCATTTTAAATTGTCTATGCCTTATTCAGATCACTATCGATAAAAATAGCAGCACCATATATTATATGCTTTAAAACCTATGTTCTGCCGGTGCTAGACTTTGCTTCCGTTGTTTGGTCTCCCCACAAAATTACATTGATCAGAAAATTAGAGAATGTTCAACATGTGTTCACAAAATTACTACAGTTACGTTGTGTTGCACTCACGCAATGGTGCAATTATGAAAGTAGATTGATAAGATTTAACCTGGCATCTCTCTATGCAAGAAGATTAGAAGCTGATATTCTTTTAGCTTTCAAAATTCTCAAAGGTTACACTGACGTTCCTGTTTGTAAATTTTACACTTTCAAACAGTGTAACAGTCGCACCTCCTTTTATGCTTTCCATATAGGGCACACAAACAGAAACTCACTTTTCACTCTTTCGCTTATCAGACATCTCGATTTTTTATGAAATTACCGGTCAGTCTTCTCAGGAATCAAACCATTCTAAGTTTTCGGATAAATTTGTCATTGCTGGATGTTCCAGAGTTCTTAAACATCGATTTAAGTTTATAATAGTCGTTCATTCTCGTTCTCGTTGTCATAATTTATCCAATGTGCAGTGGAGATACATGAGTCAAGAAAAAAGATCACACATGTTTCTGTATGAAACAGAGCTAATTACCAACCAATATCAAGACTTCGATGATGTTGCGATAAAACGAACACAATTACGGAAAACAATGAGAAAAACCTATTTCGGAGATTAATGCAAATATGGAAAGCCCGGTAGTTCAAGTAAAACATAAATCCGCATTGAGGTGAAACGTGTTTAGAAAGTCACAAAACATGACTTGAATACTGTTGCGAGTTTATCTAAATAGTCCACAGAGATGAGCCCGCAAAAATTCCTGCTCATCGTACGGATCTCTTCTGTTACGCTTCCCGAGCAGGTAATCGTCGCTTTCTTCGTTCTTCACAAAGTTAATGAGCTCCGCCGCGGCTTCAGCGACTGGTTTCACGGTCCACGCGAGCTGCTTCTTAAGCAAAGCTTTCTCTATCACCAGTGCCCGTCTTAGTGCCCGTCTTCGTTGCTCCTCATAGCCGCAGTAGTAGATGTCAGAACCCTTCCAGTTTTTCTGCGTTGTGAAGAACATGTCGAAGTCCATCTTTTTAAAAAAAAATGAAATTTTCCCTTTTGAAATTTAGGGCCTCTAGCAAACGTGTCTTACTTTTCGACTTTTTTTTCTTCTCTTTTTTGAGTTCTTTTAATTATCCTTAGTTTTGTCAGCAGAGTCTTCCTCGTGTTGTTACATTGCAAAATGTATTTCAATAAATAAATCGAGCACCGTCAACTAGCTCTTGTTCAATTCTTCAATTCAATTCTTTATTTCCGCTTGAAACAAAACATAATGTTAAGTGACGAAAACAGATGACACTGTCACACGAAAAGTGAATTCAGTGAAGGTTATGAAAAGTGAGATCTAAATATGACAAGAAACAATGCGGAACATTTCATTTTAGGAAAATAGGAAAATTACACAAAAAAAAGCAAAGAAAGCAAAGCTTGTATCTTCAGTTATGAACTATTCATCAGCAATTA
This sequence comes from Allodiplogaster pararmata, assembly GCA_964056735.1. Lineage (NCBI taxonomy): Eukaryota > Metazoa > Nematoda > Chromadorea > Rhabditida > Diplogasteridae > Allodiplogaster > Allodiplogaster pararmata. The sequence continues at coordinate 7,500,970 of OZ057409.1, read as the reverse complement.
AGAACTAATTCATCCGCAATAATAACTTGAAATTCCAAAAAAATCGTGAAATTCCAAAAAATCGTGTTCAAGCCAATAGCTCCATGAGGATCAAGATGCTCTTGATGAGCACGATCTACTCAATAGTACATGTAACACGAAGGAGTTAGGTTGTTCATCAGGCTCATGAAACCCCGGGATCACTCATCCACTGGGCTTATTTTGGCACTAACTCGGCCATCTGCCAAGCTATTGAAAGGATCTTCTCCAGTTTGACCGGTTTAGATTAACACGAGTGAAAGAAAAGAGAAATAAGAGAGAGTAACTCTTAGCCATAGGAAAAAAAGAAAATTAGAGTTAGAGAGAGAAAGAGAAAGAGCGGGGAGCGAGGAAAAGAAAGAGGTACGCATGAGAGAGAAATACTTTTTTGTCACTCTTCCAATCTTCGTGGGTCTTCCCAAATCTTCCTTCATCTTTCAAACCCAAGTTATCTTTCTTGGAAACATCTCTCGCTCTGTTTATATATATCTCTTGCTATCTTTCTCTCTCTCTTTCTATTTTTTCTCTATTTCTCTG
>OZ057409.1:7416251-7491251 GCA_964056735.1 Allodiplogaster pararmata | reverse complement strand
TATGTGTTGCCATCTCGTGGGCAGATCGTAGATGCCCTTGTGGTAGCACGACGGAAAGAGCGAGTCGAAGAAGTCTTGCAACCATGATTTAACCTCACCTTCGTTCTCAAATTGTTTCTCTGTGAGGTTGTTCTGCATGGACCTGAATAGGTGGTAATCAGAAGGTGCAATGTCGAGCGAGTACGGTGTGGGAGGCATCAACTCCCATCCTAGTCCCAACAGCTTCTGAACAGTTTTTTTCGCAATGTGTGGTCGCGCGTTTTCATGTAGGGAACGAATCTTGGCGCTCTCTTCGCCTTGACGATAGCTTGATGCACCCTGTAGAGTTCGGCAAAGTAGACATCTGCTGAAACAGGCATACCGTTAGGTAGCAGCTCTCATGATACGACACCGCGTGAGTTCCACCAAACACACAGCATCACCTTCATCGGGTGCAGTCTGGGTTTTGGAATCGCTTCTGGCTGCTCGCCCTTGCTGAGCCACTGGCACTTGTGCGTAACATTGCAGTAGGTCAACCACTTCTCGTCTCCAGAAAGCAATGTGTCCAGCCACTCGTCTTTTCTTGTGTAGAAGAGAAGTTGTGAGGCGGCCGCGACTCGTCGGTTCCTGTCAAGTGGTCTCAAGTCGTGTGGCACCCATTGTCCGAGCTTGTGTCCTTTACAGGGCTCGTGAAGTCCGTTCTCGATGGTGGTGTGAGAAAACTCGAAGTGTTTTGCAATCTGGTAGCAAGTTCGTTTGGGATCGGCTTCTACAGAGGATCGAAGATCCTCAAGATCGAGATGGCGAGGCCGTCCTGTACGGTTCCTGTCTTCCAGCGTGGTGTCGCCTTGCTTGAATCGACTGAACCAAGCCTGGCACTGAAGTTCACTAAGGCATCCTTGTCTGTATGCCCGACATACATTTCGATGTGCTGCGGCAGCGCTCTCGCCCAGTTTGAAGCAGAAGGGAAGAGACGCCGGTAGTATCAGTCTATCGAGCTCGCACCGTTCAGCCATTTGAAAAGCTAATCGAATGAGATGAGTGAGAAAAAACTAGAAAGTGAGAACTTCATATGTACCTTAACTAAAGAAAGTTCTAGAAAACTCCGGAAAATTTTTTAAAAACTTTTTTTTCAAATCGAGACAATTTTCTTGCGCACCTAAATAGTTGTTCTAATGGCACGGTGATTAGAGCGAGAGAAGAGCAAGTAGAGCTGGAGGTAAGTTTTTAACGGTTAGAACCAGGGATGGGCGTTTACCGTTTACCCTTTTTACCATTTACAGCTTTTCACTAATTACCGTCATTTTGGCGGTAAATTTACCGTATTACCGATTACCGTTTTTGAGGTCATTCACCGGTGAAAAACGGTAAAATCTCAAAAAGATAAGAAAAGAAAAAAGCAATTTGAAAGACATTCGGTGAAGCCATACAGTAATACATATTAGGTGTTTCAGTGACATGTTGTTTTTTTCCTTAACAAGTTTGAGAAAACACAGAATCGTTTCGACAAACAAATATCAGCTCTCCTGCCACTTCGTCTGAAAGCGAACGCCTTTTTGCGAATTCAGGTGATATCGTCTCAGATCTGCGCACACGGCTTACTCGAGAAAATTTAGGAAATTTCTCTATCTACAAAGCGCAATCGACATACTAGGATTGACTCCATGACCAATGAATTATAAGATCAATGAAAATCTTGACACTACTGGCACTACTAAGATTTTCATTGATCTTTTTTTCATAACTCTTCACGATGCACGTCACTCAGCATTCAAAATTCTGACCAATGAATTAGAATCGTTGTTCTTTTGTTGTTGTTTTTTTCTCGCATAACTCCATAATCAATAACATTCGCACTTAATGAAAAAATTGTTATGAGAGAAGTGACTAGAAACAGAAAATATTGAAGTTTGGTGAAATCTCACCAGTTATTTTTTTCCACCTTTTTTACCGTTTTACCATTTCTATTTTTTTTAGAAGTTTTACCGTTACCGTTCACCGCAAAAATTCTTTTTTACTGCCCATCCTTGGTTAGAACTGATCGGAGGTATTTGCAATTTATGCAACCACTTCAATAAAACATCGTTCCAGTAGTGCCAATTCCTTCAGAATGGGATTGTTTCAATGAAGAAAACCGAAACCTGAACCTTTTTGCAGTTTTTCCTCGTGGAACTATTTGGTTATAGATAAGTTTTTGTTGATTTTTTGACTGAGATAACAATGCTATTGAGCATTTAATATAGGAATTTCGAAAGAATTGGCGACGAGTCTTCGGCAGGGTAGGAGGGACAAAAAAGGCGACTGCGTTCGATCTCGCACCGTGGATTGGCTTTTGCCCGTGTGGTATTTCAATCATATTATTCCATTCACCGCATTTTCCGAGCAACTTCAGCTCATATCCCTCGTTTCCGGTCCCTTCCTCCGGTCATGTTGCCCGCCCCTGCTGTCCTCTTCGCCTGCCTCAAACGGTCGCCGTGCACGATGGACGGCGCGGGGGGCTGTGTCGCGCTCTCGCGCAGCCAGCACAACACACCACGCAGCACTAGCTGGTCACGGCCTAAGACCGCACGCACCCAGTCTGCCCGCCCGCCCAGGAGCGCGGTGAGTGGGAAGAGTGAAGAGAGGTTAGTTATGAAGAGCCAACAACTGATTTAGGATAACGAGGATCAATGATTGTACAATTACTAAGTCCTAATGCATAAAACACTCAACATAAGTGATTAAATAGTTTTATTGACTTCTTCCGAAGAGCGGTTACCTCTGTTCTGCCCTAATCCGGTTTTACTCTATCAATAATTTCGAGAGAGAGAAAGAGAGAAAGTGAAAAAAGAGAGAGAAAGAGAGAAATAAAGAGAGAAAGGAGAGAGATGAAGAGATTGAGATAGAGGAAGCGATAGAGAGAGAGAGAATTAAAGAGCATGTTGAGAAAAAGAGAGGGGAAATCAAATAAAGGTATGAAGAGAGACGCAGAAAAAGAAAAACTCATGAAACATTAGTTTTATCTAGCTAAAAGTCTCAAACCGCAGCACTATATCCTGTATAGCAACGGGATATACCGGATATTACGGGTACATAGTTTTAACTTCTCGAAACCGAACTGTGATGATAGAGTGACGTGCATCGTATTATCTTCTCGCCAGTTTCAAAATGGGGTGTAGTTTAGGTTAAGAGTTCCAGACTTCCACTCAATTTAAAATACAAAACGTCGAAAACTCTTGTATTGAGCCATACTGTAACTCAACACTGACAAGAAAAAGACACCAATTAACTCAATACATTATTTATTCTCACAGGACTGTTGAATCTGTTCCGTTTTATATACATATGTAGTGATAGAAGGCAGATATGATGTGCAATTTCGAGTAGACACTGTGGCACTGCGAAAGAAACTTACTGATCGATTGTATGTTTGTGTATGTCGCTGATAGTATGGTAGTAACGGGCTTCCTCACGGTGGTAATAAGATCGCTGAACTTGATCCCGCCCTATTAAATAGCTTTTAGTCTTGCAATAGTTTATCATAAGGTTGAATTCATTTTGTCATGTTTTGGAACGTTCCCTCTCGTATTCCAGTGCGAGTATCTTTGCTCTCCAATAGCCGAGAAGGAGAAGCACCACTTTCTCTCTTATTCCATTCTAGGGGTGTCATAGAACGATGACAGTGAGACGCATATTCTTTGCTTACCAAAGGGCAAAGAACACAGGGTATCCAAAGAGCGAGAACGAGAAAATAGGAGATCAAAATGAGCACATAGGAGAGAGAGAGGGAGAGAGAGAGAGAGAGAGAGAGAGAGAGAGAGAGAGAGAGAGAGAGAGAGAAACAAAAGAAGACAAAGTGGGAGAGAAAGGGAGAGAAAGAGAATGAGAGAGAAAGATAGAAAGAGAGAGCAAGAGATATATAAAGAGAGACAAGGATAAAGAGAGTGAGATATAGAGTGAAATATACATACTAGACATACATAGAGAGAGAGAACTTTTTAGAGTATTTGAGAAATATATGTGAAGTGAGAAAGGAATAAAGAGAAAGTCTAAAAGGAAAAGTTAGAAAGGCACAGAGCAGCAGACCGTGAGCATACGAAAAGCGTAGCATGATGAATTCAAGGAGGGAGTCGACATATCGGAGAGGGTTCAAAGATGGAGATTGCTTGGGCAGCTGTAGTTGACTGCCCTGAACGGATGCCCGCTTCTCCATTCTCTCAGCTTGAAATTTCACTAACCTTACCCTCTCTCTCTTTTTATTTCTCTCTCTCCCTCCCTCCCTCTTCTCTCTCTCTCTCTCTCTATTTCTCTCTCCCTCCTGTCTCCCTCTCTCTCTCTTTCTTTCGCTCCCTCTGTCTTTCGTCCTCTCTCTCACTTTATATCTCTCCTTTTCTCATTCTCTCGCTTTCCCTCTCTTTCGCGCACTCTCTCGCTTTTTTCTCTCTTACACTCTCTTCCTCTTTTTTTTAAACTCCTCCTGTCCATTTCGCTATGGTCTTCTATAAACTGGGCATTCCCATTTTCTCCTTCCAACCCCTCTGTCGAATCTTAGGGGAATTTCATGTACACTCATCCTGGTTCGTTTCCATCTGTTTCCTTTCTTCAGGACATGAAGTCTAAATATTTATATATTAGATACCTTCACAGCTCACTCTTATTCCTGCGCTCATTTCTTTACTGCGTTAATCTTCAGTTAAAACTCTCTCTCTCTCTCTTTCGATCTCTCCCTTTCTCTATCTCTCCCTTTCTCTCTCTTCCTCCTTTCATTTCTATCTTTCTCTCTCTATCTCTCCCTCTCTCTCTCTGTCTTCCTCCTTTACTTTCTCTCTTTATCTCTCACTCTCTCTTTTCAGCTCTTTCTCTCTCACCCTCTCTTTTTAGCTCTTTCTCTCTCTCTTCATCCTCATCTGCTCCCTTTCTCTCTATATCTATAATTCTCTCTCTATCTCTCTTTCTCTCTCTCTCTCTATATCTTTCCATTTTTCGCAACTCCGCTTCACTTCTCTTCAACTGCAACACATAATTTTTTCAACCTCCCGGAAGTAAGAAAAAGCTATCAAGATCCGGAGAAAAAAAACTATTTTACGGAAGAAAGAGGTAACTGAAAGATAATTCGAGAAAAGAGTTTCTAAACACTCTATTCCCTCTGTTCTGCTTTCCAGGTACCTAGTACAACCGTGTAACAATTAATGTTCACCTAGAAATGAATTTATGCGCATCGATCATAAATATAATAATTATACTAATTAAAATGAAAACATTTATAATAGTATTCTTCCCTCCTAGTGGCAGGGTACGCGCTCTCCTGAGATGCGTGACAGACCTACCCTGGTAGAACCAGTGGCTGCCCACTGGGTCTCTGCTAGTTTGTCGATCACACCTATTAGCTCGAAGTTCTCCAGTTGTCTTATTGAGATTCTCTTGAGACCCTCATAGAAACTCAACAACTTCTAGTACCAGATCTTCTTTTCAAGACAACCTCAGATCCTTATCAAGATTTAGCCTCATTAATCTATCAGAGCTTGTCTGGCCGTGGCCGCAGTGTGTTTGACTAATGTGCGAAAGAGTCCCGAATTCGACTCTCAGCTCGTACAGATCCATCCAAATCAATGGGATTAAGTAATGTTGGTAGTGCTCTGCAACGTATCTGTTTCCACACACTGCTGCTACACATACTAGCAGTGACCCCGCGCTCACTCACTGGCGATACCAGGGTAGGTCTGTCCCGCATTTCAGGGGAGCGTGCACCCTGCCGCGAACATGGGCGAGAAAGATAAAAATTACTCCCCGAGCTTCTGACCCGGCTTTGTATAAAGTACAAGGAAGCACTTTCACCTCACTTTAGAACTGACAAAAAGGGCGTAAATAAGTGAAAGAGTATTAAGATATAAATATGAAAAGCTACGATCCAATACGAAACCGATAACATTCAGGAAAAGACAAATTGATTTTTTTTAAAGGTTTAGTTTTTGTGGCAATATGTGCGTAATCATTCATTCACGTGCACTAAACACAAAGATAAATGAGAGAAAACCATTCAAGCTTAAAGGTTAAAACTCGAGTCGAAACAAAGGTTAAAACTCGAGCCAGAATATAAAAAAGGAAAATAGAGAGAGTTATGTATGGATATAAAAAATGAATTAAAGAGAAAACGTGAGAGAAAGAAAGAAAAAAGAAGAAGAAGAGAGAGACAGGTAGAGAAAAATAGTATCTTAAAGAGAGAGGAATAAATAGAAAGACAGAATGAGGGAACAAAAAGGTATGGGATGAAAAAGATTAAAGGAAGAATCAAGCCGGTTAAGCGAGTTAAAGCATCCGAGAACAATATTTTTTCTCGGACTATGAGCTCCAAGACATTGTTTCATACATACTCTATGAAACATATATGTAAATATTTGAGGGGAACGTCAAATTTTAAGACTTGATTAAGTGATCTTATTTTCAACTAAGAAAAAATACATTTCCACTCTCAATCTTTCCTCACCCCAGTTCATGTAATTTCTGAAACCATTTAAAGTTGTTTTTTTGTACTTATCGTCAATAGCAGACAGTTTAAGCTTCGGGCGTTTCGCCTGAAGTTGTTCTAGTTGAGCTTAAAGCCATGTTCCTTAATTTCGTTTGATGATAGAAATAGCAAGACGACCACTCGAAAAAGGAAAGCCTGGGCAAAATTGTGTTTTTTGATTGTAAGAATCATTTTTATCGGTTTTTCTGACTTATTTACCATTCAAGAGTGCACATCGACTAAAAGAAGCGGTAAACGTGGAAGACGAGAAAGCCAAGAAAATCATGGCGGAAGCAGCTTTTCTCAACTGGCTGAAGCGTAAGCAGCAAATGCCAAGGCAGCCCAGATGCAGTCCCTCCAGGTTGGTCCAGACCAACTCGAGACTTGAATCTGATCCCGGTAGTACTTGAGTCTAGGCTAGATGGACGCTCGAATCTGATTTAGGTGGGACCCAGCTCGAGCTTCGAGTCTGATCCTGTTTGGACCTTTGTTCAGACCGGCTTGAGACTCGATTCTGATCCCGTTTGGGCCTGAGCCCAATCTATATTCAGTCTCAGATCTGCCGCACGTTTAATCTCTGTTTCAACTAGGTGACCGGTCGTCGACCGGTCACATAGCTAGTTGTCTGCGACATGAACTTTTGTTTTTCTCAGTGTAATTAACACTGAAGAAAAACAAAAGTCATCAAGAGAACGTGAGCTAATTGTTTCGTTTACGATTTAACTCTAAAACTACAACGTAAACAACGAGAGAGAACGAAAAATAGCCCATAAAGTCAGAGAAGTAGAGATTTCATATGCAAGCCTATTTTCATTACGAACAGTTTTCAAGATGTTAACAGGCTGTAATTAGTAGCAGTTCTTACAAGACAAAAAACCAACATCATTGCGTCCCCTTACATCAAATGCGCTGAAACAGTGTTAAAACGTACGTTTCACTGTCAATTGACCTTGACTACTCATGAAAAACTTGCGATTAATTTCTAAGGCAGCGAATTAGAACAAAACAGTTTTAAAAAATTCTTCTAAAAGTTAGTTTTGTTTTTAAATTATTTTCTTCTGTATTCGATTTGAAGATTGTTGAGAAGTGTTATAGAAGTCTCTATCATAATACTGTCTCCAAGTTCAAAAAACTAAGTTTATTCATGTCCGGTGATCTAAGACTCATGCCTAATCATGATTGAACTTGTAAAAATCAACAAAATAAACTTCAAATGTTTATCAATTCTATTATTTTCCTAATATTTTATAACGTTTTCTCTCATGTTTCTCAATTTTTTTTTGTTTTTTTCTAACAATTTGTTTGTTTTCAATCGTTTTCCTCGAGTGTTTTTTTCTGAAACAAATTTTTTTATGCTCAGGTTTTGAAGAGAAAAATTATCATTTGGGTTGCTTTTGAGTAAATTTTTCCTAAAAATTTCATCAAGATTTTTACGAAATTCACTATTCAAAGGGGGACAAATTCAGTTCAAACTACAGAAATTCCAATTCAGGAGTGAGCAAAACGGAATCAAAACCCAATGAAAGTGCCCTAATTGAACACTGTTGAACGTAAATCAAATTACAAAACTGGAAAAATTCTGTTCAGGACTCCATGGTCAATGATTTTTGACATGAATTAATGATCTTTTTCTCGAGGGGACATGTGAGATCACTATAGATAGATTAAACGTGCGGCTGATTCTGGTATGACCTGCGAGCATATTTAAGCTATTAGAGAACCAAGCCAACCTGAAATTTGAATTTGGTCCTACCTTAAAACAGATTCGAGTTAAAGTCTCATACCAAGCTCATTCGTATCGTTGACATGATACGTCAAGCACCACTGATTTGAGTGATTCCTGATTGAATTCAATTCAATTCAATTCAATTCTTTATTTCCATGCAGTTTCATGAACATTTTACATAAAATATACAGTTGCGGATGGGAATACATGGATCATGAATCTGTTTTATAAAAAATATTGATTCAGTGGCAGTGTTTCTCTATTTCAACAAAAGGAAAGGTTTAATTTCTAATTTCCTTTAGTCGCAGACTATTGGCTTGGGCAGAATTAGATTCATCGGTAGTACTTCAAGTTTATTCATAAAAATTTCACTGCAAGAATTGCTGACAATTTCATTTGGCAAAGAATTCCAGATGGAGATTGACCTTGACGCACATTTAGAAAATCGAGAACATTTTATTGTATATGGTAAAGAAATTCTTAAGGAATGGTTATTTCTCACAGCTCTTGTGAGAGGAGCTAGAGTGAACAGACGAGAACAATCGAATTCAGAGTGTTCATGAATTCTCTTTTGTATGAATAATAGATCTGAAATAGTCCTTCAGGTTACCACAGATTCCTAGCATTTTCAGTTTTTGCAGTAATAGAATTGTATCTACAGTATCGAAAGCTTTAGATATATCGAGATAGACAACATCGACGGCTTTACCATGAGAAAGGAGATCAACAAAATAAGAATGTGATTGCACCAATGAAGTCACCGTAGATCTCTCATTTCTAAAACCAAATTGATGTGGAGACAAAAGGTTATTCATCTGCAAATAAGCGTCTATTTGGAGTTATCGGGTTTTCAACAGATCGATTTCGATTTCAATAAGGATCATTTTTTTACAAGTTAAAGTTTTTCTTTCTTTGTTCAACAGCCAAATTTACTAATACAAAAAAATTTCTGGAAAATTACCTAGACTGCCACCATTTTTTGAGGTTGTAGAAGTTTAGCTGCAAGTTACAGTTTTCTCACAGAACGGTGTATATGATTTTTAATATTTTCCAGAACTTCTATACTCGACAAAAATATTACATCATGTTCACAGTATCTTTAAAAATTATGTCCGCAAGATTTAAATTTAACCGAGCCATATTGAGCTGTTTAACTGTTAAAATTTTTGCACTCCCTCAAAAGCGTCGAAAATGTGTGATTCACATAAAGAGAGAGAAAGGGGAGAAGCGACCACAGTTACCTTGTTATGAGACATACGGAACATTTTTTTCTGTTTTTAATGCAAAATTTACTTTTAGTTCTCATTAGTTGTTGATATCAAAACTTCTGGACTGTATGGCAAAGGTCTTAGTTACTTTATAAATCTAAAATTTCAAGTATGACAAAATAACTGTGATCAAAAGATACATATGTAAATCTAGAAGCGACCACAATTTACCTTGAGGAATTGTTAGAATGCCCGAATTACTTCCCTCGACAAATTTAAAAATTCAAGTTTCACTGGTTGTCCTGGCCCAATTTTGCTGTTCAAACTTATCGATGTTCTGATTGGAGCTTTCGTCCATAACTTGCTAAAAGCATTTTTTTTTCATTCAAACGAACTTTTCTAGACAACAGAGGCCGTATGCACGTACACGCGGCAAACGTTTTACTTGAAAACTGATTTCAGGGAAAACATTTCCCGAGGGAAATGTGTTTTCGAGGAAAATGATAAATGATATGCACGAACCGTGGAAAATATTTACCGAGAAAATTTCGGGCGGGAATTTGAAAATGTTTTTTGTGATCAGTGTGACTTCGAGATTTTATGTTGTTTACCGGTTGTTTTTTTATTATTATAATTTACTGGCACTTTTTTGCGTTTAGCCCCCCCCCCCTACAAGAGGTTCAATTAGGTCAGATAATTTAGGTCATTTTTGATACAGTCCCATTAGCCTAAGCCGTACGGCCTCATTAGCGTATACATTTTCCTAAGCCTAAGCGTTTTTAATGTAAAAATTTTTTTGTAAAAATAATTTTTCGTAAATGTAAATAAGTCAGACGTATGACCCATCGAACCTCTGGTAGGGGTGGCCCTAAACGTAAAAAGTGCCAATTTACTTTTCGCTTACTCCGTGAGAATTTTCGTAAGAGGATAAGACCCGATCACGCTTTATTTTCGAGCTTTGTCATACCCTTCAAAATGGAAGACGGATAGCTGAATTCTGTGAACAGTTTTTTCTCTTGTTTTGTGCTGCTTTTACGTTGATTTTATTACTAATTTTTCTACTTCTAATTTTTTTTTTACTTTTTTACTTCTTCTTCTTCTTTTTCTACTTCTAATTTACTAATTTTTCTACTATATATACTTCATGTTTTTCATCATCATTTCGTTGTTTTTTGCTGCGCTTGTACATTGAACGAATGATTTGTCTTGATACCAGTCAAATTGCGGCACTTTTGCCGTTTAGGGCCCCCCTCCCAAAGGTTCCATGGGTCATACTTCTGACTCATTTACATTTTCAAAAAAGTTATTTTTACATTAAAAAAGATATTTTTACATTAAACACTTATTTTTACGCATTCGTTATAATGGTCTATTTGTTGCACTTTAGGTTAAAACGTTAAAAAACGCTTAGGCTTAGAAAAAGTTTACGCTAATGAAGCCGTACGGCTTAGGCTAACGAGACCGTATCAAAAAATGCCACTCTCATCTGAGCCATTGAACTTCTGTTAGGGGGGTGTTCCTAAAGTGCAACAAATAGACCATTATAACGAATGCGAATTGACTGGTATCTAGACAAATTATTAGTTGACTGTACAAGCGCAGCAATATACAACGAAAAAACATTAGTGATGAAAAGTAGAAAAAAATTAGTCATAAAATCATCGAAAAAGTAGCACAAAACAAGAGAAAATGCAAAAAAACTATGTACATAATTCAACTATCCATCTTCCATTTTCAAGAAAAATAGCGTTTTCCACCTACTTGAGTAAGGTAAACTGTTTTGTCGAAGTAAACAGTTTTCCTCGAAAACGAAATGGTACGTGCATACGGATTTTAGACATTTTCTAGGAAAACGCTAATTACTTCAACATTTCCCACCAAAAATGGTACGTGCATACGGCCCCAGAAGCGGTTTTTTCCGAGAAAACTTTATGAAGTTTCTAATTTCTGATTATATTAATAACATTTCCTTTCAACAAATGCTTGATCAAACTGTTAGAAGAAATGTTTACCTGGTTAATATAAAACTGAATCTGGACAGCGAGAGAAGCAATCATTGTATTCTTTCGATTATAACTCCTTTCAACTCTAGTTTTCTTCTATTTTTCTCACGTGTTCTATGTATGTATTTCGATGTACAGTACCGCTCAAAATTTTATCATATATAGGGTTATTGAAAATAACTTTTTTTCAAAGATAAAATTCAAAGCTCAAATTTTCACAGAAGTTTTTTGGGTGTCTGTACCGTTCCGAACATCATTCGGAATGATTTATTAATTATCTCCAGGAAATACACCAAAATTGGTATATCTTCCATTTTTCAGTTTTTCTCTCCATGATATTTTGTTGATTTTTTTTTGTTTTTCGAACTTCATTCATAAAAATTTTGTTTCAAGTCATGGTTCGAACTGTTGGACATCGAAATACAAGTAAAAGAATGGAAGAAGCTGTTGTTGCTGGGACGAAACAGGGCCGGTCACAGAGCGAGCTCGCCCAGCAGTTTGGGGTAACTCAGAGCGCTATCTCCCGTATCCTCCGGCGTTTTCGAACCCAGGTAAACAAATTTTCTAAAACTGAATAACTTTTGAACACAAAAAATTTGCAGGGACGAGTCATCGTGTAGACGAGTTCGGGGAGACCCCGCGTAACTTCGAGGTACATGGACCAAAGCATCCTGCGCGCATATCGCGAAGACCCGAAACGCACTGCTACAGACATTCAAGCTATCATATCAACGCCCGTGACTCCTGCTCCTTCAATAACTACCATCAAACGCCGTTTGCAAGCCGCTGGACTGAATGGAAGGTTGCCTGCAAAGAAGCCTTTCATCAGAGAAAAAAATCGTAAAGTTTGAGTTCATTGGCTAAGAATCACCGCAGTTGGATACGCCGTGAGTGGTCTCACATTGTTTGGAGCTATGAATCGAAGTTTAAAATGTTCTGCAGTGACGGTCTGAGGTGGTTAAGACGTCCAGCGGCCAAGCGTTTCCTGCCGCAATACCAGTCACTCACAGTCAAACATGGCGGTAGTTCTGTGATGGTCTGGGGCTGTTTTTTTCCGCCAGCGGCATGGGTCCACTGAGACGTATTGTCGGAACTCTCGATCGTTACGGCTATGAGAACATAATGGAAAGCACTATGCGCCCTTGAGCCCTCTCCAAATTCGGTCGTGGGTTCACCTATCAACAAGATAACGACCCGAAACATCGATCTCAGCACGTTCAGAACTGGTTTCGCCGTCGGCATGTGGATGTTTTGCCGAGCCAGTCTCCCGATTTGAACATCATCGAAAATTTATGGGAACAGTTGTAACGAAAATTGGCGGGAAAAACATGCAGAAATGCGGATGAAAAATTTAAGCAGCTAGAGGAGGAATGGAAGGCGATTTCGCAGGCAAACAATGACTCTTCGAATGATTCTGTGCCTCGTAGATGTCAGGCAGTCATTGACTCCAAAGGATATGCCACCAAATAAAAGAAGCACCACTTTTTACTATTTCTATTTTTTTCACGAATAAACTTAATAAAATAATTTCCAAAGTTGTTCTATCACCCAAAACATGTGAATTTGGCTTGTAAAAAAATCTGAAAATTTGAGCTTCATTCGTTTTTTTTAAAAAGTTATGTTCAATTAATCAATATATGATAACATTTTGAGCGGTTTTGTATATTCCACGTAATAAACATATACATATACATAAAAGAATATCATCCATTTGGCAGAATACTGATTCCTTAGCACGAATTACATTATCTAAAATTTTTGACGTTGTTTCTGTTTGAATTTCAATGTTCAAAAATTGCTTTCCTAATAGAAACCCTTGATCTCAATGTCATGAATATGTGTAAACATATGAATACATACAGATGTACATCAAGCGCTTCCCGAATTTGGTGATACAGTAGAAGATTTTGATATGATTTTGATGATGCGGCCCCCTGGAGTCCGGTTTTTGCTTGAAATTGAGTTCTATGTATGTTGCCTATCAGCAAAAATAGCAGAGAGACAGAAGTAAGCCGACCGCTCAGCAAAGCGTGAACAAGAAAAATGACTGGGCTCAAGACACAAAAACCTTTTTACATCATTTGTAATAAATGCATGCCTAAATTCAGAATTTCTTACATTTTAGATACAATGTTTCATTGGGTTTTCCATAAGACGATTTTCATGCAGTTTGTTTGTTAGACAAGTGGAAAAATTTGAGAAGCAAAGCTTTTTGGTCAGTTTTTTCCGACTATTTTGAATTTTGATTGTTAAAAGTGAAATCTCTTTGGGTGCTGTTGAAGAGTAAGAGATAGGAAGGCAGAGAAAGGAGGAATGGGCGAACGCACGCAAAAACAGAGCCCTAACTCAAAAGCTATTTTAATAGCCTAGGTTTCTTTTTTATTTCTTTTGTTTATTGATTCCTTTATGCGTACAGTGTATATGTTCGAATCATAAAATTGTAAATTATATGGCAAGTTTATTTCAAATGTTTTTTTAAAGCCATAGCTTGTGAAGGACCAAAAGAAAAAAGTCTTTCGGGCTCCCTATCCCAATCAGAAATGAATTTTTTAGGCGATAAATGCTTGTATGAATTGGTTCTACACAAACGAAGACGCAACTTAAGAACCCTAGTGAAACGACCTTTTGGTGCGAAGTTGAGAAACATAGAAGGAAGGAAGTCGATGATGTTCTTAACAACTTTGTATATAAGACGATGCTGGGAATATTTTTCTTCAAAATGCTCAAAATGTTGTTCCTCAGCCAAAAACTTTATTTTGCCAAGATTTCGAGTATGCGAACTTGGGAGAAGGAAATTCCGATATTAGTCTTTTTTTAGCTGCCAAAATAGGGACGAAGAATCGGCCACTATTTCGCAGTGCCAAATGATGAATGACTCTGTTGCCAAGTTTTGTTCCTGCCAAATCACGGACAATTTTGTTTTTCCTTTGTGACATGTTTTGGCACTGCAAACTCGGCTCTTTTTTTGAACACTTTTTGTCCGTTGAACACAGCTCCGCAACGACCACATATTAACCCCTTCTAGCGACGTACCCCAACCGAGTTTAGTAAACTCGGTTGAGGTACGTCGCTAGAAATGGTTGGTCTGTGGGCGTTGTAGCTGCTGGTATAGCAACTCGGCCTTTTGGATGAGATCAAAGCCTAGTATTGGCACTCCCCAAAGAGTTCCTGAGAGCGTTCCTCCATCATCCCAGAAATGAGGGGCTACAGGAGTTGCAGGGGCTACAAAAAAAGCCCGATTTTGGCAGTGACAAAACAAGGACAAAAAACCCGGTTCTGGCAGTGACAAAACAAGGACAAAAAACCCGATTTTGGCAGTGACAAAACAAGGACAAACAAAAACCGGATTCTGGCAGTGACAAAACGAGTACAAAGTAGAAAGCTTGTTTTTTGACGGTTTTTCTTGGCAGGCCCGTCAAAACGCATGTTATTTGCTGCCATTTATCATGGCGCTTTTTTCCGTTTCTGGTCATGAAAAAGCTTGGTTTTTCAAGGGAAATCTGCCCGAGGAACAACATTTTGAGCATTTTGGCGAAAATTATTCCCAGCGTCGTCTTATATTGTCAAAATATGAGTTACACGAAAGCTTATCGCATACAAGATAATTTAACCTCTCATTATAGCTAAATTGAATGCCAGTTCATGGAAAATCTGCATTGTAAATCTACGCTGATCTTTCTCCAGATACTTAGATATTCAATCAGTTTGAGGGCTCAACAACTCTGAGCCGTATTCAAGTACGGGCCTCACGTAGGTTTTGAATAGTCAAATCATCAAAAAAATTTTTAGATCTAAAACAATTCAAAATTCAAAAAAAGTTCTGCTCGCTTTTGTGCAAATGTAATTGATATGATCTTTAAGAGAGAGGTCTTTTGAAGTTAAGATCCCAAGGTCCTCAAAGTTGTTATTTATAGGTATTGCTATACTGGAGAGAATATGACAACAAGGTGAATGTAAGGCTCCTATAGTCATAAAACTCAAACACAAGACCATTCATGCAACGCGTTTACATTGTGCTTTCTAAAGGAGACCAAAGTCGTTCACAGTGTAGATTTTTCCGTCATCCGCGTTAAGTGTGCAGTGAAGTCTTTTTGGTATAAAACTCAAACCATTTATATATAATATAGCATCGATCCAAAAATTTTCTTATCTTAGGAGGATAAGAGGGATTAGACTTTCGCAGTTTGCGCATAGGAACTGTGAATTTGATAATAGAGACAATGATCGAGAGATATGTATTATAGATACAGTGAGGAAGAATGTTCATTGAAAGCGAGCATAGACATCCAGTCATAAGAAGTAATCATTTGCTGAGCTAATGCTCATCAATCGTAGATCAGCATTGGTTCCTTATAATTAATTATTCGGGCATGGCAGAGAAAATGAGACAAGAGAGTGATCAAGAGAAGGGAGAGGTGGAAGAACTTCGAGAGGGGAGCAATACTGAGGTGACTCACAAGTACTACGTCAAGAATATTCTGTTTTCTAGTAGGTTCTTGAATGATTTGTGTGAGACCGGTAAAGAGTGCGTGAGATAAGAGATACGATTGAGAGGGGCTAACACTCACGTAAGGAAAGGCTTTTGCAATCAATTTCCTTTTAGTTGAAAAAGGAGTGAAAAAGTTGAATATGAAGAAAGAAATTTACTTTCTATGTATGCAAGTCATTCTTCAAATGCTTTGTGGGATCTTTTTGAATGGCGAGTCTGTTCGACTTGAAACTAGGACGGGAGTTGAAACTGAGATGAGAGTAGGAGTGGAAACAAAAGGATCAAGTCAGTTCTCTCTACCGAGCGGTGAGTGTCCATAGTGCTCTGTGTATCGATTTCTTCCGTGCTCTTACTGCCTTGACTGCCCAAAATGCCTCACAAAAGACGAGCCGAAAAAACTTCTTCCAACGATTGTGATCCTACTGGAGTTGCTGCTCTGACTTCAGCACTCGACAGCTGTATTTCTGCCGAATCAGATGCAAAGAAGCCTTCCCTGCCTCCTCACGTCTTGCTACTCCTGAAGACGTGCGCTGTTGTCATCAAGAAACTATCAGATATACATTCCACTCAGTCCCCCACCGTCGACTTAATCCAGCACGAAATTGAAGAGGACAAAAGACTCCGATCTATTGTCATCGAAAAGGCTCCAGAACATCCGGATCCTACTGCTCTCCCTTCTTCACAAACAGCTCATGACAACGCTCTGGTTCTCTCGCTACTCGACGCAGCTGGCGTAGCTGTTCACGGACTGGCCCATTTTCGGATGGGTATGAATCACAACTCTAATGGGCGACCGGCCTCCAGACCGCTGAAGGTCATTCTTCCAGCGAAGTCACTTCAGCGGCAACTTCTCGCGCGTGCCTCTTCACTTCGGAATGACAACCGCTTCAGAAACATTTTCATTCGGCCAAGTCTGACCAAAGAAATGCGAGAGAAGGAGTTCTTGCTTCGGCAAGAGAAAAGAAGACTAGTGTCCGAGGGGAAAGACGTCGTTGTCTACAATGGAGAAGTGATACCAAGAGCAGAAGCCGACGCTATTCGTCGTTCGAGGCTGCAAACTGTTAGACCTTCATCTTCTTTCCCGTCAAACTAAGATCATGTCCGGGTAAGAATTCTCTCAAGTTCTTCTATTTTAACATGCGCTCTATATGTAATAAACTAGCAGCCTTCCGAATTTTTCTAGAAGCTGAGCAGTCAGATATTGTAGCGTTGTCCGAAACTTGGCTCCATGGTAGGATTAAGGATTGTGAAATTGTTGGAGATCTCCCTTATGTTGTTGTGAGAACGGACCGTGACTCTAGAGGCGGTGGTGTTTGCATTGTTATTCGTGATGTATACTCTTTTACTAAGCCAGCAATAGATTTCTCTCGTACAGAAGTCATAGCCATCGATGTTCTTATTTCAGTTTGTTATCTACGAATTGTTGTGTGTTACCGTCCACCCAGTTATAGTTCCGATCAGACAAGAGTTTTTTGTGATTTTCTATCCGACCTTTTCTCAACATCTAATCATCCCTTCTTCCTGGTGGGCGATTTCAATTCTGATTCCCTGAGTCCTCCTGTGAGTCTTTCCGATAATATAATTCATTCTCTGATTTCCTCCTTCAACCTCTCGTTTCTGTGCCGCCTCCCAACGCGCCAAAACCGATCACTTGACTGGTTCGTTACATCTCATCCTTCTCTTTTCTCCGAGTCCCGTATTATTCCCTCATTGCCGTCTTGTGATCATTTAGGATTCGATACCAATATACATATATGCTTGGACCGTATCGACGTTGAACATGTTCCAGACTATTCTCGAACTGATTTTTCTGCTTTGAATGATTACTTGTCCTCTATAGATTGGGAAGCTGCTTTCGATATGTTCTTTTGTGTAGATGACCTTTACTCTCGCTTCCTACTATTCCTCCACCACGCTCTGTACTTGTATGTTCCAATGAAGGCCCCTCGCACGTCTTTCTCTGCCTATCCACCCCATATTCGTAGCTTGATCTCTTATCGAGATGCACTATTTCGCAATATTCGTTACCCACTTGTTCGAAAACTGTATGAAAAAGCTAGTTGTGATCTACTTAAACAAATCAACAAGTGGAATAAGCACTGCCTCAAGAAAAGGCTCACATCCTCTCGTAATTTGTACCGGCATATCTCTTCTCTCACACGTCCCAAACCCAATCCTCCTCGTTTTCTCATTGATCGAAATGGTTCTGTTTTGACTGACTCTCAAAGTAAATGTGACTTACTAGCAGCTGAGTTTGCCTCTTCCTTTACCCATGATGACGGTTTGTTACCCCGCCCCGCTGGAGATCCCATTCTTCCACAAGATAATCTAAGTATCTTTCTTCCGTATACTGTTTCACGTGCTTTGTCTAAATTGAAATACACGGGTAGTACCGGTGCCGATGGAATTCCTCAGCTTGTGTTCAAAATGTGTCATTCTTCGCTTTCGGTTCGTCTATCCCACATATACAACTTCTGTCTTATCACATCTTCGACTCCTGCTATTTGGAAGCATTCTTTTGTGACCGCAATTCCTAAACAAGGCAAAGAACCCTCGTCTCCTTCTTCCTATAGGCCCATATCGATATTGTCCCCTGCATCGAAGACAATAGAGCGCCTACTTCGTAAGACTATTATAGAGCATCTAGAAAGATTCGATGTGTTGTCTAATTATCAGCACGGTTTTCGAGAGAAGGCTTCTGTTGTCACCAATTTATTGATGTGTGAGGAAGACTGGACGAGAGCGCTAGGGAGTGGACTTTCCACCGATGTCATATGTCTCGATTTTTCTCGAGCTTTCGATACAATTAGTATTCCTAAGCTTCTCTACAAGTGTAGACATTATGGTATACCATCTCAATTGTTATTGTTTCTGGAATCCTTCTTGACAGATCGCACTTTTTCAGTTCGCATTGGTAGGACTCGTTCTCCTCAATTTAATGTGACATCAGGGGTTCCCCAGGGTTCTGTTCTTGGACCCCTGCTATGCATCTTATACATAACTGATTTGAACCATGTACTAGCTCAATTCCCTAATGTGCATTTCCAAGCATTTGCCGATGATATTAAAGTGTATGTGTCTTATAACAAAGATACCTTTTTAGAGCGAAGTCAAGAACTACAACTTGCACTCGATGCTATTACTGTTTGGTGTGAATGTAATCAACTCTCCTTGTCTCCCAGTAAAACTCTTCATCTGCATATAGGGTACCAATCTCTCATCGCCTCCTATCCAATCTGCCATGTTCTGTTATCACGTGTCAACCAAGTTCGCGACCTGGGAGTACAAGTTGTCTCATCATTGCGCAGAGGCCCAGCTGTTGAAGATCGAGTGAGCAAAGCAACGGCAGCCATGTATTCACTCCTCCGTGCTGTTCCCATCAACGACCCAGTTATTCTACTCAAATGCTTTTCCACATATATACTTCCTCATCTAGAATTTGCATCTTGCTTCTGGAACCCATATTATAAAAAAGACTGCAAAATTATCGAGAAAGTACTTGAAGCTTTTACTCGTATTGTATACTACCGATGCTTTCCTAATCCTGATTATCCACGTGCACTTCCTTCTTATTCTTGTCGATTGGCTAACCTAGGTCTTTCTTCCTTGATAGACAGGCGGAAAGTCGCGGATCTTATGATGGGTTTGAAAATTTACAACAATAGTTCCATTGTCGCGAAGGAAAAGTTCTTAATATGGGTTCCGATTACACGTACAAATGTTAACGGTTTGTATGTCGAAGCAACACAGAATACGGTCCGTTTCCATTGTTTCTCATTAAGGGTAGCACGTATGTTCACTAGATTATCGAGAGATGTGTTGAATGTTCCGAGTGAACACGTTTTTAAAAAAGCTGTCATCAATATCATTGATACACTTTAGTCTTTCCGTTTCGAATCAGCAGACATATGGATGTAATTATTAGACACTATGACGCGCTCTGTAATAAATTGTTACAAGAATTGTCTTAGATTTCTTTTCTTTTTTTTCTTTGCTTCTTAAAGACACCATTGTTATCTGTGGTTTTTGAATGTTTGTTTTTGCACTGACAAGTGTAGATAAAATATATATATATAAGTTAGGTTTTTTTTGATCGAGCAAAAACTCTAGTGGAGGTGGGAATGGACTGATTGATCCTCGATCTGTTGTTGGAAGAAGCAGTAAAACTTTTTAAATCCTTTCTGACGAGGCTTCTTTCGGGAAGGGGTCTTGGGTTTCTGAGCTCTACGATTCTTCAGTCTCGTACGACAAACTTGAACATTCCGTTTTCAGCATTAAGTTTTCTGCTTCTCTCTGGCACGCCGCTGTATCTTGAGGTATTCGTTCTGGCATAAGGTTTCGACGTAAGTAGCTGTGTGGATGACTAATCAGTTCTGAATGTTTCTTCTCACGAGCGAAGAACAGAAAGCTTTATCTAAGAGATTTTGTAGAGAAAGTACATTTGATTATTTGCATGGCGGGGTTAGGGTTGCCGTGACGTTTGGTCGATACACTTCCATGGCTTAACGCGTCATTGGATCATGATTAATCGAGTTCTCGATTATGTCTGACACGATCTGACGATCTTACAGGTCAGTGAGCTCATCCGTTTCTTGTTCAGGCAATCCTTTTAGAACTACGCGTCTGGACTTCCCGACAAAGAGATCGCCTTGCACGGGGACATTGAAAGCCACGGCTGACGTAACTTTTGAGAAGATTGAGCCTAGTTTGCGGGACAAAGGTGTTGTTCGGCTGGAGAGGAGAAGGAACTTCGAGTTCATTCCTTTTGAATCGTGATTTCCCTAGTATGTTAAAGAAACTCTGTGAGTTTCTTCAACATACTAGGGAAATCTCATCGCGATTTGTGACTGTTGACATTCCGATCGATTGGGAATTTTTTTGTTGAAATTTTTATGACATACATTTCTCTTCACGTTTCTCGTTTCGATTGAATGCGAGAATTTTGATGCAAGGCAGAAGCAAGTTTTGTAAAACGACATATGTACTTTTTAAAAAAATTCATTGAATAGTTAATTAAATCTAAGAAAATATTTAGAAAAAAGTTTCCAAAATTTTGTTCCGTTTTTGAGATTTACATCTTTTTGAAAGTTCTTTTGTTGTTGATCATTTGCTATAGGAAAGCACTCTGTTCACCTTGGAATTCTTGTTTACTGCTTGAGACTTGGATTGGAAATGCTCATAACAACATAAGAAGTAAGCGTCTCGCAACACTTTCGAAAGACTTTTTTCTGGGTCACTCTTTCTATTTTTCTCCCGCTGCCACTTTTTCCAACTTTTTCTCTCTTCATCGACGGTAACAAATATTTTTCAAGGTGACAAAAGAAGCTTTGTTTTGGAGGATGGGTGAAAATCGGGACAGCGTTCCGTTATCACAAATACCCATTCCTGTATTCCACTCTTTTAAATAAATCTAGTTTTTTGCATCCCAATCTCTATCTTCATCTCTTTATTTCTCTTCCTCTCTCTCCCTCTTTCTATCTCTCATTCTCTTTCACTCCCTCTCTGTATTTCTCTCGTTCTAAATCTCTCTCGCTCTCTCTCCTACTTTCCTCTCTGTAAATATCTAGTCATATTCATTCATTCTTTATTCCGGTAGTGGACATTCACAGTTGTAATGCACAGAACGGATAACTGTCACGGGTGTGAATTCAGTGAAGTAAAAAGCAAAAAGCACGGCGTGGAGGCAAGAAAAAAAAACTGGGGCCTCTCCCGCAGGCGGATGGCAGACTTGGTGGCTTTGCCATGGCTGACCAAAGAGGGGCTTAGGCTAGTGAGCGTCGCGGGTGGGTGTGGGAACTGGGCAGCCCACATCCTATAAAATGCTCGCTCACTGTTATCTCACTGGCCTAAGGGACACGGTCATGAGGCGTGTCCAAAAAATAACCTCTAGCCCACATAGCCCAAAATCCCGGGTTATGTGGCCCAAAGGGTCGTAAACGGACGTCAGGCTGAACTATCGACTTGGATGTTCGTGCGACAAGCCGGTCTATGAAGGAACCGTCGCATCCCCCCAAGATGCACCATCAGAGTAACCCGAATGCTAGGGCGTCCCCTTCAAGCGACGCGCGTCGAATCCCGATCGACGTGAGAAATATGCGAGGGTCTTCGAGGAATAATAGGCCGCGTCCTCGATTTAATCAAATAGCAGTGCCTACACGCCTCCGACTAGCTACCTTGAACGTCGGAAGTTTCTCGGGGAAGTCCATGGAAGTCTGTGACATGCTGGCAAAAAGAAGAGTACATCTGGCATGCCTCCAGGAAACTAGGTGGAAAGGAGGGAAAGCAAAGCAGCTCGACGGGAGGTATAAGCTGTGGTACTCGGGCAATACTTCATCAGCGGCCCGCAATGGCGTCGGAATTATCGCTGCCTCCTACCTTGCCACATCCGTCACGGAAGTTTGTCGAATCTCAGATCGTTTGATGTCCATCTCCTTGGAATGCAATGGCAAACTCTTCAAAATAGTCAGTGCTTACGCACCGCAGGCAGGATGCAGCGACTCCGAGAAAGACGGGTTTTGGGAAGACTTCGATGACGTCATCAGAAAATGCTCTCCGGAAGAAACTCTCATGATCGGAGGAGACTTGAACGGGCACGTAGGAAGAAGATGCGAAGCCCATAAGAGAGCTCATGGAGGCAACGGCTATGGTTTGCCGAACGCAGAAGGAGAGCGAATCTTGAATTTTGCCGAAGAGCACGATCTTTCCATTTGCAATACCTTCTTCTGCAAACGAGAGTCTCACCTCACCACGTATTGCAGTGGTGGAAGGAAAACCCAAATCGACTTCTGGATGACGCAAAGAACCAATCTGAGACTCATCACTGATTGCAAGGTGATTCCGAGCGATAACGTCTCCTCGCAGCACCATCCAGTTATAATCGATCTCCGATTTTCCCAGAAGCAATGCAACGTAAAGCCTCTGAACGAAGTTTCTCGGATAAAATGGTGGAAGGTACGTGACAACAAGGTTCGCTTCATGCATCAGCTTCTTCTTGCCCTATCCCCGGACACTCTACAAAAAAAACGTTCCCTGACTCCATTGAGGAGCACTGGAGGTTCGTTCGAGATAAGATGAAGGCGGTAGGAGAAGTCACTCTGGGTTTAACAAAACCAGGTCGCAAACGCATTGTAGACAAGGAGACATGGTGGTGGAACGAAGACGTTCAAACTGCTGTCAAGGAGAAGAAAGTGGCTCTCAAGCAATGGAAACGATCCGGAACCGAAGCTGACCGAGCTCTGTACCTATGTATGAAGAGAGAAGCTAAGAGAGCCGTAGCGAAGGCACGCTCCGCAGCCATCCAAGAAATCTACAGTAAGCTCGACACGCCTCAAGGAGAGAAGGAAATTTTCCGGATTTGCAAAGCACGAGCCACAGCAGCAAAAGACCTTTCTCACGTGCGGACAATCAAGAACCAGGACGGCATACTCCTCCGATCCAATGTCGAAATTTGTCAGCGATGGAGAGAACACTTCGAGGAAATCTCGAACATCGAGTTCGACCACCCTCCCATCCCGCTGTCCCTACCAATAGAAGGACCAGTTCCCACCATCTCAGAGATTGAAGTAAGAGAAGCCCTTCAGAAAATGAAGCACGGAAAGGCATGTGGGCTAGATGATCTTGCCGCCTCTGCATGGAGACTCGCAGGTGATTGTGGACTTTTCCATCTTACGACCCTCTTTCAAAAAGCCACTGCTCGCCTGGAGTATCCCGAAGACTGGAGTAGATCATCTGCAATACCCATCTACAAAGGGAAAGGAGATGTCACAATTTGCTCTAACTACCGGCCGATAAGAATCATTCCTCATACCACAATGATCTTGGAAAAGATCATCGAAGCACGGCTCCGCAAAATTGTAAGCACAACCGTCAATCAGTGTGGCTTCGTCAAAGGAAGTGGAACAACAGATGCTATTTTCGCCATTTGTCTTTATCTAGAGAAACACAGGGAAAAGGCGAAGTCAGTCCATTGCGCTTTCCTTGACTTGGAGAAAGCTTTCGACCGTGTGCCTCATGAGCTGATATGGTTCTCTCTTCGAGACCACCTAGTCCCAGAAGAGTACATAAGATGGATTCAAATGATGTATACTGACTCTAGAAGTACCGTGAGAAGTCCAGCGGGTACTTCGGAGTTGCTGTAGGAGTTCATCAAGGTTCAAGGTTGCTGTAGGAGTTCATCAAGGTTCCGCGCTTTCCCCCCTGCTCTTTATACTGATAATGGACACGATCACCAGAGATCTACAAACAAGCCCTCCGAAAACTCTACTGTATGCTGACGACGTTGTGTTATGTTCCAACACAACAGAGGACTTGGAGAGACAGCTAGGAGAGTGGAACGAACGCTTCAATGACTATGGTCTACGACTAAACCTCCAAAAGACCGAGTACTTGGAAATGGGAAAAAGTACTTCGAATACCTCGAATACCATCAAAGTCAAGAACACCGAACTCCGGAAAGTGGATGGCTTCAGTACCTCGGATCCTACATCACCGCAGACCTAGACCCCAAGGCTACAGTTGCTGCGAGAGTCAATGCTGCCTGGCTCAAATGGAGAGAATCAACCGGTGTACTATGCGACAAGCGAATGCCTGACAGACTGAAATGTAAAATTTACCGATCAGTTGTCAGACCAGTAGCGTTGTACGGCCTCGAATGTTCTCCATGCACAGCAAAGACTATACAGATGCTGCATGTTATGGAGATGAAAATGCTGAGATGAGATGAAAATGCTGAGATCGGACTCACTCGTCTAGACATGGTGCGAAATGAAACCATCCGAGATCGTCTGGGCATCGCCCTATATCTGAAAAGCTTCGAGAGTCAAGGCTGAGATGGTACGGGCACGTGATAAGATCAAATCTCCATTCCATTTCTCAATCGTCCTGGAACCTCGAAGTAGAGGGCAAAAGACCCAGAGGCAGACCCAAAACTAGGTGGCGAGACTGCATCGAAGTAGACATGAACACGACCGGGCTGAAGACTGAAGACGCAGCTGATCGGGTGAAATGGCGTGGTGCAGTCTACAAAGCGGCCCTGCCCGGCGGCGGGATAAACGCTAGGAAGAAGAAGAAGGAGGCAAGAAAAAAAAGAGAACTAATTTTCAGCAAAAGATTATAATAGTCTAATTCTAGTTTGAGGGACAATGCAATCCACAGGAAGTAAGAGAAGAGAATTTTTGAAAGTAGTTGTTGAGAAGATTGTTACCAAATCGTTAGGCAGACTATTCCATATATTGATCATGCGAGAAGCACATGTATTGTGAGAATCAGAAATTTTAAGGGAAGAGTTATTCTTCATTTTAAGGAGTGAGAAATTCTTTGACTTCTTTGAATTCTCGTCCTTGTCTGTTCTCTAAACGCACACGTGAATAATGTATTTATCTGAACAATCTACTTTCACGTGGTGCGAAACGAACACAACCTTGAGCCAGCTGTTGGAACGGCACAGGTCTGGTCGGAAACTATAGTTTAGCTGTCAAATTCAATCATTGACGTTAGAATGTCAACAAAACACAAGCGACAAAACAGTTGCGGAAAGTTAATTCACACATGAACCTTTTTTGAGTAACGTTGGTATATGTTAAGGTATTGTTATATATGTACATATATGTATAGACATTTGAGGTTTTTTCCCCATCTTTTCAGAAGAGTAAAACAGTTTGAACATCGTTTTCCTATACTTTTAGCCGTTTCGATTTCGTGTTAACCATTCATGAACTATTTATTCGACCTTTTCAATGGATTATGAAAGGTTTTAATTTTTAAGTTGACATACATATCACGGGAAGGTTACGAAAAATCGAAATGTTTAAAAAAAGAAAGAGCTGTTATTTGTAAAGTTGGTGCTGAGTTAAACGCATTGGAGGAGTATCCAGAAGACAATACACTTATTTGCTGTGTCGTGCCTTTTTGAATGCGCTGTTGAAGAGACAAGATGGGTCCGAACGTTTCGCTTTATCAAAGCATCTTCAGCGAATATATACCATCTAAATAAAAATGTTGAGCACATCAGCAGCTGTTATATTCCTTGAAAAAAATAGTTTGGAGGTAATATAACGGGCTTTTTAAAATGTTTATAAAGACAATTATTTCTGTACAACTTAAAATATTGAAGATCATCCTGCATTGATACACCACGTAAAACAAGTGGTTTGAGCTTCTAAAAATTTTGAAGGGAGTAAAATTATCATAAATTACGTCGCATGAAATATAAGCTTCAAATTTCAAATTTCAAGCTTCTAATTTAGTTTCTTTATCCACCAAAGGATGATTCGGTATGATTATTCAGCTAACTTCGGAAGTTACATAGCAGGAAGACCCTCAATAGATGCAGGTGAAGCTGGTTGTTACCCGCTGAGTCAAACAGAGGCCCGCAAAGGCTAGACATGACCATTCAACCCCTATCATCGATCCTTTTCAGGGAAGCTGGTTGTTACCCGCTGAGTCAAACAGAGGCCCGCAAAGGCTAGACATGACCATTCAACCCCTATCATCGATCCTTTTCAGGGAGCAAATCGAGCAGCACAACAAGGAAGACGCGCGACAGCGAGTCCTCAACTTCTGGCTGGCCAAGAGCGAGCACAAAGTGGCCTCAGCTGGCGAGAACGGCCAGACTTGAGACTCATTAGGTCTAGAGAAAAGTTTGATAAGTGTCAAAATACAAGAGAAAAATTTGGTGGTTTTTGTCTACAGCCAAGTGTTTTGTATAAATACTATCCAAAAAATGCTTACTTCTTAATACAAAAAATAATTTTTAGTGTTTTGAGAACTTTTTTTTATCGGGCCTGTCAATTGAAAAAAATTTGTTTCACGTTTAGCATCTTTGTATTTTTTTTTATCGATTGTTGTCTTAATTTTATACTCTGATTTCAGATCTCCAGCTTGTGTTGTTGGTTTTCTTTTTCGAATCTTTCTTTTAGGTTTCTGATTTCGATCTCTATGGAATATCTCATGATTTTCTAAGAAGATAATGTATAAGTAGTTTTTTTTATTTCTAGATACTTTGTTTTCCCGACGACTTGAGTGCTGATAAAATAATTCATATTTTGATAACCTACTTTTTTTCCTCTTGATCGAGTTTGGTGAAATCGTTATGATACTTAGAATGTGTTACTCAACACTTTTAGAGTCGATTAATGTATAACAGCACTTTTTCTGAGTGGATGCGTGTTTTCTATTTAAATAATATGTAGCTGGATGGTTTCACGGCTTGTACAGCATATATACATACATATATACATACATATATACATACATATATACATACATATATACATACATACATATATTCAAACAATGACACGACAATCATTGTATAAATACTAAAGTAAGAGACTCACTAAGAATTGAAGTGTGAATATTCTCTCAAAAACTCAAATTAAAAGTTTTAAAGCAGTGAAGCCTGGCTAGGATGATTTATGATTAAACTAACGCACGGAAAAAAAACAATAGTTCGTGGCGCTGAATCGAACCCAGCCATCTATTAAACACTGATCGGAAGAGGAGCTTCTTTTTCTTTCTTCTTGCCGGCCGAGGTCAGAATAGGATTCGCTGTACGGCTTCTAGCTTTCCGGAAACTTGGTTAAGATCCTTAGAGAACTTAATACCATGGTGTACAACAGAGGTAAAGCATCTCATCACTGCGCTACCTAAAACATTCCGCTAACCCGAGCGATAGTGCGCTGTTTCGAATAATCAATTAATAGCCCCAGTTTTAAAGAGGGTGACGCAAACGTTTCCTCTGTTGGGAGTCTACTTAGAAACCCTTAGTGATCTGAAACGATCATTTGTGCAAGCGCTTCTTTCTCATGATTCTCTGTGGTCTTTGGGTTTTTTGTCTAAAAGACATTGAAGTGAGAATAGTGAACAGGAAAACGTACCGAAGTCGGAGAAATTCATACAAATACAGTTTGAATCTTTTTTTTTATCCTAAAGGGCTTACTAATGATAAAACTAATGATAGAACTGACAAAAATTCTTTCAATTAACTCGGCATTATCGCGCATAATTAACATTTAAATAATTAGGAACTGGAAAATCATTAGAAGAATTTATTGATTCACTGGCGCTTCATGTTTCATGATGTCGATAACAAAGCTTTTCAATTTTCAAACAACTTTTTTTACTTGAAAACACCACCTTTTCACATTTTCTGTCAGCAAAGAAGAAGCAATCAGTTTTCTAATATTTCATCTGTTGATTTTCGTAGCTTCCCATACCATCTTGATGTGAATGGATAGCGAATATGCTGTTTACCGATGACCAATAATTTCAACTGAGCTCGCAACTTGCGACAGAACTCCGCAACTTGCGACAGAAGCTCGCAACTCCATTGCATGTCTTTTTCGTTTGCAAGGAATACAGAAATTAATTGAAAAAATACCATCTTTAAATTATAATAATAACTATATTTATTAACATGCTCGTACTTTCAATGAGACAAATAATACATCGCTCAGTTCGATCTCAGCTTCAAGTTTTGGTTTGTGGTAGTTGAATCATACTTTTCCAACTGGGTAAGTGAGAATTTGAAGAAAAGGTTTTCTCAATATAATAGTTTCAGAGATTTTCGAGACGAATGGACTTTTTTCTTTTTAAAATAAAATTTTCACAAATTTGTGTTCTGCTGTTTTCCCCTGTTTTATGTTATTTTTTGTTTTTCCCTGTTTTATATTATTTTTCAAAAAGTAGATAAAATATATGTGAAACTGAAATTTGAAAAGAAAGAAAGATTCAGGTGGAAGAATTTCAAGGTCTTTCCAGTTCTATTTTTTTCATAATTTTTTTCAAAACTTCATTCGACGCTTGACTTTTCTTTTCAACTCGGACTCTACCTAGTAACACAGAGTCTGATCCGAACTTACGGGGAAAATTCTTTCAATTAACTCGGCATTATCGCGCATAATTAACATTTAAATAATTAGGAACTGGAAGATCATTAGAAGAATTTATTGATTCACTGGCGCTTCATGTTTCATGATGTCGATAACAAAGCTTTTCAATTTTCAAACAACTTTTTTTACTTGAAAACACCACCTTTTCACATTTTCTGTCAGCAAAGAAGAAGCAATCAGTTTTCTAATATTTCATCTGTTGATTTTCGTAGCTTCCCATACCATCTTGATGTGAATGGATAGCGAATATGCTGTTTACCGATGACCAATAATTTCAACTGAGCTCGCAACTTGCGACAGAACTCCGCAACTTGCGACAGAAGCTCGCAACTCCATTGCATGTCTTTTTCGTTTGCAAGGAATACAGAAATTAATTGAAAAAATACCATCTTTAAATTATAATAATAACTATATTTATTAACATGCTCGTACTTTCAATGAGACAAATAATACATCGCTCAGTTCGATCTCAGCTTCAAGTTTTGGTTTGTGGTAGTTGAATCATACTTTTCCAACTGGGTAAGTGAGAATTTGAAGAAAAGGTTTTCTCAATATAATAGTTTCAGAGATTTTCGAGACGAATGGACTTTTTTCTTTTTAAAATAAAATTTTCACAAATTTGTGTTCTGCTGTTTTCCCCTGTTTTATGTTATTTTTTGTTTTTCCCTGTTTTATATTATTTTTCAAAAAGTAGATAAAATATATGTGAAACTGAAATTTGAAAAGAAAGAAAGATTCAGGTGGAAGAATTTCAAGGTCTTTCCAGTTCTATTTTTTCATAATTTTTTTCAAAACTTCATTCGACGCTTGACTTTTCTTTTCAACTCGGACTCTACCTAGTACCCTTCTTTTTTTGTTGTGCAAGTGAAGACCCAAACTGCCCGAATTTCTGATTTAACTTCCTCGGAAACTTTTAGAACAGCGTCTGATTATATCTGATTTATTTATACTTATTCATATGTAACAGACCTTCAAAGTTAGGTATTATGATATGATGAGTTATGTCTTTGACAAAAGTAGTTTTTGAGCATTCGGGTAGTTAAAATATTTTAAAACTTCTTCTAGATATTTAATACCCTTTTTTTATATTTATTACAGTACATTTGATGAATGTCTCCGATACTGTCAGGAAACCATGAAAATGACCGACCGTAAAATGACGATATTTCGCCATTTGTGTGTTTAGCTGCTCTTTGAAATCAAGTCCAACCCGTTTTTCTGATAAACCATCCTTTTTTCCTAATCAATCTCTTCCGTTATCATATGAGGTAAGCATTCGGTACTTCAAACGTTTAGGGCCCAAAAGTTGTCCATTTCAATAAAACATCTAAACAAAGATTTTCTCCAGCTGTATTGCAGCTCTTTACACTCCAATTTCTTTTAGCTGTTAATGAAACTCTGTGAGCTTCGCGTTTCTTTCTTTCTTTCTCTTCATCTCCCGTTTTTTTTGTTGTTGCTTCATTTCAATTTTTTCTTGCTCTCTTTTATACTTTGGTTTTTTTTTCTTCTTCAATTTATCTCTGTTTTTAGATGGGTTTTATTCTACTTCCTCAAAACCCCTCCTCTTTCTAAGACTCCTTCATTCTCTCTCACTCTTTCGCTCTCCAAAAAACCTATTCTTTGCGGTATTTCCCGCCTTTTCTCTAATTTTTCCTTCCACACTCCTCTTCTCTTTCTCTCTCCCTCTCTCATTTCCTTCCCTGTCTTTCTCCCTCTGGTTCTTCTCTCTCTCTGTTTTCTCTCTTTCTGTATCTCCCTCTATCTTTCTTCCTCTCTCTTTCTCTCGGTGTCTCATTGTTTTCTAGTTTCTCTCTCTCTTTTTATCTCTCCCTCTCGTTTTATCTCTCCCTCTCCCTTCCTCTCTCTGCTCATCACATGCTACGCGCGACGCATACGCATGCGGCTACTGGAGCCTGGGTTGTTTACGACTTCAACACGGAAAGAATGGAGGGGCTCGCTAGGAGAAAACAAGGAGAAGGAGAAGAAAGTCAGCGGATAACAAAAAAAGAAGATAAATTCGAAAAGCGACGACGCACACGAAGAGAGTGAACGGTGCAGAAATAGAGAACTAGAGAGATTGACGGATTCTTTATGTACAAATGTAACAACAACTAAAAAACTTCCCGTTTTGGGGTGGTTTTTGGTTTTGAAGCATGTTTGTTGATTATTCGTATCATACCGACAGATCAACAACAGCACGCCAGAGAGGCGGTGTTACCGCTTCCGATTCAACTTTTACATAATGATTTCAAATGTGACTGCTACGCCTTCTCTAATGACCTTTTCAGCTTGTGACTCCACTGCGTTCTCACTGTCAAGTCTTGGTCTTTGTTTAACATTTCTTATCGCTCAGAAAACTTTTTTTGACTCTTGTTCTTCTCCTTTTTTCATGTTTTTTTCTTCATCTAGCTGTCTCTTTTAAATGTAACGTTTCAAATCAACTCTTTTCCTTTCTCTTTTTTCTTGCTCCCGTACTTTTTCTCGATCTGATTTTCATTTTCTAATTTTAACCATCTTTTTCTCTTTCCTTTGCTTTTCGTTCTTCTCACTCTTTTTGAATTATAACTCTCTTTTCTCTTTTTGATCCTATTTTCTTTTTCTCTTTGTCTTCTTTCTTTTTTTCTCTCTTCTGGTCAACGCTCCTTCCATGTTTACATGAATCTCGACTTCTCTGCCCAAGCTTTACGACGTTCTCGCGTGAAGATTCTCTAAAAATCTCTACCTAAGATCTCACGGCTGCCTCTATCATCAAGTTTTTCATTCCATATTTTTTCAGGACATACTTTTTCAGGTCTTCTTTTTTTTGAAATTCTCTTTTCCTTACTTCGTTTTTCCTTCTTCTGCTCCCAGTCTCTCTATCTGTTTACATCCTTCTCTCTTTATCTTTCTCTCTACCTCTTGGTATCTCTCTCACTCGCTTTGTCTATCTCTTTCTTCTTTTCTCTATTCCTGTCTTTCTCATCATCTCTTCCTTTCTAGCTCTCTTTATTCTTATTGTATTTCCTTTCTCTCTTTCTTTTTTCTCTTTACTCTCATCTTTTTCTCTCTCTTTATTTCTCTTATCTCTTTCTCTCCCCTCGCTCTCTCTGTATCTCCTTACGTAATACCACGCGAATCCCAATCCTCGATCCTTGTTTCTTTGTTTGTTTGTGTATAGATAGTTCAATTTTCTTCGCTCGAGAGTTAAAATTTTTTTCTTTAGCTTTTTTGAACTTTAATCGAAGCGCTTTTTAGGAGATTTTCACCTTTTCTCCTCTGCTGCATTCAATATTGCTCTCTCTCCCTCTCGTTTGCGCTTTCGTACCTCTCTTTCTCTCTCTTTCTCTCTCTCTCTCTCTTTCTCTCTCACCCTTCCTTTCCTTTCATTCAATCTCTCTTGTTCTCTCTCTGCCACTTTCGCTCTCTCTCTCTATCACTTCGACTCTATATTTACTAGCTGAAACTTCTCAGTCGTTTTTTTTATATACATACATGGTTTAAGTTGTGGAATGCTCTGTCTATTTCGTAGACTCTCTCTTCGTGTTGATACCAGGCACTTCTGGAACATCCAGGGGCTTGTCAGCTGATACCAGGCACTTCTGGAACATCCAGGGGCTTGTCAGCTGATACCAGGCACTTCTGGATTATCCAGGGGCTTGTCAGCTGATACCAGGCACTTCTGGAACATCCAGGGGCTTGTCAGCTGATTCTGAATCGAGCATATTTCTTGCCTCGCTCCTTCTCGTGTCCCGTCCCGATGCACTCTTTCCCTATCTCTTTCGCACTTGTTTTCTCCCTTTCAACTGTTGTTTCTCAGCAGCCCTCGTTCCTTTGCTTTACTTTTTCCCTTCAAGGTTGTTTCAAACCTTTCCCTCACAAGCTGTATTTTTTCTTTCTTCCAATCTATGTCGCCCTATTTTTCTCTTTTTTTGTTGTTGGTTTTTTCATCTTTTCGTTCTTTGTTCACGTCACAAAACAACGTCGGTCAATTGAGCATTGAGGCAGAGTGCATCCCTCTCGAGTCAGTTTGCCGATAACATGAACTGATTTTCCGTATTGGTTACCCAAAACCGTTGCCTGTTTTTTGTTTAGAAAATCAGAACAAGTATGTCTATTTCATTTTCATCAGGGTTCGATTGAATTTTAAATTTTCTTTCGGATTTTTTTTTCTTTCTCTCTGTTTTTATTCTAAGATTATTAGCTCTCAATCCTCAAACCAAATTAGTGATAGACTTTATAAAAAAGTAACTAATTACATTCTTTTATGTGTCACATTGTCTTCCAACCCTTATTTCAAGTAGACCGCAAAACGCGGATTCAATGTCGTTTAAATTCTTTGGGCAAAGAACGCGCAAAAATCTTGGTTTCGAAAGTGTGATTAATTGCGGGTCTTTCTTAGTTCTTATCTCATCTGTTTTTCTAATTTTTCCTGCTCTTAATTCTTTTTCTGGCCTGATTGAGCATTTTTTAATTTAAATTTTTTTATGATGATTCGAATAATTTTGCGAATAATTTTTGATTCCAATAATTTTGGACGATAGCCTCACCTGTATCATAACAAGGAACTAACTACTTGTTGCCTTATACTCTTTCACTTCCGGATACAAATGTGTATCAAATACATCTTTTTAGTGTTATGCTGACGTGCTTGTTCGGAAATGAACTTTGCAATAGCGAATGTTACTCTTGCCTAATTCTCGCTCTCTCCATCTCTCTCTCGCCTTCTCTTTCTATCTTCCTATCTCCCTGTCTGTTTCTCTCGCTCTTTCTATCTCTCTCTTTTTTTATCTCTAACTTTATATCTTTGGCCTTCTTATTCTCTCTGCCTCTGTTCTTCTCTGCCTCTCTTCCTCTTTCTTCTTCTCTCTCACTCTATCTATCTCTCTCTATTATTCCACTATCTCTCTGTTTTTCTCCGATAAAGAGCAGTATTGATAAAATTGCACTTAATCCATAAAAAGAGTTCTTTGATATCAAGTGGAATGGACAATCAAGTTGCATAATTTCATAATGGCCTTATTATGGGTTTAGCAAGACTATCATCTTGTGGTTTTCTTTCTTTTGTTGTCCTCTCGCCTTTCTCTACTCCTACCTATGTATATATTTACCTTCTCTCTCTCTCTCTCTCTCTCTCTCTCTCTCTCTCTCTCTCTATCTCTCTCTCTCTCTCTCTCTCTCTCTCTCTCTCTCGCTTCATCTCTTCCCTTTTCTAACTTCTCAACTTCTTAAGGATGCGCAACATAATCATAACAATAATAATATATTGATAGGAAGGCTCTTATGATAGAGCTCGCAAGCTTCAATCTCTAATAGCTACTATCTTAACGGCGAATGGAGTGCTCTAATTGTAATTGTTCAACATGAAAATAATGATGTAAGAATTGAAGATCATATGACCGAAAATACAGAAGAATAACAAAATAAGTTGTAGACAATAAGTCAAAAGAAACGCCCACTCCTTACAGGAAAAAAGCAGTTGACTGCATACGTTTTTTTGTTGTCGCGTCTCTGCTAAAAATTTTAAAAGTTTGTTCAGATAGTATTTTATCTTTTTTTTATCTTCGTTAATCGTTTTAAGCAACGATGGGCTGAGACTATAATGAATGAGAAATTATCTTTCAAAAATTGTCCACTAAGCTATTGGGTTACGCTGTATGTGCAGTAAACTAACGAGATGAAAATTTAAAACCTTTGCTAAAACTTCTATCTCAACAACTGCCTAATTTAGTGACGCTACTCAGCGCGAGTAGTACAATCAAGTTCTTTCTCTGTTTTTCGGTTGCATTTCCTGTGTTGCAATTTTTCCTTCGCGTTTTGTATTTGACGCTACGGCGAGGTTGAAAGAGAAAAATAAATAGCACTGTGACGAAACAGCCAATCTCTGATTGGTTCTTTGCCGGTTGTTCTGAAGAAGCGAGAGCAATAAGCCGAGGAGAAATAGATTCTTTCATCGAAATAGTTCGCTTTAAATTTCTTGTTGAAATCTTGTTAAACCACCGCTTACTTATTATTTAGTATGAATGTTGCCCCGAATGTCTTTGACAACCGTACAAAAAGCTTCTTTGCTAAACCCGTCTGTTATATGATGTTGGTTGTTCAGACAAGGCGAGAAGATTAAGCCTGGGTTGGCTAGTTTCCCTCCACACAATCGTTCGCTTGATTGACGATAATCGAAAAAGAGCAGCGCGCCTCCATGAATTATGACAAGTACGAGTGGAGTGCAGTCACCGGTCGGCAGTGAAGTTGTCGGCTGCACCAAATCAGAAAAGGCCAACCACCTACAGTCAGTTGACGCTGAGGAGTGAGACTCCATAACTGTGGCAAAGGTGTATTTGCGTAGGAAAGATGATGTTGTGTCAAGGTGCAAGGCAAGTTTGCTAATGGAAAAGACGCATTCGAGGAGCTTATCAGAGACCACGAGTTGGGAAGTATGGGAGAGGAGTTTGTTCCGCCTAATGGACACAATGGTTTTCATTTATCAAGATTGTTGCAATTGGTTACTACACCGATTACTCATCCGATCGGTAGCAATTCGAAAGAAGGCAAAAGACAGTGAGAGGACGCTCAAGTTATGTGCGTGATAAGATGTTTTTATCAATCAGAAAAGAGACATCAACTCCTTTCAGTCAAAACTCTCACCAATAGCATCAAGCTAGAAAAATACCCACCATGCAAGAATGCAATGAGGATCGTTCCGAATAGGCTCGATAGAGACACATTACATCAAAATTCTCGGACAAGCCGAATTTTTTGTTGGTAATTTACTTTTTTTTGAAAACAAAGCTTATTGAGTTTAGAACGCTTTTTAGAAGGAAGTAGTGTGGAAAACTTCTCTTTTGTTTGTTGCATTCTGTAGCGAAGTCTGACAGAATGTTTTAGTCCTGAATAATTTTCAATGGAGAAAAACAACTTGCATCAGTATTCATTTTCGGGAGCATTAAACACCAAAGACCAGGCGAGTTTGAATAGGATCAGTCCTACTTCCTTTTCTCATTTTTCGAGCTGTAGCATAGAGAAAAAAGAGCAAAAACTGCGAGTATTCTCTGTTCCTCTTTTTCTGGTTAGCAGTCAGTCGCCTAGCAAATTCATGAGTTCTTGCTTTCTCTAAGACCGAATTCTTGAATAATATGTACTACATACCATTAGGACTTCCAGGGCGTTGGAAAAACTTCCGTATTCGACGTTCTTCTCCCCAAGTTTAAGCTAGCATCTTCACTGGCTATATTATATGGAGAAAGCATCTTCAAAAAGTTGCTGTTACTTTTTGACCCAAGCTCTACCATGGATTTAGTTTGAGCTTGGTCAAATTGTTTCCCGCTTCAAATGGTCTGAATCAAATTCAAATGGACTGCTCATTCCCCTCTCAGTCTTTCACACAGAGCGGTGAGCATTTTTTCCGCTCTCATATTGATTCATTGACCCTGCCTTTAACTTGACCCAGTTCTTTCCATTCTTTCCTAAGTAAACGTCATCATCTTTCATGGGTGGAAAGCGTTCTCCGGCTGTTCCTCCTTCTTGCCCGAGATGTCCAATGTACGAGAAGAAGATTGAAGAGTTGATGGAGAAGATGATAAGGTTGGAAAGTGTGGTGGAGGAACTCGTTTCCCGTCTGCCTCCTCTTGACTCATCGCCTTCTCATCCAGCGCCCCTCAGTCAATCCTCTCAGTTGCCTTCTCTGCTATCCATCCCACCGCATATCCTCGCCTACGATGCCGCGGTAAGAGCTATGACAGTCGACAAGAACATGATAGAAACTAAGGCCGAGAACATAGTCTGCCTTGGTATCCCAGAACAAGACAACGATGAGGCAACAGATGCGGCTGATCAAGTATTCCTTTCAGCGCTTTCCCGGGATGTCGGAATACCGCAGATTGGAACTGCTCGTTTTAGACGGTTTGGTGACCCAGCAAAAAAGCGGCGCATTCTCAAAGTCTTCCTTGAGTCTGCTCCCCTTAGAAACGAAGCTCTGATGAAGATCAGAAAAAGCCGCCCTCCTTGCCTCTCCAAGTTCCCGCACAGTTACATTCGGGAAGACCTAACTGGCGAAGGACTCCAACTTGAGCGTGAAGTCAAAAGAATCGCCAAGGAAAGAAATCAGACTCCCGATGGGCAGAAATGGAAAGTCGCCGGAACGTGTCTGGTGCCGGTCCGAACAACTTCGTATTCACAGCCAAGGCCATCCTCCACGCCTAGAAATGCGGAAACTCCCTGTCCGTCAGTTTCCAAGGTCCTTTCTCCGTCAGTAAATCGTCCTCTGGTGGTCTTGACTTCACCTGCGAATCCTGCGACTGTCTCTTCTTCGCCAAATAATCGCCGATCTTCTCGGAATGTAACGATGAGACGTTAGGTGAGTGGCGGTGTTCTTTCTAGTCCTGACCCTCCTAGTCCCCCACATTTTTCACAGAGTTTAAGTATCAACTGCATCTTTTTTAATGCTCGATCACTTCGTAATAAGCTGTATAATCTATCTTTTCTGCTGAGTTCTCTTTCATATGATGTAATAGCTATATGTGAGACCTGGCTTACGAGCCAAGATGATGATTCCTTGGTACTCAACAATTCTGATTATCATATTTTTCGTTGTGATAGAGATCGTTCAATGAAAGGAGGTAGCGCAGCTATCCTTGTATCGAACCGTATTCCTTGCTCATTCGTTTCCAATTGCTCTGATGACGGCTTCGAAGCTGTCACCATAGACCTTTTTCCGTCTGTGTCTTCCACAGTATCGACTCGAATGAGATATATTTGTGCGTATCGATCTCCTTCTTGCCCTGACTCTTCCCTCTCAAAGCTATTGTCTTATTTCTCTGAGCTAGTTTGTTGTGACACATTGAGTCCTAAGCCCGCAATAATCGTTGGTGACTTCAATTTCCCTTTCATAGATTGGGCCACTCTTATATCGCACAGAAGTGGACAGGATGAAATGTTTCTCGAATTCATGAGCGATAACTTCTTTACGCAGTATGTTGATACCCCCACTCGAAACGACAATACTCTTGACCTGTTATTCTCGAATATACCTATTATTTCCGATTGTAAAGTTATAGGTCGTTTCCATAGTAGCGACCACAATG
The DNA here is from genome assembly GCA_964056735.1 of Allodiplogaster pararmata. Lineage (NCBI taxonomy): Eukaryota > Metazoa > Nematoda > Chromadorea > Rhabditida > Diplogasteridae > Allodiplogaster > Allodiplogaster pararmata. The sequence continues at coordinate 7,453,419 of OZ057409.1, read as the reverse complement.
CAGTTACTTTTGAGCTGTCATTTACAGTCAATACCAGATCGGTTCCATCAGCTTTCAAACTGTTCACTAAAGCCAACTGGCTGTCTATCGAAAGTGAACTAGTCTTTCATGATTGGACTCTAATGCTTTCTTTAATGAATGTTGAGTCTGCAAACAATTATCTTGTTTCTTTCATAGGCTCGCTTATTGAGAGCTACGTTCCCTTGGTAGACCGTAAAGACCCATCATTTCGCTACCCAAAGGTTCTTCGTGAAATGTACTCTAAGCTGCAACGTATCTCTAAGAAATCCCCTTATTCTCATTTTTGTATAAGGAAATCTGCTGAATTCGATAAGATGTTGCATAGCTTTGAATATGATCAGGAAGCTAAACTTATACTGCGAGGAAATCAAAAGTCCTTTTTCGCTGCCTGTAGAAATCGTTTAAGTATGAATGTCAACCTAGCCATTCCTACTCTGTTAGATAATCAGAGGCAAGAGATGATATTGTCATCGGATAAGGCGAATGCCTTTTCTGAATACTTCGCTTCCGTGTTTTCCGAACCTATCCATGGTCCATTAAGAAATCCATCCTGCACTAAAGTAATTGAGAGGATGAGTGTTGATTGTATTACTGAGGAAATGGTTTTGAAAGCCCTTTCATCTCTTTCAGCCAAATGCAATACCTCTCCCGACGGGATACCAAATATCCTTTTGAAGAAATGTAGATTCGCTCTTGTGAAACCTTTATGCATTTTATTCAATAACAGTCTGCTTTCTGACTCAGTGCCTTCTATTTGGAAGCGATCAATTGTTAAACCAGTACACAAATCTGGTTCTCGCAATCTGTTAAATAATTACAGACCTATATCGTTATGTTGCTCGTTATCCAAGATTATGGAAAAAATCGTTTTCGCCTTAGTTTATTCGTATTTAGAAGAATCAAAGCTATTGTCTCCATATCAAGCAGGTTTTAGAGCGAGAAAGTCTACCGTAACATCTTTGGTAGAATCTCATTCTTTTGTTGTTGATTCTTTGGCTCAAGGGTTTTCAGTTGATGTTATTTTCCTCGATATTCGTAAAGCGTTCGATACTGTAGATCATAGGCTGCATTTATATCAGGTTCATTCGTTCGGTATCTTCTCTAATATTGTCAATTGGATTAGTAGCTATTTAAGTAATCGAACTCAATCAGTCTTAATCTATAATGTGCTATCTCAGCCCATGCCTGTTATTTCAGGTGTGCCTCAAGGCTCTTCCCTTGGTCCTTTACTATTCCTTATGTATATTGATTCAGTGAAGGAAGCGATACCTCCTAACCTTCGATTCGGTTTGTATGCAGACGATATAAAAATTATGGGTCGTGTTCCCTCTTCTAGCCATGATATCCAAGTCGCTCTTGATCTTTTTACCGCTTGTTGTTCGGAATGGAACTTGTCTTTGTCGACATCTAAATGCAGTGTTTTGCATTTAGGACCCCGAAATCCTTTTGTTGTATACCGTATAAATGGTCTCCCCTTAACTGTTGACGAGATAGCTAAAGATCTTGGTGTCACTATTTCCGTTGAATTCTCGTACAAACACCATATTGTCGATAAGTGTAAGAGAGCTTCCGCTGTTGTCAACATGTTATTTAAAGCTTTTAAATCCCCTTCCATTTCTCTGTTGACATCTGCTTTTAAAATCTATGTCCGACCCATTATCGAATACGCAAGTGAGTTGTGGAATCCATCTTCCTCGGGCCTTGTTAAGTTGGTTGAGAAAGTCCAACGCTCTTTCACGAGGAGAGTACTAGGAAGAGTCCGTCACCCTAAGCTTCCGTATTCCCAGAGGCTTTCAATGCTAGGCCTTCAGAGCCTCGAGTACCGTCGCGCTATCTCTGATCTACTTTTTATTCATAAATGTTTACATAACAGCTTAGATATAGACACTGATCATTTATACAAAATCTCGGCTGTTCAGCGTTTCACTCGGCATTCGCATCCTCTAAGACTTATTCCTCCTCACCGCATCAATAAGACCTCTTTATCGACATGTGTTTCCCGTCAAATGTCTGTTTGGAACTCTCTTCCATTTGATGTTATCAACGAAGCTAGTAGCCTTAAATTTAGAAAGCAACTTCTTTCGTTGCCTGTGAATGTGATTGTGCCAGTTAGTCTTGTTTCTGATACTTAAATAAGACTTGTTATTTTTCATCATTATCACAGCCCCCCTTTTTTCCCCTTTACACACCACCACTAAGCTTTATGTGTAATGTAGTCCATGCATACCTCTGTTTATATGTAATTTGCTTTTGTCTTAAATACCTACATGCTTGGAATAAAGAATGAATGAATTGTTGTCTCTAAGAGAGCGAGTACAGACTTATCCGGCCTAAATGGAGCGAGAAGGGGCTAAGAGAACAGAATAAAAGGGTCATGAAATGGAGCGAGAAGAGGCTAAGAGAACAGAATAAGGAGAAAGGCTGAGTAGCGTTAGAATCGCGTATGATATTTATGCCTTCAGTAAAGCTTTTATTCAATGCTGGCAAACCTTTGACTGTGATAATATGTAGCACAGATCGATTGAAATTTGGGCTAAAAACACTTTCTATGCTGATTGTTGAAATGATCAGGGGCTAAAAATCATCACTGTGAAGATCAATCACTCAAGAGTGAGAGAACGCAAATCAGATAGAAAGATAGAGAGAAAGATTGAGAATTAACAAAAGAGAAATTAGGAAAAAGAGAGACAGGAAGAGAGAAAAACATAGAGAGAAAAATATGAAAGAGAGTCAGAAAGAAAAAGAGAGTGAGAGAGACAGTCAGCCTGAAAAGTACTGAAAGACATACGTACCTTAAAAAAACTACTGACATCATGAATGTTTCAAATACACCCCTATCATGAGGAAACTAATAGGTCAGAAGTATAGGATTTTCAAATTTCGGAGAAAAAGTTTCCTTTTAACCCACTATATTTTTGCCAAAAACGCGGTTAATATAATGCTGGTTGTGTTGGTTTGGTTTGGTTTTCAAAATGTTCTTTAGCCATTCCATTCCGGTGAAGAATAGTCGAGTCGAAAGATAGGATTGCATATTGTAGAGGTTCTGTGAGTCAATTGTTAACGAACGGAATGGTTGACAAACTGAATGAAGAAAGACAGAAGTCAAGAGTAGAGAGAAGGAAGATTCATAGAGTGAGAAACAGACAGACAAAGAATGGCAAGAGAAGGACAGACAAAGAAGGTTTCCATCAAATAGATTCTCCAAAAAGGCGCCAAAAGCATTCGTGAGAAGCCGGTGAAGTAACTATGGAAAGAGAAAAAAGATTCGAGGAGAGGCAAATAATATCAAAGATGTTGATTTGATTGAAAGCCTTACTCGGAATACACTTTACTTTCAAGAATTCCATGCGTTGCAATATAATATTTAGCATCTGGTACTTTTTATTTCGGTCAGCTCTTACCTAAATCTTTCTCTCTCTTTATTCCTCTATTTTTTCTCTCTTTCAATTTTTCTTACTGTTTCTATCTCTCTCTCCTTTTCCCCTCTGTCTATCTCTTCCATCCTATTCTTTTTTCATCATTGTATAATGTTGTTCTTCTCTTTCATGCTTTTTCCTCAGCCGACACTTCTGGTGTATATTATGTTTTCTTCTATATCACATGCTTATTCTCGACTGAACACTCGAAGGGGGGGGTAAGGGGCAAGAAGGCTCGCGCGTAAGGATATAAAAAGAAGAAAGAAAGCGAAGGTTAGAGGGGGGAGGGGGTTACTGGGGGAGAACCGCGTCCCCTTAGCTCGGATCGCAAGGCATCAAGAATCACTACGAAAAGGAAGAGCAGTAGGAAAACATAGAATTGGTAAATAGCACTTTGAATCAAGGACAGAAAGACCGAGAGAAAGAGAGTAAAAAGAGAAAGAGAGAGCGGCGAGAGAACAAGGAGAGTAAGAGAAGTATCAGCGAAGAATAAGAAGAAGAGAGACACAGAAAAAAATAACGAGAAAGAGAGAGAGATAAAGAGAGAGCAAAAAAACTAAGAGTAAGGGTGGAATAAAATTGTTTCTGAGAATGAGATAGCTAGAGGTGCTATCTAGGCTCAAGCGGAGGTTTTTTTTATTATAAAGAATTTTTCTCATCAGAAAACACAGCGACAAAATTACTTCAATAATTATGGCAACATCACTCGGGTCACGCTTGCAAAGAATTTGTTCATCCTTTACAGATAACTACAAAAATAATCTGAATTCATTTGCTCTTATTGGTCATGTGCGTAATTCTCCATCTTTCCCTGCTCTTTTATGTTCTCTGCTCTCAGTTCCTTCTATCCTCTGTGTCTCACTTTTTGTTGTGTTTTTGGTTTTTTGAGTCTCTTCCTTCTGACGTTTCGATGCGATCTCTGTTTCTCTCCGGGCAGCGTTATCTTTCTCTCTTTCATTCTCTCTTTCCCACTATTCTCTCTCTGGTTGTTGATGTCGGATTGGACGGAAGTAAAAGAGAAGAAATATTTACAGGGTGTATGGAAGAGAGAGAGAAAGAGATGAAGAAAGTATTTTTGAAGAAAAAAATTGAAAAATATAGAGAAAACAGGGGAGGAGAGAGAAAGGGAGAGAGAGACTCGAAGGGTAGAAAGAAATAGCCGACTGGCAAGCACAAACACGTGATGGAAGGAGGGAGATGTAAAGGTGAATAACATTATGCTCTTCCCCATCGCCTTTTTGTAGGGGAACAACGAAGACAGAAAATTTTCAATCACAAAGAGGAGCAACACAACAAATCTCAAAGCGAAGGAATTCCCATATAATAGAGTAGTCCAGCGATGGAAAGACATCAGAATCTTCGCTTCTCGCAATTCAGGAAGCTTTTTGAAAAGTGTTCCTCCTCATAAATTGTAATCGACCCTAATACTCATTAAAATTGAAAGAAGCTGGCTTTTAGGAAAGACTTTCTCCTAATATTCCCAGAAATTCATTAGTTTTAAATTTATGACACAATGTTACCTCAGGTTTCAGAAATTTAATGTAGCAAAATATTTTGAGCATATTCGTCATCGTTTCGGTTTTGCGATGTCCAATTCTGAGATTACGAATGAAGAGAAGTTTTCTTACAGATTTTGACGTGGAGAATCTATGGAAACCTAGTCACGCTTTTTGAGTGTAATAGGACGTCTAAAAAAACTTCAAGAAAAAATTTTTTTATTAGGAAAATATATACATAATAAAACTTAGAAAGATGATCATTTCAAAGCATTGCGACAATATTTAAACCCTGGAGCTTGATTACTTATTTAAAAAAAAAAGCTCTAGGGAAATAATTTTTTAAAAATTCAAACTGTCGTCTGATATGGTCGATATTGATTGAAATTTTCTGAAAATTAACTATTAGTGTGAGAACTTCGAGTGCAAACTCCGAATTGCTTGAGAAAACCATCCATTACCCGCAAATAGAAAATTAAACTCATTAGTCGGGGATAAGAATGGAGTAGAAGTACATTGCTTTAGGCCATGAAAATTCACTCAGCATAATGCTTTGAAGGTTATCCCTTTATGTAAAGAGCAAGATTACAGTTTTGCAGACTTGGAGGTTTTGAGTTATAGAACACAGCTCCATATCTTCTGGGGCAAAAATTGTGTAAACACATTTTTTGTTTGCTCAACTCTGGTAATTAAATAAATACAACATCTGAAAATTGAAGCATTCGACTTCCCACTCCAGACAAATTCACCTCAACCAAAAGGGTTGAGAAATGTTAACAGTGAAAGAGAAATTTTAACAAAAAACCACGAGAAATAATAATATTATAGACTTTCAGGAAACATTTGGGGTGAGGAGAACGTTTTGGTGGTCCCTATCTCATTTTCAACTCTTTTTTGAGCGAAAGTAGCAGACTACTATTTCTCTAAAACCGCATTGCGGTCAGACTTTATGCGCAATTCTATGCACTACCCAAAAATACTAATGATACGGGTTCTCTATTTGTATGACACCATCTATACTGTCCATCGCATGCTCTCGGTCTCCTTCTGCTGTTCTCTCAAGAACACAAAGTTTTTTATCTACACGCTTTTTGCTTGTGTTACATTAAAAAAAAAGATCCTCGATATGAGGTGTAACGGTGGTTTAAACGCTTTCCAAAAACAACCAAACCGTGGAAGAGTATCAAAATCCAGGTACATCCGTGATTTCCGAGTGGAGCCGTGTCCGCTCTTTAAGCAGCACCAATGTCAGCAGCATCGGCCGTACACTTGCTTCAACTGGCATTTTGCTAATCAGCGCCGTCGGCGCCCTATCCGAAAGTCCGACAACTCATTCAACTACTCGCCCGACATTTACTGCGACAAGTACGACGAGAACACCGGCATCTGCCCTGATGGAGACGCGTCAGTTTCTACGTCATCCTGATTGTTCCACAGCCAAGAGATCTGGCGGTGGAATAATTTTGTTTTACGAAGAATCCCAAATTTGACTCAGGCCCTGAAAAGACCCACCCAAACCAAGGGGCTCAAAAAAGGTATTTCCTTACGTTCCTGATATTTCAAACGAATAATACATAATAGTTCTCTTTCTCTATCTATCTCCATTCTCTATCTCTCTCTCTATCTTTCTTCCCCTCTGTCTCTCTTCCTCTTCCACAGCCCCTTTCTTTAACTCTTTTTCTCCTTCTTCTTTCCTTCTCTCTTTTCCTGATCTCCATTTCTCTCCTACCTCAGCTAAATCCTTCTCTCTTCCACTCATCCTCTCTTCAGATGTGTCTACCTGCACCGCGTTTCGGGTGACGTCGAGCGCAAGTACCATCTGCGCTACTACAAAACAGCGCAGTGCGTTCACGGCACGGATTCTCGGGGCCAGTGCATCAAGAATGGTCCGCACTGTGCATTCGCGCATTCAAACAATGACTTGAGGTGAGCTTCCGGTTTATTTTTCAGCCAGCAGTTTGATGGGTGGGAAAAGAATGGGAAGTATATCGCTTATTGTTCTTCTAAGTATATCACAACTCAATCAAACGGGTTAACAAAACTTTCAAAATTATAAAATAAATTTACATCGAGAATCATGAGGTACAAGCAACAGATAATTGTTTCAAAGATAAAAATTCAAACAGTGATCACATAATCACATGATGATCACAGAGGTAAAACAAGAGTTAGAGAGATTAATAATAGTACTACATCAAAAATAATCAATGAAATTAATGATTGTTTTTTTAGAAATGTTTTTTAGAAATTTTCTAGAAATTAATGAGAAACGATACTGACTGAGGTAGAAGAAACTTTCAGGTAGGTTGTTTAATTGAGAGATTACTCTATTTGGTAAAAAAGACTTATAAGAGTTTGTGCGACATTGTGGTAGGCGCAATTTGAATGAGTGACCTCTGGTAAAACGGTAGCGTGAAGCGAAACTTAGAAAATTCGAGGATGGTATATCAATTAAGTTCTTAACAATTTTATATATTGTCAACAGATCTGTAAAATTTCTGCGATTTGAGAGCGTATCACAATCAAGATAATCCAATCTATCATTGCAATTAAAATTGAGGTCTGCTCTATAAAAGATTTGCTTAATTTATCTCCGTAGGAATTTTCTCAAAATTCTCGCGAAAACTATGTAGAGGTTTGCGGGCTCCATACTTCAAAACATTACTCAAGTATAGGTCTCACGTACGTGGTGAAGAGTCTCATCAAAATGTGCACATTCTTTGACCTGAAGGAGCGTAATATTAAGAAGGATATTCTACTACTCTAGTGCACACACTTTTTATATGCTCCTTGAAGGAGAAGTCTTTTGAAATCATAAAGCCCAAGCCTTTGAACACTCGGTATAACTCTATTACAAAGAATCAAGCAACAATTGGGATGAGAAGATCCTATCGACATGAACATTGCTTTGGAACTAGAAATAGTTAGGCCTCACTTGCAAGACCATGCATGAAGAGAATCTACTGCTATCTGAAGAAGAAAAAAAATTGTTTTCAGTGTATAATTTAGCGTCATCCGCCTACGAAGTACATTGCACTCCTACGGGGATACAGTCGGGAAAGTCATTTATATACAGTAAAAACAAAAGAGGCCCTAAAACACTACCCTGAGGTACGCCGGACTGAACGTTGCATTCAAGAGAAAAGTATTGTTGATCATGACTGATTGAGTTCGATCAGTCAGGAACGATTCTTTTCATCTCAAAACACATCCACCCATACCAACACTACTAAGTTTCGAGAGAAGTAGACTATGAGGAATGGAATCGAAGGCTTTCGTGAAATCATTGAAGACAGCAGAGATATAAGAAGATTAGTTGAGTGCTTCGTGGAAGTCAGACAAGGATGAACAAGATCTCTCCGATCTAAAATATGTTGCTTATGGGTAAAAAGGTTATATTCTGCTGAGCAGTAGTTGTGAAGAGATGCGCATAATATTATCCTGAATTTTTTTAACTTATGCCACATGTAAGAGAAATCGCTCAATAGTTAAGTGGGTCCATTTAAGTGGGTCCATTTTAGTTAAGTGGGTCCATTTTTTCGTCCCATTTTCGCGCTATAACTATGCCTCACACTGTATACTGCCTTTCCTCTTGTATATCAGTTTTATATATGCTGTTGGCCAAAGGGCAGGGAAGACACCATGGAGAAGAAAACTATTGAATATGATTGAAAGCGGGAGCGATATGGCTAGAGCTGTTCCTTTCAGGAAAGAGTATTGAATTCCATAAGGAGAGGTGGAATTCTCGTTCTGTAATCTCGATTAGTACTTGAAGACAACGGCTGGGTTAAAAACATTAAATTCAAATCTAGATGATATTTATTTATTTTATGGAAATTTTACTATGCAAAGTTATGGTGAGACACATCGTAAATGATACTAAAGTGTGGCGACAGGTAAGGCAAATTTCTAAATGCTACTGTTTTTTCTCCAGTTCACATTCTCGTTACGGAGACGACTTATGAACTGCTCTACTGTTCCTTAATTCAATATTGCACTCGAGATTCCGTAAAACATTATTGAAACCCGTAAACCGAAACAATAGAATCCAGAAGTGGGAGAAGTACATGCAATTGCAATACCATTTATATCATTACGAGTGGAGGAGGTGCTCTTGAAATTGTGTGATTTTTCAATAATAGACTTGTCATTGAAGATCTTCCAACCCATTTTGAGGTCTGCAATCACCCTTCTTGCAGCTAAGGCCAACTAGATTCATACGATCACTATAACATGGAAGGCTAAGAGAGTAATATGGCTGTGGGAAACATCGATAAAGGAGAATTCTTGAGAAAGATCTCAAAACCTTCTTCAGGAGATGAGAATCCTTCCGGTATATTGGATTCCAAAGACAAGAGGCAAATTCTAGATTAGGTAGAACATATGTATTGAAACACTTAACAAGTACTTGGAAGTCATTGATAGTTATAGAGCGGCGCATAATGTATATCGCTTTAGTAGCCTTCATAGTTCGTTCAAGAATTGCGTCATGTCTGCGAAGAGATGGGACTAGTTGGACTCCAAGGTTTCTCACTTGAGTAGATACTTCTTGAACATAGCTATTCAGTAGATACTTCTTGAACATAGCTATTCAGGTGGTAATTGAAAACACAAGAAGTTTTGCTCGAGCGTAGATGATAAGTCTTGTTAGAAGATAAAGAAAGATGGTTGGCTACGCTCCAAGTACAAACAGCGTCTAGACAATTCTGAATTTCAAGAGATCGTTGAGTTGAATTGTGAGCATTGTTAGAAACATATAATTTGATAACATCTGCGTATGCTTGATAACGTACAATCGGATGAGGACTAAGATAAGGGCCTAATTCGCTAATGTATAGGGAAAACAGAAGTGGTCCTAATACGGCAGGCCAGATGTCACAGGTTGGGAGAAGACATTGTCTTGCCCATTCGTACAGAAGAATTACGACCATCAAGAAAAGATTTTTGCCAAGAAATCAAAGATGGAGACAAACCGAAACGCGCTAGCTTTGTCAACAATTTAGATATACTTATCGTATCGAAAGCCTTAGTATAGTCTAGATAAATCACATCGACTGATAAGCCCGTACTGATATCTTGTGTCTAGTCAGATGATATAGGATGATTTATAGAAGAATGTGTTTCATTCGAACAATTACATGAAACAGTTTGCGAAAAAGTCTCAGAAAATGCATATTAGAAAAAAAACGTTCAAAGAAGTTTCACGAGGAGGTTATTTGCTCGAGCTGGACTGCCCAACAACGACTATAGTACGTCTCGATTAAAGTTCCTCAATATTCAAACATTGGAATATAGACGTATAATAAAAGATCTCTGGATCGTTCACAAATCTATTAACAATAAAATTATCATTGATGACTCGCATTTCTTGAAAGTTCAACCTACACCGTATTCCCAACGGAATAAAGTTATTATTATTATTATGTACAAAAAAAATTCAAAAAGTATATACATATGTATATGGGAATATATACTTATGTAGATTGGAATGGTTTGACCTGAGATGTATAGCAGTCGCTGAATGGCATTACCCATGTGCTTACAAAAACTCATGTTCCAAACTCGCGACCATTTATCTCCAGTTCCAAGCTTGAATAAGGTCGTGCCTACAACAACTTGAACTAGAATATCAATCCCCATAACACCGACATGAGCAGTTTATATACGAATAATTTTTTGAGGCGAACATAAGAACAGAAACATTTTTCAGAGAAAGATTCATGCACAGTAGGTAAGCTGAAGAATAAATATTTTCTAAGATTAAAAACTTAAATTTTCAGTCAGTTTGCTTTAAATTATAAACCAGAAGAAGAGACTGAGCAAATACTTTTATCTAGCGAAAAGAGTGATCTAAACGGAACCAGAAAGATTGGGCGAAAAATTAGGACGAGAATGTGCAGCATAGTGTTGGAGAATGTGCAGCATAGTGTTGGCAGAATTTTCTGGCTTTAAACTTCTCTAATTGAGAATGATTTGAAGGGCACCGCAGCACGATCCCAATGAGGCCTCCTATGTGAGCGTTAACGAAACTGAGGGTCGAGACCGTACCAGCTTTGTCATCGAAGACCCACTCTGGCACAGTCAGTCGCACTTTTTGGTCTTGGTTTTCAGCAATAACCTTGCTCGCACTTATTTTTCTTTTTTCATCTTTGTACGCGCTCCCCTGATACATATAACAGGGCAGTAGATTTTTTTCTGAGCTACTTTTTCTTAGCTGTTTCTGATCTACTGCCTCTAAATTTTTAACAGAAGCAGTGAGGTTAAGGGTTTTTGTTCTACCTATGTTTCTTGGCCCCTTTGATTAAGGTGGATCTTTCTTGTCCGTGTTGAGAGTAAAACATGGGACCCTTGCGCAACGTTCAGTGCTCACTACTGTGATCCTGCATCCAGAATTTCAAACTAATTAGTAGAAATTGAAATAGAGGAATTTAAATTCTCACCGGAAGCACCAAGAGCACATTGCGTTTTTCAAAACTTCCTGATCTATGAAGCCCCTTCTTTCAGGCCAAGAACACGTCCTGTCTTGCTATAAGACTGAGTTGTGCCGCAAACCAGCTCGCCTCTGTCGACAGGGCTATGCTTGTCCGTTCTACCACAACTCCAAAGATAGGAGGCGGCCCCCGGCCAACTACAAATACAGGCACGCAGCGTTCTCTCACTCCAAGCTTTTGGGCGCTTCTCCGATGTCTCGCCAGTTACTTAGAGACCAAAAAATCACAAGCTATACAACCAATAAATAACAAAAGTGCTTCATATACTGAGCATGCATTTCTTTTCAAGTAAAAAAATTAAAAAATTAGAATTAAGTCAGTTTCCGATCACAATAGCTTCACAAAGTCACAATAGCTTTCAAAAAAATGTGAAGAAAATTTGGAACTGACTTGCTTAACGTATGTGAATGGATTTCCTTGAGAGCAGTGAGTTCATTCTTTTCATTCATTCAATCTTTATTTCCATGTACATGTGTGTTTAACGTGGAATCGAAAAATAAAAACAATATAACATGGATTTTTATATATGATAAAAATAAGAAATGAACAAGACGAAGGTGAGGTAATACAGTGGCAGTGTATTAAAGCGATTAGTCAGAAACAAGGGCTAGGTAAAATAGTATGTTTAGGAAGTTCTTTCAGTTTCGTCAGAAACATCATATCAGAATGAATGCATACTATTTCAGAAGGTAGGCAGTTCCATATAGAGATAATTCTTGATGCACATGTAGAGAACCGGGAGCTGTTTATAGCGAAAGGCAATGCGATTCTCAACTTGTGAGCATTTCTAATATTCTTAAGAAGTGGTTTAACAATGAATAGTCTGGAAGAATCAAATTCAGAACACGAATGTATTCTTTTATGGATAAATACTAGGTCAGCAACAACGCGGCGGTATTCAAGTGACTCTAGATTAAGCATTTCTAGTCTTTCAGAGTAATCTAATCGAGGAAGTCCGTTCCTAGCTAGGATTCTTCTGGTGAAACTCCTTTGAACTTTTTCAATGTCTTTCACAAGGCCTATGGTTGTTGGGGACCAAACTACAGTCGCGTATTCGAGGATTGGGCGTACATAAGTGACAAAAGCTAGTGTCATAACATCAAGAGACTTAGTCTTGAATGTACGCAAGAATAAGTTCGCAAGGTTTGTTGCTTTCTTACAGACAATCTCAACTTGTTTATTGGAGGAAAGATTATCAGAGAACACAACGCCTAAATCATTTACTTCAGAAGATTTATTCATGACCACTCCGTTAAGATAGTAATTCATCATGGCATTGGAACCGAAGTGTGAAACAACGCATTTTTTAGCAGATAGCTCAAGATTGGAATGTTGACACCAGTTAAAGATGTTATCAATGGCTATTTGGAGATCGGAAGAGAAAAGTGGTACTTCAGTAAACAGTTTCACGTCGTCGGCATATATCGAATATTGCACAGTCGAAGGAATAACTTCCTTTATGTCATCGATAAATAAAAAGAATAATTTAGGGCCGATTGTTGATCCTTGGGGCACACCACTAATTACAGAGGAAGTGCTTGAAAACTCGTTGTCAACACAAATAGTCTGCATTCTTTCAGTCAAATAATCACGAATCCATCCAAGGACAGGATTAGAAATTCCTATATTTTCAAGTTTGCGTACTAAAAGATTATGGTCTACTGTGTCGAAGGCCTTAGATATGTCAAGGAGAACAACATCGACAGCCTTTCCATGAGACAGTAAATCCGCAAGGTAACAATGTGATTGTACTAGTGAAGTTACTGTGGACCTTTTGCTTCTAAAACCGAATTGATAAGGAGATAGAATAGAATTGTTCTCCAAGTAAGCATCAATTTGACTAATCAAAACGTTTTCCATAACTTTAGAGATTGAACAAGTTAACGAAATAGGACGATAACTTGAAAGTTGATCTGCCGCAGATTTGGGTTTAGGGATGGGTTTAACTATCGTCATTTTCCAGAGAGAGGGTGCCTTTCCAGAAAGTAAAGCATTGTTAAAAATAATAGATAACGGTTTCAGAAGCACAAAACGCAGTTTCTTGAAAACAATATTTGGTATGGTGTCAGGAGAAGTATTACACTTATTGCTCAACTTTCTAATACCATTCAATATCATATCATGAGTTATGAAATCAAAGTACAATTTCGAGGGAGTCGTCGGATAGATCTCAGGAACAATAGAACGAGGGGTCGAGTACACCGAAGAGAAAAAATCTGAGAAAGCTTCGGCTTTAGATAATGAAGTAACCAAAGTTCGATTAGATTGATCAACTATTGTGGGCATTGCTGAATTACGGCCCTTAGAGCGACTGCGACATTCGGAATAAAACAATTTCAGGTTTCCTTTACTAACTAGTTTGCTTTCTTTCTCAATCTGGTGCAAATGTAACTGTTTAAAAAATTCAGCAGAAAGATTGTGGCTGTAAACAGAATTAGGAGAATGAAGTGTAGCTCGTTGAAGCTTGTAATACATTGTTCGGAGCCTAGGTGGATAGAGGTCGATATCAGAGAAATCGGAGAACACTGGGACGAAACGGTCGATAAGGTGGACAAGGAAGTCAACAAAGTAGTTATTAGCAGCGTCAGAGTCGAAAAGAGCTAGAGAAAGTGTCCAGTCATGAGATGCAATCAGCCATTCCATCATAGCCCAATTCGCACGCGCGAAATTTCTTATAGAAGGAGCCGAAGCAGCAGGAAAAGCTGAGAAAGACACTTGAAATTCTACGGTGGCATGGTCACTTGATGAAAAAGGCGCAATCACAATACAGTCGGAAACAACTAGACTATTAGACAGCACAGTATCTAATACGTTCGTACCACGTGTTGGTTGGGAGACGAATTGAAAAAAATGCTCATCGCAGCAAAAATCTAAGAACAAGGAATGATTCTCATTGTAAGAAGTGTATAGGCTATTCCAGTCAATAAATGGAAGATTGAGATCTCCTACTACCACCATAGGTATATTGGGAAGAGTAATCGATTTAATGTAGGACAACAATCTGACCATCGTTGCTGATGTACAGGAAGGGGAACGGTAGATCACTACGCATCGCATTTGCCGTGGAAGTGCAATAGGGTTGAATATATCGAGAGATATCACTTCTATGCCATTATCTTGGAAAGAGGAAACTAGAACAGATGGAATATTAAGGGAGACAAATGCGGCAACTCCTCCGCCTTGATTAGGATAATTTAGGGAACGATCACATCTATACAACAAATATTTATGCTCCTTCAAAAACTCATGATCGGAATCTAAGGAAGAAAGCCAAGTTTCTGTAACGAAAACAAGATCATAGTTATTGTAAATAAGCAAAAAATCAAGATCAGCTACTTTATTGCGTATAGATCTCGCATTGAATAAACATGCTTTCGTTAAAGGGCAAGAAAAAGAATTCCTAACACTGCCACTGACCTAGCGAGAAGTTCTTTTGGTAACGTTAGCGAATGACCTCTTCTGTTCTTCTCGGAATGGTCTCGGCGTCGATAGCTTGGACAGCTGAGTTCCTCTGACGGTCCACTCTATCTGCCCGGCCGCCTGGTTCCGTTCTCTGGCAATATGTCTGCACTGCTTTTCTAATTCGAGTCCAGTTCTGGTCAAGTCTTCTCTGACGAAGACTCGGGGAAGATACTGCAGGACATTAAGCCTTGAAGTTCTTATCTTTTTCAGACAAGCTGAGCGAAGAGTTGTAGACGGTAGATATATCTTCAGAACTCGTCTTTTGTGCTCCGCTTTGCCAAACCGCTTGTATTTGACTTCGCCTCTCTTGAAGGCCTCCGAAATGCCCTGGATATCCAGTTCTTGTATGAATTTTGAAACGAAGGTTTCATCGTTCGCGGCTGTGACTGAGTCCGATTCGTGTTCCTCCAAACCAACAACCACGATATTCTTGGCCTTCTCTTCAATAACATCTTTGTCTTCGAGTAGGCAGCGTCTGACTGCCTCATAAGCAACAGCGTCTGGAGACAAAGTGAACTGAGTAGATTGGGCTGCTGATGAAACGGCAAACTTTTCTTGAGTAAGAGACTCAATCTGCTTGTTTTGAGCCTCAATGGTTCGCGCTTGAGTTGCTATCGTGTCTGCTTGTAAACGGATGGTTTCCAGAAGAGAGGCGATTTCAATGTTGGCAGAAGAAGAGGACATGTTTGGACAGGAATAGGATATAGGGCAAACATGACACAATAATAAGATATTGTACTAATAATAATAAAAATCTTTCTCGCGCTTGTACCCGCCTCGCGGCATGGCACGCACCCCCCTGAGATACGGGACAGACCTACCCTTGATTTCTTCAAATAAAATTTTACCACCTTTTTATTGATCCATTTTGTTATGTTTTTTTCTGATAAAACCTGGAGAAATTTTTTTTGACATTCTTAGGAGAAAAATGGGTTTTGATGAAATAACATCAAGTAGAATCTAAAAAAACCGGAAATGAACCCTGACAATTTAAAGAGATTTAACAGTAGGCGCTTTTCGTAAATCAAAAACATTAAAGTCATGATACGCGTCTTTAAAAGAAAATGAGGGTATCATATTTTATACAGAAATATTTAATTTCAACAATGCCAACAACATTATTAATTATTTCAACGGTCTGGAATTGTTAGAGAAAAAAATAAAATTTTAACAAAGAAAGCTTCAAGTGCTGAAAGAGAAATTATAAAGCACCGTTTTTTTGTTGTTTTTTTTAAAACAAAATTCATTACAATTTTAACAAATTATCATAAAACCAATAAATTCGAGTTTTATTCAGAATCAAAGTTTGTATTATTCCAAGAGTAAGTTTTAGAAATTTCAACTGAACATCTTTTTAGGAATAGAAACAGAAAATATATATATATATATATAAAATGAAAAATATCATAGTGATTTTGATTTTTCTGTACTAAAAAATGGAGAAAAACTTCATTTAATTAACTAGAGCCTTTTTTCTATTATGAACTTATCACTACTTTCATATTCGAAAATTCTTATTCATCTAGGCCGATGAGTTGTAAGTTCTGATTCAAGAAAAGCAACTTTGAAAAGTTATCGGACGTCAAACTACAAAAATCAGGATGAGTTCACACCAAAAAAATTCGTTTGAATATTAAACATTTAAGAAACACATGAAATGTGTGATTTTCTAGTTATTTAGGAGAAAAGGTAACCAAAATCGGTTACAAACACACTAAAAAAATTTTTTAAAGTTTTTAATTTTTTTCTTCGATTTTTTGTCGAATTTTTTTTGTTTTTTGAGGCAAATTTTTTTTTGAAAATAGTCAAAAGTCGAACTGAGTCGAAAAAAGGTGGGAGTCGAACTTCGGACTCTTCGCGCAATAGTCGAACACACTATCATTATGTCAAACATGAGATAATAAATATCTTTATTTCATTTTTTTATTTGTATAATCTCAGATCCACACCGTGTCCGTCTGCCAAGACGGTGGATGAGTGGCTCGACCCGGAGATGTGTGAGAATGGCGACAATTGTGGCTACTGCCATACGCGCACAGAGCAACAGTTCCACCCAGAGATCTACAAGAGTACCAAGTGCAATGATATGCTTGAGGTTTGGCGCTTCTTTAACAGCTGACCAGTGTTTTGGGATAACACTAGAAAAATCTGGAAACACGGACACTAGAAAAACCTGGAAACACGGACACTAGAAAAACCTGGAAACACGGACACTAGAAAAACCTGGAAACACGGACACTAGAAAAACCTGGAAACACGGACACTAGAAAAACCTGGAAACACGGACACTAGAAAAACCTGGAAACACGGACACTAGAAAAACCTGGAAACACGGACACTAGAAAAACCTGGAAACACGGCTCTTTCTCGGGTTTAGCTTTTTTGCCGACGATTTCACACAGGACCGTCGGAACCCCAAAGTAGAAAAGCAAACTTTGAAGCTTGCG
Organism: Allodiplogaster pararmata; assembly: GCA_964056735.1. Taxonomy (NCBI): domain Eukaryota; kingdom Metazoa; phylum Nematoda; class Chromadorea; order Rhabditida; family Diplogasteridae; genus Allodiplogaster; species Allodiplogaster pararmata. The sequence continues at coordinate 7,436,086 of OZ057409.1, read as the reverse complement.
AATTACTTTATGGAAGTCTTTAAGAGAGAGAGGTATCTTGAGGTTTCCCAATCAAAAAAAGCATAATTTTGAGCATTTATAATTGCTCAGTAAACATGATGAATTTTTCCGAGTGTATCTTCATGATTAGGAAAGAAGAAAACCTCTAACAGTGATATAGAGTGACGTCAAATGCTTTTCCTAAGAAGGTTCTCGATCATGAAAACGAAGGAAGCGACCGTTCAGAAGAACCGCATCATGTTTGAATGATTGTAGCACGGATACTGTCCACGGTCTGTCTTTTGCGCATTTGGCCATCACGACTCGGAGCTTCATCTCCAGCGAAATCTCTACATGCTCACCTCCCAGCCTTCACCCAATCCCATCGAGTCACCCACTGGTGAGTTTATTCATTTGTTCTTTGAGATGTTGTGAATTTGAGTTCATGTTAGAACAAATAGCGAAACGGTTGTACAACAAGGATCTGAATCAGCCGGAATCAACCCATAAATAATAATAATAATAATAATAATAATAATAATAATAATAATAATAATAATAATAATAATAATAATAATAATAATAATAATAATAATAATAATAATAATAATAATAATAATAATAATAATAATAATAATAATAATAATAATAATAATAATAATAATAATAATAATAATAATAATAATAATAATAATAACAATAATAATAATAATAATAATAATTATTATTATTATTATTATTATTGTTATAATAATAATTCTAATGATAATAATAATAATTATTATTATTATAATATTAATAATAATAATAATGATAATAATAATAATAATACTAATAATAATAATAATAATAACAATAATAATAATAATTATTATTATTATTATTATTATTATTACTATTATTATTATTATTATTATTATTATTATTATTATTATTATTATTATTATTATTATTATTATTATTATTATTATTATTATTATTATTATTAATATTATTATTAATATTATTATTATTATTATTATTATTATTATTATAATAATCTTCCTCGAGCTTGTTCCCGCCTCGCGGCAGGGTACGCGCACTTCTGATGCAGGACAGACCTATCTTGGTAGAACCAGCTGGATCACTGCTAGTGTGAATAGCAGCAGTGGGGAGATTCAGATTCGTGCATGAGCACTACCAACATTTCTTAAACCTCTTGGTTTGGGTGGATCTGTCTTGGCTGGGAGTTGAACTCGGGACTCAACACAATAGTCGAACAAACTACCATTATGCAATGCCTAGAAATAATGAATTACTATGTATTATATATAAATAAATAAATGAATAAGTAAATGAACAAATAAATAAACAAATAAGTAAGAATATGAACTTCTGCAGATAATTCTCGATTCGGCTCCACCGCTTCCGTTCATGCGTGCAACGGCCCAACTACTTCTAATTATGCCGTTCGTTTTTATCTTCTCTTTTCTTCTCCTTCAGAACAAAGCCTTTGAACAAAAATCTGAAATGGTTCAGCTTGTGTGTTTAAAAAGAAACTAATGCTTTCAAACACACAAGTTGAACCATTTTAAAGAAGTCAAGTCGAAAACATGAAGGAATTCTATATTTTCTAGATACATATAATATTCATTTGGAAAACGAAAAAAATGAATCTATGAACAGAAGTAAATGAGTCTTATTATAACAAATGAAATTTGTGATTTACGTGGTCAACAGTAAACATATTTTTCAACAATAATTTATTCCTACAAATTTACATTCGAAAAGCTCTCAGTAAAAATCATCTAATCGCAATAAAGTTTTGTTTATTTCACTGATCAATGTCGAAAATTAAAAAATACTTTCAGTCAGAAATTTCATTCGTTCAATGTGCTTAGTATGGAACGAATCAGAATTCGAGGACCTATAATATCATCACATCTACTTTTCAATTTTACTATTGGTTATTATACCGCTCAAACTGCCACTGCTCTTATGAAAGTGATTTATTAACTCCACGAGGCTCCTGCCTATTTTTACTTAGTCTCGACATTTCGAGCTTCAATTATAAATAACACAAAAAAACACCGTCTAAAGGAAAAATATGTATATATCAAAATTACATGCGATCAACTAACAAAGCACGTTTCGCTGTTTTTTTTCTTCTGCTGACGACTATGAGAGCCTGAAAAAATAGCAGAGTCCAAACATTTCCAAATGAATTTGCTGAAGAAAGGTATCGTTAGTTTTTTTTATGAACGGCACTCAATAGGTCTAGTTAGAAACAAAAAAAGTTCCCTCAAAAAACCTCCAGTCAATCGATACTGCAGATAATTCCGAAGCAGCAACGCGAGGACGCTATCTCCAGCAGTTATCCGAAAGCACCGGGATTTGAGCGGGGTCCTCTTTCGGTTGGTTTTCGAGCTTTTCCAAAGTATTTATTACTTCTGTGCACGTTCAGCTTCGAGCAATCTTCTCTAGGGAAGGAAAGGTCGCGGGTTCAATGCCTCCTATCCAAACCGTTCTGAGTAAATACATGCAATACCGTGAAAAATTCTATCAAGTTTTTTTCGTTTTTTTAATTTCTCCATTTTGCATCCAGTAGTTTGAAATTCTAAACAATTATTTAGCATAAGACTGAGTCAAAAACCACGGAAATAGGAATACTAATAATTAAGCGGCAACCAGAAAACAGTTGTAGAACAAAAATCCATTACAAATTGAACTCGAACTGAAACAGATCTGAAAAACGTTTTACTTCCGATAAGACGAGTAAAAAAATCTATTGTAGCCACACGAAAAAAAATAAGAGAAAAAAATTGAATTTTCAGTCAAAATTAGAAAATTTGGAAAATTCGAGTTTTGGTGCAAATGAGTTCGGTTTATCTTGAAGCAGACAATTCACCATAACTACAGCATATACTTCCATGAATTACACAAAAAATTGAAATGTTCAAAACAATATGTCCGCTTTTTGAATAGTTATGTTAAACAAATAATTTTTTATAGAATTTTGACGGTACTGTGCCTCGTTTTTATGATAAAATTCCTATCCAAGTAAGAAATACCGAAGAGAAAAAAGAACTCACCAGAATATATCTTGAGTTATATAGAAAATGTTGTGTTAGCTTTTAACGGAAGTAAAACTCGAATAACAACAAACTATTGTACATAGTTGTTCAACAAAATTACAGTTTTAGTTTTTATTTTTTTAATTAAATTTTTTTTGGAGAAAATTTAAAGTGCAATTTTATTTTATCTTTCGGAAAAGGTATAAAAGACTTTTTGTTGACTCAAGAAAAACTCAAAGTAAGTTACGGATTTGCAGTATTTCTAAAAACGGAAATTATTTGGAAAACTTTTCTAAATTCTAAAAACAGCGAGAGAGTTGTAAACTCTCAAATGGAAAAGTAAAGTAGTCCTCTTATGTACTAGTGAAAAAGTATCATGAAGCGACTAAAAATCGAAGAAAATTGTGGAACAATTTCACAAAATAGAGCGAAAAACGATGGGGAAATTAGAAATAAGTCTGAATGCTTAAAAAATAAAGAAAAGAAGAGAGATTATACCAAAAATGCTAGACTATATCAGCTTCTAACAAAAGGTAGTTATTAGAGTCATTTCCCGAGAAATTTCTGTGTTAATTTTTGATAGTATTTTCAAAAAATTGTACAACTTAAATCTTCAAATACTAAGTTACACAGTTTAAAGGCAGTGACGCCTGGTTAAGATGACAAATGAATGAAAAAAAAAGGCATATGAGCCTTTCATATAACACTATCGCACGGAATAGCAATGTGTCCCCGTGGTGTAATGGTAACACGCGCTCTCGGTTTGAGTCGAGATGGTCTGGGTTCGATCCCGCCCCAATGACTAGCTTTTTTTTGTGCGATAGTTCACTCATTCGTATAACGTAACGTTCAGACTGCGAAAAAAACAAGTAAGGGCTATAGCCCAACAGGCTATCCTTTGGTTATATCTCTATTCATTCATATTCATTTTCCAACTAGAAATATTTTAACTGTCTATTCAAAAAAGCAGGAGTTTTCCACTGCTGGAGTAATACAAGGAATGCGGTTGAGAGACAACTAGCATAACGAAAACATATTTCGGTTTTACCATAGGCTTAACAGTTCTAATGTCCGCTTTCAAAGGCTTAAAGACTTTTTCCTTGACCGGCTTCTTCCCGTTAAACAAAAAAGATTCATATATTCAAGAAAATATGAAAAAATCTATGCATTTTTTAGTATAGATAAGAATCAGGACAGTTAGGCCCCGCACATTTCATTTTACAGCTTCAAAAGTTCCATTCAGTAAGTTATAGTCTAACAAGCACTACTTTTGTTACTCATTATTTCTACATGTCTCAATGCAAAATGCCTTTCTCATCAAAGTAAAGATCATTAATTCTTGAACAACGTAAGGAATGGCAAAATAAAACTAATGTGAGCTATAAAAGTTTGATTTTTTTCAGTGGCGACCATTCTTAGCCAAGAGTAGAACACACCATTAATTAACATATCATTCAAGAAAAATCATTCGAAACATTTATAAAATGATATAACTGTAACTTTTTAAAGCCTTCGAACTGGAGTTGTACTTGCTCTATGAATGTTGCAGCCATCGCGCACAGAGCAAGTCACTGGCCGCATTCGGACTCATTCTCTCAACATGGGCCATCTTGACATCGGTGAGACAATTACTTTGTAGACGAAACATTTCAAGAAAAAAAGGAGAAAGAATGGCTTTTCTCGCGTTCACGTTAGAATAAAGAAAATTCCTGGTAAGAAAAGTTCTCGAAATTAAACTGAAGAGTTATTCAATTATTAACAAGGGATCCGCTCTAAAAAAAAACAGTCTCTGATGAGTTCCCGCAGAAGTCTTACCAGAAACATTTTCCCTGAAGTTCATAACCGACTCGGGATATGAGAGGAGAAGGGGGAATAATGTAACGTAAAATTCATCAGAATTTTTATCTATATCTATCTATATTATTGTCTTCATTACTTAGAATACGGTAACAAATCAGGCTATTCTAGAAGTTTTCGAAGAAGAGCCTTACAACTTTCTTCAAAAGAGAAAAAAGTCCGAGAATGAATAGATTCCTAGAAAGATGGTATATTTTTGTTACGAATGTTGTGGTTTTTTTCTACAAGAACAGAAAGAAGCAGAAGATTGAAGCTCTGGGAATTCGCTGAGGTGTTAATTGACAATGTTAATTGACAATGTTAATTGACAATGTCCAATTAGAAGATGAATGTTCTTTCTTACGAATCACTGAGGGAAAAAACAGAAAACAACGTTTTGAAGCTCTCGATTTGGCTAAAATATATATTTTTAAAAAATCATATCCAAAATTAATGAATTTTCTGGAAAAAACCTTTACCCAATGTTCACGCGAAACTAATCAACGAGGTTTGCGTTCCATTTTTTGTGGCAGTTCATTTAAACAAGCATTCCAATCTCTTTCACGACTTCATCAGAGGCTTCAAAAATAGTCACAACAGAGGGGATGTTGGAGCAAAATTAACTTCGTTTGAACTACATACACATACGGAACGCTGTTCTTTTTTTCATTTTCAAATTGGCTCCCTCATTACTGTATTACTGGGATATTTTCTACTTACAAGAAAGAAAGTGAAACAGAAGAATATTTTCCCAAAATGCTCAGATATTTCGGCTTACGCACAGAAACCTCTTGTTTGCATTCAATGTGCTTTCAACTTGTTAACCATCCTCTCACTCTAGAGAGCCCAGATTTTCTTCACAGTTGGGTCTTTATGTCTTTGAAAGAAACATGCCCCATTCGCACGTGATAGTATTGTGTCCCCCGGTATAACACGCTCGCTCCGGGTAAAAGAGATGATTTACTGGGTTCGATCGCGCCCCATGGACTGGTTTTTGCCCGTGCGATAGTTTAACCCAGGCTGTTCCTAAACACTGTTCAAAGAAGCGTATAGATCGGACAGATCCATCATGAAGTGTCACCAGCCTTTTTGGTTAGCTATGAATTTGTGCTTGGATTCTAGCTGCAGTGCACGTTAGAGAAACACCCTTGTTTTAACCTGCTTCTTAATGAGTATAAAACGCTTCAACAGAGTCCTTCAAACGCGGCCACTCACTCTGCTCTTCGGCTGGCGCGACGCTCGGTCTAGACGTGATGGGCTCCTCACTGCCGGCACACTCCTCCCTTTGCCGCTCCGACTCCGGCTTCAATGCGATGTCTGGGGCTTTGGATGAGCTCAGTCTGGACCTGGCGCCCATCGAGGAACACCGGCGCATGCCTCAAGAATACGGACCCAACTCGAGTTGGTTATTCTCCTTTTAAGTGGACGAGCTTAGTGACCAGAATGATAGGAGCTAAGATAGAGTGACGAGTATGGCTATGAGGAGTTGAACTCTCGTAAAATAAAAGCTCGACAGAAAAAGAGAGGGCATAGTACTGATTTTATGTTTACAGTTCTTTTGATAAACGAATATTCAAGCTACATATATTGAAGCGACCGACCGGAAGGCCAGAAAGCAATCTATGTAGAATATTCAAGCTACATATATTGAAGCGACCGACCGGAAGGCCAGAAAGCAATCTATGTAGAATATTCTAGCTACATATATTGAAGCGACCGACCGGAAGGCCAGAAAGCAATCTATGTAGAATATTCAAGCTACATATATTGAAGCGACCGACCGGAAGGCCAGAAAGCAATCTATGTAGAATATTCAAGCTACATATATTGAAGCGACCGACCGGAAGGCCAGAAAGCAATCTATGTAGAATATTCAAGCTACATATATTGAAGCGACCGACCGGAAGGCCAGAAAGCAATCTATGTAGAATATTCAAGCTACATAGATTGAAGCGACCGACCGGAAGGCCAGAAAGCAATCTATGTAGAATATTCAAGCTACATATATTGAAGCGACCGACCGGAAGGCCAGAAAGCAATCTATGTAGAATATTCAAGCTACATAGATTGAAGCGACCGACCGGAAGGCCAGAAAGCAATCTATGTAGAATATTCAAGCTACATATATTGAAGCGACCGACCGGAAGGCCAGAAAGCAATCTATGTAGAATATTCAAGCTACATATATTGAAGCGACCGACCGGAAGGCCAGAAAGCAATCTATGTAGAATATTCAAGCTACATAGATTGAAGCGACCGACCGGAAGGCCAGAAAGCAATCTATGTAGAATATTCAAGCTACATATATTGAAGCGACCGACCGGAAGGCCAGAAAGCAATCTATGTAGAATATTCAAGCTACATAGATTGAAGCGACCGACCGGAAGGCCAGAAAGCAATCTATGTAGAATATTCAAGCTACATATATTGAAGCGACCGACCGGAAGGCCAGAAAGCAATCTATGTAGAATATTCAAGCTACATATATTGAAGCGACCGACCGGAAGGCCAGAAAGCAATCTATGTAGAATATTCAAGCTACATATATTGAAGCGACCGACCGGAAGGCCAGAAAGCAATCTATGTAGAATATTCAAGCTACATAGATTGAAGCGACCGACCGGAAGGCCAGAAAGCAATCTATGTAGAATATTCAAGCTACATATATTGAAGCGACCGACCGGAAGGCCAGAAAGCAATCTATGTAGAATATTCAAGCTACATAGATTGAAGCGACCGACCGGAAGGCCAGAAAGCAATCTATGTAGAATATTCAAGCTACATATATTGAAGCGACCGACCGGAAGGCCAGAAAGCAATCTATGTAGAATATTCAAGCTACATATATTGAAGCGACCGACCGGAAGGCCAGAAAGCAATCTATGTAGAATATTCAAGCTACATAGATTGAAGCGACCGACCGGAAGGCCAGAAAGCAATCTATGTAGAATATTCAAGCTACATATATTGAAGCGACCGACCGGAAGGCCAGAAAGCAATCTATGTAGAATATTCAAGCTACATAGATTGAAGCGACCGACCGGAAGGCCAGAAAGCAATCTATGTAGAATATTCAAGCTACATATATTGAAGCGACCGACCGGAAGGCCAGAAAGCAATCTATGTAGAATATTCAAGCTACATATATTGAAGCGACCGACCGGAAGGCCAGAAAGCAATCTATGTAGAATATTCAAGCTACATATATTGAAGCGACCGACCGGAAGGCCAGAAAGCAATCTATGTAGAATATTCAAGCTACATAGATTGAAGCGACCGACCGGAAGGCCAGAAAGCAATCTATGTAGAATATTCAAGCTACATATATTGAAGAGACCGACCGGAAGGCCAGAAAGCAATCTATGTAGAATATTCAAGCTACATATATTGAAGCGACCGACCGGAAGGCCAGAAAGCAATCTATGTAGAATATTCAAGCTACATAGATTGAAGCGACCGACCGGAAGGCCAGAAAGCAATCTATGTAGAATATTCAAGCTACATAGATTGAAGCGACCGACCGGAAGGCCAGAAAGCAATCTATGTAGAATATTCAAGCTACATATATTGAAGCGACCGACCGGAAGGCCAGAAAGCAATCTATGTAGAATATTCAAGCTACATATTTTGAAGCGACCGACCGGAAGGCCAGAAAGCAATCTATGTAGAATATTCAAGCTACATAGATTGAAGCGACCGACCGGAAGGCCAGAAAGCAATCTATGTAGAATATTCAAGCTACATATATTGAAGCGACCGACCGGAAGGCCAGAAAGCAATCTATGTAGAATATTCAAGCTACATATATTGAAGCGACCGACCGGAAGGCCAGAAAGCAATCTATGTAGAATATTCAAGCTACATAGATTGAAGCGACCGACCGGAAGGCCAGAAAGCAATCTATGTAGAATATTCAAGCTACATATATTGAAGCGACCGACCGGAAGGCCAGAAAGCAATCTATGTAGAATATTCAAGCTACATAGATTGAAGCGACCGACCGGAAGGCCAGAAAGCAATCTATGTAGAATATTCAAGCTACATATATTGAAGCGACCGACCGGAAGGCCAGAAAGCAATCTATGTAGAATATTCAAGCTACATATATTGAAGCGACCGACCGGAAGGCCAGAAAGCAATCTATGTAGAATATTCAAGCTACATAGATTGAAGCGACCGACCGGAAGGCCAGAAAGCAATCTATGTAGAATATTCAAGCTACATATATTGAAGCGACCGACCGGAAGGCCAGAAAGCAATCTATGTAGAATATTCAAGCTACATATATTGAAGCGACCGACCGGAAGGCCAGAAAGCAATCTATGTAGAATATTCAAGCTACATATATTGAAGCGACCGACCGGAAGGCCAGAAAGCAATCTATGTAGAATATTCAAGCTACATATATTGAAGCGACCGACCGGAAGGCCAGAAAGCAATCTATGTAGAATATTCAAGCTACATATATTGAAGCGACCGACCGGAAGGCCAGAAAGCAATCTATGTAGAATATTCAAGCTACATATATTGAAGCGACCGACCGGAAGGCCAGAAAGCAATCTATGTAGAATATTCAAGCTACATATATTGAAGCGACCGACCGGAAGACCAGAAAGCAATCTATGTAGAATATTCAAGCTACATATATTGAAGCGACCGACCGGAAGGCCAGAAAGCAATCTATGTAGAATATTCAAGCTACATATATTGAAGCGACCGACCGGAAGGCCAGAAAGCAATCTATGTAGAATATTCAAGCTACATATATTGAAGCGACCGACCGGAAGGCCAGAAAGCAATCTATGTAGAATATTCAAGCTACATATATTGAAGCGACCGACCGGAAGGCCAGAAAGCAATCTATGTAGAATATTCAAGCTACATATATTGAAGCGACCGACCGGAAGGCCAGAAAGCAATCTATGTAGAATATTCAAGCTACATATATTGAAGCGACCGACCGGAAGGCCAGAAAGCAATCTATGTAGAATATTCAAGCTACATAGATTGAAGCGACCGACCGGAAGGCCAGAAAGCAATCTATGTAGAATATTCAAGCTACATATATTGAAGCGACCGACCGGAAGGCCAGAAAGCAATCTATGTAGAATATTCAAGCTACATATATTGAAGCGACCGACCGGAAGGCCAGAAAGCAATCTATGTAGAGTATTCAAGCTACATAGATTGAAGCGACCGACCGGAAGGCCAGAAAGCAATCTATGTAGATAACTCTTGGTTTGCATCATTTTGAGGTATGCAGGGTCAGAATTTGAGCAAACAAAAGCCTTCTAGTCGTAAAGAGTTATATCAAAACGGATAGGACTGAACGACCTGATGTGACACGTTTCCTCTAGACGTGTGCTTGACTCGAGTTGAATGAGTTAGGGGAAGTTATTTAGAGAAACAGTTCGTGACCTTTTTTCCACTAGAGAGCACATTGTTATTATATCAATGTTGAGACTTTTAATAGAGTGAAACAACAATTATTCTCATCTAAAAGTAATTTGCTGGGAATAGAGTAACATAATACTGTGCCCCCTTTTCGGAGCATTCATAGTTCCTCTTGATTCTCGAGTATGAAGAGGGACTATGGATTGTTACATCGAGGTAGCGCGGAAAGGTTGGCGAAAAACCGGCAAAAAACTTTGTGCTACTGATATCTTACTCGAATCTGCCTGCAATTGTTAAGTTTTACCGATTGAAAGGCAGTTACGGCTGGTTAAGATGACAGACGACTAGAATACCTCAGGGAAAAACTATTCCTTCGAGTGAGATCGAACCCAGCGATCTCTCTCGAACCCAGCCATGTGTGTTTATTCAATTTATATCTTACTTAAGTGACGTCACCAATGCGCATACCGGGCACGGAGCCCTATCACACTTCACCACTCGCCTCCTACAGTGAAATGCTCCTGCACACGGCAGCCTCCAAGCAGCAGCAGCAGCCGCTGTCTTCACCGGCTTGTCCGCCGGGCTCATTTGGAGGCTTCTCCGCATGCAATCCTGGTTAGCAACGGGCTGGTGAAGGGTCGGCCTTTACCCAAAACCTCGTCGCGAATCTCTTCATGCTGAAAGAATCACAATTTGATTTGGAACGTTCAAGTTGAGACCAATACAACCTCACCCAAGCACGATGATCTCAAGCCGGATTTAAAACATGGTTGTCTCGTTGACATAAAAACTGTTCCCAAACTGACTTCTATGTTTTTGAGAGAAATTACGAAATTTAGAGGTTTATGAAAGAGAGATAATGAGAGAGGGGTATAGAGACAGAAATGTAGGGAGGGAGGGAGAAAGTGAGAAAGAAAGAGAGAGAGAGAGAGAGAGAGAGCGATAAAAACAGTTCAAGGACAGTGATGGAACTTTCGCATAGAAAAAACCTAGTCCACCGAGCGGGATCGAACCCAGCCATCTCGTGCCAAACCGGGAGCACACGTTACCATTACACTACGGGGACACATTGATATTCGGGGAGGTAGTGTTATATGAAAGGCTCATATGCCTTGCTCTCTTACTTACGCCTGTTCATTAAGCTATTGCGTCATGAATGAAGCGTAACTCCAGAATACACGATTAAGATAGAAGAGAAATGGATGATAAATCTTACCAATTTTAAGCTACACAGTTTGAATATGAAGAGTGAGTACAAGGAAATTAAAATTCTTTCATTAGATTTCAAGTGACCGTTCCGAAGAGTCTTGCACGTGGCCTTGCATAGTCTTGCACGTGACCTTGCATAGTCTTGCACGTGACCTTGCATATTGCAGTCGCAGAGTTCTCCGAAGCGGCGTTGTACGAAGAGCTGTCTAAGACCAAGGAAGAGCTCAGCGAGCATCATCACAAGGTTTGCTACCATAGTTTGAATCACAACGCTTCAACTGGTAACGCGCTTGGACTCCCGGTAAAAGATATAAATACGGCTGGATTCTATCACACTCATGGGCTATTTTTTGCGCGTTTGATATTTCTATTCAAAAAGTTTTACTGATCAGTTAGAACCTGAATTGCTAGTTTTTCCGGTCAAGAATCAGAACTTTGAGTGTAATTTATTTATCAGTACTGCAGGGTAAGTAGTGGGGCTTTATCAGTACTGCAGGGTAAGTAGTGGGGCTTTATCAGTACTGCAGGGTAAGTAGTGGGGCTTTATCAGTACTGCAGGGTAAGTAGTGAGGCAAATTTATATTTTTTTTTCCAAACCAAGGCTGCTTAAAATTGTTCCTTTCTCTGTTTCTTTTTTTCCGTAAGTGTTAGAAAGTAACTGAAGAAACTTTTTTTAAGTTTGAGGAGCGGTTAGTATTCTGGTCATTCTGGTAATGCACGTGATCCACGATGATCGGATTACGGATCAGTGGGAAAAATTAGCTGCATTGGTGGCTTTTCTTTCAAAAAGGCGAGCCAGCATAGTGAATACACCTAATGAACGGTTTTCGAATGGACTTCTACGATTTTTGTACGTTTCTCTTTTCACGGTTGAAAGATGAGAAAGACAGAGAGGGAGATATAAAGAGAAAATGTAAAAGAGAGAGGGTGAAGGAGCGAAAAATAAAGAGAAGATAGAAAGAAACTGATAAATATGAAATCAAAGTGAATTTATACAAGGTACTGGTCTGGATTCGTATGTTACACGAGACCTCGTGGTTCCATTCTCGTCTAACTCATTTTTTGTAGCGGTTTAGTCAGAAGATTAATTTGTTTTCGAAGCGTTCTGTAGATAAAATTTTTTCCTAGAGGTATAAAGGATGTATTCAGACGAGCTCAGATTTCCTAATGTGTTTCCTTGAATTCTTGATCGAGAAAAAGCTACAGTATATTCGGTATTTGCTTTTTTGCAAAAAAAACTGCGCTGAAAACAACCAATGTCTTTTTCTGCAGCGTAAGAAAGCCATGTGTTCAGGTACAGTAGAGCAGTTCATAAGTCGTCTCCGTAACGAGAATGTGCTAAGTGAACTGGAGAATAATCAGTAGCATTAGAAATTTGCTTTACCTGTCGCCACACTTATGTATGTATCATTTACAATGTGTCTCACCATAAACTTGCATTGTAAAATTTCGAAAAAATAAATACATAAATGTGAAAAATCAAGCGTGAATTTGAAAAACAGAGATGTTTTGTATGTTGTCAAATATATTGGTTTTGTCATTTTTATTCGATTCGATTCGTAGACAAAACGCTTAGAGAAAAGCGCTTTTAAAATCCTCTGTATTTATATCCTCTTTATATTAAAACCTTTAAAAAAAGTTTTTAATGATAAAAAACCAAAAATATTCAAGTTGAAGTGATATTGTAAGAAATAAGGAACAAAAAAATTGGAAGCTATTCGGTATCATGAAAAAGCTACAGTATATTCGGCATCATGAAAAAGCTACAGTATATTCGGTATCATGAAAAAGCTACAGTATATTCGGTATCATGAAAAAGCTACAGTATATTCGGTATCATGAAAAAGCTACAGTATATTTGGTATCATGAAAAAGCTACAGTATATTCGGTATCATGAAAAAGCTACAGTATATTCGGTATCATGAAAAAGCTACAGTATATTCGGTATCATGAAAAAGCTACAGTATATTCGGATACGAGAAACGGAAAGAAAAAAGTAGAAAAAAGAGATTGAAAGAGTGAGAAAACGAGAAAAATAAGAGAAAGAGGATAGAAATACAGAGGATTTCAAAAGCGCTTTTCTCTAAGCGTTTTGTCTACGAATCGGATCGGATAGAAATGACAAAAGCAATATATTTGACAACATACAAAACATCTCTGTTTTTCAAATTCACGCTTGATTTTTAACATTTATTCATTTATTTTATAGACATTTTACAATGCAAGGTTATGGTGAGACACATTGTAAATGATACATACATAAGTGTGGCGACAGGTATGGCAAATTTCTAAATGCCACTGATTATTCTCCAGTTCACTTAGCACATTCTCGTTACGGAGACGACTTATGAACTGATCTACTGTACCTGAACACATGGTTTTCTTATGCTGCGGAAAAAGTCATTGATTGTTTTAGCACAGTTTTTAGCAAAAAGCAAATACCGAATATACTGTAACTTTTTCATGATCAAGGATTCAAGGAAACAGATTAGGAAATCTGAGCTCGTCTGAACATATCCTTTATATCTCTTGCAAAAAATTTCATCTACAGAACGCTTTGAAAACAAATTAATCTTCTGACTAAATCGCTACAAAAAATTATTTAGACGAGAATGGAACCACGAGGTCTCGTGTAACATACGAATCCAGACCAGAACCACGAGGTCTCGTGTAACATACGAATCCAGACCAGAACCTTGTCTATTTTCTGTTATCAGTTACGTGCACAACACAGAAGAGGTCTGTACCTAAATTTGGCTTTGCAAATTCAACATTTTACTTGATGGAACCACCGGAAAAAGGGTGTAGTATTAGAGTGAATAAGAACACAAAAAGAGTGCCTTCGCGAGATTGGGACTTGACAGTTTTGCGTCTCATGCGAAAGCTACTCTTATTTAGCTCGCGGCACAAATGGTTTTGGTGCAATTTAGCCTTCGTGAAACATTTTATTTTTTGTATCATTTTGATCATTTTGGATTTGTATCGCACCCGCAGGTTGCTGTCTGGGAGGAAGGCCTGAAGCAAGCAAGGCAGGCATGTGAGGCGTGGAAGAGTGACGCCGAGATCTATCGAATCATGGCCGAGAAGGCTGAGCAAGACAGAAAGAGAGCAGTGTTCGAGAGAGACCAGGTGGGCTGATACCTCCATTACCAAATGATGACAGTTCTATAGGAAGGACGTTTTTATGGCCGTCAACTAACTTGACAAGGGAAAGTTCTCTAGAAGGAAACTATAATATTTTAGAAGAATAAGGAAGTGTGGTGTTCACAGATAAGACTTGATAGGCCGCTTAGCATATTATGATTGTTTAAGAATGAAAGGATAGATTATACAAGCACTATCTCTATATTAGTAGAGAGAATAGACATGTCATCTTTCTTTTTTTTTTCTCTCTCTCTCTCTCTCTCTTAAAGTTTAAAATTGGTGTTTGCCTTTATAACAAAAACTGAGCTCATTTATACACATGTATAAAACCCGAAATAAAAGACTGAATAGATTTTTGGAAAAGTTCCCCAACGCAATCATTTATTTAGAGGTGGGAAGACCGTAAAACGAAGGCACTCTCACCTCTGATTGCGCTGCTTTCAGTTTCAAACAAGATGATGTACATATCTCTAACTCTTGAAATCAGTATTTCTAACTCTCTCAAGTTTTGATCAACAAAAAGTTTAAGAAGCACTTTTCAATCCTTTTCAGAGATAGTTTATGAAACTATCTCTGAAAAAAAAAAAAAAAAAAAAAAAAAAACGAATACCATCAGACACTTTTGTTCTGTGTTGTGCCCTTTTGATGCGTTGCGGAAAAATACCATAATAGAAAAAAAGAAAATAAATAAACAAATAATTGACGTTATCATGATCGTTTGGCTATAATATGGTTGTTTTTCAAATTGTGTCTCTCTTTTTTAATTTTTTTCAAAACAAACACTCTTTACACCGGAAATCTCTGGACCGACCCAGTAAAAGCTGCAAAGTTTCTAAAATTACCGATCAACGATGACGATGCCGAATAGAAGATCCGGTCGGCTACAACAACACCGAAAATCTAGTTTTAAGAAGAAACGAGATGCGAAAATCTAATTCAAAGTTTACTTCTAACAGCTCAGAAATGTCAGCTAAAAAAACCCAATTGAAAAAACCATAACATAGTTTCATCAAGTTTACGATTAAAATGTGAAGTATGAAAAATTAAAAATTAAAGGTGATTTCAAAGCGGCGTTACAATTCATTCGCATTATCCATGTTCGCTACATATTGATAGAGCTGACTCAACTGAAATCAGCTATCAACTCATTGAAAAGTTTATAACCAAAAGAAATAACTAAGCTTGCAGAAATTTGCGCAAAAAAAGTTGATTGATGGAGAACCGAACCAATGTCTTCGCTTTGTGGGCGAATCTCTTTACCATTGAGCAACCAACGCAAATGATTTCTTCGTTGTTGAGGCTCTTTGACACTGAAAAGCTTTACAGGCATATCTACAACTGGAAGCGATGAAGTCTCGCATTTGTGGTGAAGGAATGGAACAACTCCGCTGCTCCCAAAACACATTCAATGCGTTCTCGGTTAGCTGAATATACAGCGTACACCAAAAGTCCAGGTGGATAGTATTAGTCCGATGAAAACTTAATGCATTGTATTCACTGTTATCTCTGGCTCAAGAAAAAAAAAAAGAATTTTTATCTCTGGCTGAATAATGATATTTTTGATTTTTGATTCAAGAAAATTTTTGAATTTTTTTTTGATTTGTATTTTATCTCAAAATAAATGAACGATAAATTTCATCTGTGTTCCGTTGAATCAGCACTATTCATCTTTTAATCCCGATACGAGAATCTTGTTGTCTCACCACCCATTTCTTAAAAGAAATTTTCTTTTCCCAACGCATTTGTATACCCAATTAGAGAAATAGAGATGACAGGGTTCGATACCGTCCCTTAGACTTACTAATTGCTTAATCGTAGTTTAATCATTGATAATTTTCAGCCAGGCGTCACCGTTCTCAAACTTTATAGCTGAGCATTCTCTGATTTACTTAAACTCATGGCTTTCTTGTTCATCCACTTCGCAATCATTGATTTCGTACTATGAATATGATTGTGGATGCGTCCAATTAGGTTTGGATGAAATGGCCTTATGTTTTCCGAATTCTGCTGTAGACCAGGCTCAGTGATGCTAATGATTGGAATATCGGAGAGCAGAAGTAGAGAAAACAGCGTTAATCGGCCGTTTAGCTTGGTAACCGAGCCCTAGACTGTAGAGCTGCTGGACTGATTGTTTTTTTTTTTTACATATTTACATACGAACCGAACCCCAGACTCGAGCGCTGCTAGACTATTGAGTATTACCTGATGAGCCCATTACGAACTCAATTAGTATAGCACACATGAATCTGTGTACTTAGCATGTGGTTCTATTCGATTTTAAGCATGCGGTTCTATTCGAACTCCATGGGTTGATGAAACTATGACACGGAAAAAGCTATCCAAAAGGCGGAATCAAACCCAGCCATGTATCTTTCCTTTGTCGGTTTTGCGAGCGCATTACGAAAAACCGTTTATGATAGCAACTTTCCGTTCCAGCCATCTTCCAAACATGATCCCTCGGAGCCGGTATGCGCACGTTGTGGCAAAGAGCGCTCAAGGATGGACCGAGCCGGCTGCCCCTTGTGCGCAGCGAACTGAGGCGAGAAAAGAAACGAGGCATGTGACGAGACGAGTCCTAACAGACCAGATCTTTTCCGTAGCCATGCGAGGCACCATGTGTGATTCACTTCGCCCGCTGAAGCGAGGGCATGAATTGAGCTTTAAGCTTACGCCTAAAGCCCAAGTCTGAGTAAACTTCTTCCGAATGCGTCTATAGTATGCGTTGTAATAACTCTCACGAGTTCGAAAAAACGCAGTTCGTTTACTATGAATGATGCATACAGAATGTAATTATGTGAATGAGAATGTATAATACTTTTCATCCTGAAAAAATTCATGAATTTATAATTATTTTTCTTTCTCGGATGTATATATGTATTTACATAGGAAAGCGGAATCGTGCATGGTCTTCTGAGAAATCTGAGAACTTAGAGCATAGAAATGGTGTCATGACTTTGTCCGATCCTTTTCCGTTCTCTGCATTTTTTGTTCACTAATGATTATAGCGCGATTCTGACATTCGTTTTCATGAGCTTTGGCTGGAGTCTTTTCTGCTTATCAGCGCTTGCACTTTTTGCCTAATCTCATACTGTGTACCTAATATGTACGTGACTTTCGACACGCGGTAGCAGTAAATCGGGCGCAACTTTTTCCAATTCCAAACAATGCAAGTGCGGTTTTAGAAACGCTACTTCTCTACATGTACAGTAGATCTACCTATGGTTGTATCAAATTTCCTTCTTGATAATTGTAGGACATTTTTTAATCCGTTCAAAATTTTCAAATGTTTGAACGCTTCATACGTAATTACGAGGAAAGTTTCACGTGCATAACACACGTACACGAATTATATTGATGAAAGTTCAAAATGGAGAAGTTGCTGGGCTTCTAAGGCCTGAATCTTCCATTAGACCAGAGACAATTCCAAGATTTGTTTCCCTTCTGAACTTTAGATTTTCAAAGTCTTTAACTGGCCAGGTATCTTATTCGAAGAACAACCTCAGTATAACTCGCCTGTATAGGTTGAAAATTTGGGGTTCGAAGTATGAAAGCCATGAATGATATGAGTGAGGGTGTGGATTCGGGGATTCTTATCTGTCTCTCGTGAACCTTGTTATTAACCGTACTTCCCCCATCACTCATTCTTTCTGGTTATTTTCATCTCACGCGTTCTCTGTGTTCCATTTTGCAATCATTTTCTTAGTTGATAGGCCTTTTTAAATTTCTAGGCTTTTCCAAGGATGTTTTTACTCTCAGAAGAAATGTGTTGACGTAAACACAATAAGCTTCTTAGGAATTTTAAATAAAAAAACGCTATTTATAAACTTATTTTTCTCGTTGTTAGATGATAAGCTTGAAAGATTGTATGTATCTAATTCTCTTTTTAGGTCTTCTACTCCTCTGTGAGTATACATATATTGGATGTTATATATTTAGAGATGTTGGATGTCATCAAACAATTGAAATTATAATCACCGTGGTTTTTTTCTCTTCCTGTTATGCTGGTTTAGGTTCAATAATACCATCACTATTATTGTAGCTACAAACCTCGTTTCTCCGGGTAAGTCCAATTTTGAATTGTCGGCGAGAGGTTTCGTTTGGATAAGTGGAAAACGAAGTTAGAAATAGATTATTAACGTTACCTTCAATATTATTATTACTATTTCCTTGATCCTAGCACAAATTCTTATTCAAAACTAAAAGGCGATGTTTTCATTGAATGTTCCATGCCGCTCTGCTTGACGCGAATGTCCTCATAAGGCCTAGGAACCTCAGCCACGGATAGGATATAAACAGGCTTAAACATGCTGAAGCATTATAATTTGTTTGTTAGCAGACTGGAGTGTCTGAGCCGGTGAATAATGAAAGCATCCTTTCTATTTATGCCTATTTATACATATTCTACCCTGTAAAGAGATGTATAACACTGCTTGATTACATAGTAACCTTTCGGGAAATCCTGTACGATAATCTTTTGTAGAAATTAAGCCAGCATGCTTTTAACGTGCTAAATAATCAAGTATTATACTATACATTATTAGGTGTTTTTTTCTTTTTTTGTCATGGTTTACAATGCTATTATAAATAACTTTTATTCTAGGCATTGTATATGTATAGTATATCTAGTATGTATGTTCAAATGTCGTATCTCCAACAATTGGGCTTTGCATTTGTTTATATAATATTATGTCTCTCTATCTCTCTTTCCCTTTTTTCCTTCCGAATTATTTTCTTACTCATCTACTCTCCCTCTCTCTCTTCACTGTCCCTATCTCGGCCTAACCAAGTGGTTGTGTTCATCAATTGGTGTCATTTTTTCTTTACTGACTACTGAGGAGAGTCCCTGGTTCTCTTCTTCTGGCTCTTCTCCAACTTACTCCATATGTAGTAACGAATCCGACACATCTGTTCCGGTTCCACAAGATTTATTCTCATGCTGGTCAGACCCATCTTCCATTACGGTAAAAATGAAAAGCGCGGAAGCACGTGTATATCCTTACGATAAAGAGCCGGTTGTAGCAGCACCGATTTTCCCTCGCTTCTTCACTCTTTCAACTCTCCCACACACCCTTTTCTAGAGATATCTTTTCTTACGGTTGAAAAAGACCTCTGTTTAGCCTCTTGCTATTCCCACTGCGACTTTATGAGCCTAATTGCTACAAACATAGCTTACATTCATTCTAATCTAGGCAAGTTATTTCAGACTTGATAGGGAGAAT